>JBAJHX010000033.1:158790-172467 GCA_037176925.1 Amniataba percoides | reverse complement strand
ACACACACACACACACACACACACACACACACACACACACACACACACACACACACACACACACACACACACATCAATGCCTATGCTGACCTGTAGTCGTGTATTCATCTCTAGGAAGTAGAAGTTCTTCTGTGAATCCACCAGAAACTCCACAGTGCCAGCAGAGGAATACTGTACAGCCTTGGCCAGCTGCACTGCCTGCTCACCCATCGCTTGCCGTGTCACTGTGTCCAGGAAAGTACTGGGGACGACATGATAGTAGACTCAACTCAGTGGTTAAAAATGAGAATCTGACAGAAAGAAATTCCAAAAAATTTAGCAAAACTTCTTGTTATGGTCAAGGTTTTTGTGTTTTTGTTTTTCTGGCGATTTTATTCCATACTATTCTTTTTGCACCATTTGTTGCTGGGGTCCATGATGAGCAGTGGTACTGTGTTTGCAACCAGCTGCTATACAGATATGTAATGCTGAGCAGAAAGAAGAAAGGTGGAGGGATTGTATTTTTTGTGAATGAAAGATGATGCAATCCCTAATACTGTGTACGTAATACTGTGAAGAAATGTCTCTTGCTCACCTAGCAAAGTACTTTTATCTGTGGGTATGGGTGTGGTATACATTATCTGCAAAGAGAATTCTCCTCCGTTATACTGGTTGGCATTAATGTTCCACCATCAGGTGGGTATTCCACGAAGCTTAAGGATTAAGGGAAAGCCTGGCTTATTTCAAAAAGTCTAGTGTCATATTCGTTCGATGTCTGGTATGTTTTCGGGTCTTGTCTCATGTTCATTTTATTTTCCATGTCTAGTTATGTCTTGTCATGTTCAAGTTTTCATGTCTATCATGTCTTTTGTTATGTTTAAGTTCCCATGCTTGTTTCTAGTGTTTCATGTTGTCTTGTGTTTAGTTGGTTTTCTTGTTGTATTGTCATGCCCTGATTTATGGTTCAATGTCATGTCTAGTTTCATGTTCTGTTATGTCTTGTCATGTTAAATTTGCATGTCTGTCTTGTTTCTGGTTCCTTGTTCTAGTGTATCATGTTTTATTTTGAAATCAGTTATGAAATCAATTACTTACTTCATTGTGTGTTTCCTGCCTGTCTGAATGTCTGCCCTGCCCTGATTGTTTCCACCTGTTCATTGTTACCTCTTGTGCATATATAGTCTGTGTCTTCTCTTGTCTTATAGCCAGATTGTCGCATTTCATGTGTTCATGTGTCATGCGTCATGCTCCATGTTTCCTATTTCCATGTTCACGCCATGTTACATGTTTGGAGGATCTAGCCATTCAACTGAGTTTCTGAGTTTTTGAGAGAATGTTTTAGTTTTTTGGATCAAGGATCTTGTTTTGTTGTTTTGTTTGGACTTCATTAAAAAAAGAATGAGTGAATTGCAGCAGTGTTTCTGCTGATGAGAAGAAGCTCTCTCTCTTCTTTCCTCTTGCACCCTCAGCTTTTCTCCCCTCAACTCGCCAGGGCTTCTTACATTCCTTGGGCACTTGCACATAGCTGGGCTATGTAAGCCTCGTATGAATTAGCCTCAATAGGATGAGGCTTAGTGGAACCACTTGAGGCTTAATTGGGAGATGGAGTTAGTTCAAACGAGGCTTTCACCAGTTAGCCTGGCTTTCTTTAGCTACACTGATGGAATATCCACCTGATGATGAGGCAGTGGCATGTGATGTAATACACACAACTGTTGTTAATTTTCAGTTACAACACCCAATGCTTCTTTGGCTATTACTGGAGACTTCAACCATGTCAAACTGGACTCCAATCTTTCAACTTTTCCACAAGTCTGTCAGCTGCACTAAATGGGATAACAAATCTTTGGACCTTCTGTATGTAAATGTTAAAGACGCATACAGAGCAACTGCCCTGCCCCCACTTGGACAATCAGACCACAATCTCATCTTGTTAACACCTCAGTATGTTCCTGCAGTTCAAAGACAGTTTGTGTCCAAAAGGACTGTGAGGAGGTGGACTAAGCATGCCAGCAGGGCCCTGCAGGGCTGCTTTGATACTCCAGAATGGGATGTGCTCTGCAAACCACATGGAAATTACATTAATAGCATCACTGAACGCATCACAGACTATAACAATTTATGTGAGGATATCACCATGCCAATCAAGACTGTATGCTGTCTTAATAACAAGCTGTGGATCACCAGTGACCTGAAGAATTTGCTGAATGAAAAGAAGAGAGCCTTCAGGTCTGGCAACAAGGACAAGCTGAAAAGAATACAGCGCAACCTGAAGAGGGCACTGAGGAAGTGCAGGGACTCCTTCAGATAGAAGCTAAAGAAGAAACCAACAAACCAAACAAACAACACCAGGGCTGTGTGGATGGGCAGATCACAGGCTTCAACATCAAGGACTGCCAGCAGGGACAGGGCTAAAGTGCTGAATGTTTTCAGGTTCAGGTTGCCCTGACATCCCATGTCGTGGGAGGTACTGGACAGACTGATTCTTATCCACCTTATGGCCCTTTTCCACTACAACCTTCTCGGCTCCACTCAGCTCTACTTGCCTTGGTTTTTACGCGTTTCCATTACGCGTTAGTACCTGGTACCAGGTACTTTTCTCGTATCTATTCAGCCAGGGTTCCAAGCAAGCTGAGTCAAGCCAAAAATGTGACGTTGGCAGATGGCAGGCCGCTGATTGGCTAGGCGGGCGTGACGTCACTAGATGAGTCAGGAGAGCGACTCATTCATAAGAATCAACCACAGCATTTTTAAACCCCAAAAACAACAAATGCGATCAGATATCGCTGCACTGAAAACAAGCCCATTGTGCAACGATGAGGTGCAAACGTTTCTTTGTGTTTGTTTGTTTGTTTCTCTCTGGTGGCCTCCGTAGTTGTTTCGTGTTTGTCTCACACAACAAAAGGCATCACTAGAGTTTCGGACCACTTTGCTATGATGACTCCACCCATGCTGAGGTGGTAATATAATGTAATGGAAAACGACCTAAACTGAGTCGAGTTGAAGTGAGCCAAGTAGGTACTAGTGGAAAAAGGAGCATAAGACCGCAGGTGAAACATGCTTTAGACCCTGTGCAGTTAGCTTATCAGCCTCATGTGGGAGAGGTTGATGCCGTTATCTACCTGCTCTCTCACGTGAATGGTAGCGGTTTCACTGTGAGGATTATGTTTTTTTTAATCTTTCCAGTGCCTTCCAACAACTTCTGCTGAGGGAGAAGATGTTCAGGATGGGGCTCAGCACATTTACAGTCGTCTGGATCTCTGACTATCTGTCAGACAGGCCCCAGTTACAACTTATGTCAGTCATGTCAAGTCATGCCACATACAGAAGTTCTCTGATGGCTCTGTAGTGTTGGGGTGTGTTAGAAATGGGAAGGAGTCTGAGTACAGAGAACTAATGAATACATTTGCAGAATGGTGCAGCAGGAATCACCTTTTCTGACAATGTAAAAAGAAAAACAAATTCAAGTAAACCAATGATCTATATTGTGAGTCAACTTTATCAAATCTCCTCAAGATAATGTCCTCCATGTAGCCCTTAGCTGTCTGTTAAAGTTTTGATGCTGATATGTAGCTTTAAACCTACTATCTAATTTATATTTGACAAGAGTGTATAGTTCATTTTAACATTGTGTGCATTGTCATGACCATTAGCATAGTGTGAGGACAGATTTTTGCAGCTGAAATAATATTTACAAATATATATAACTATAACTGCTCCCTGTTAACGCATGACTGATGGCCACCCACAGCTCCAACACCATCATCAAATTTCCTGACCATCAATGGCCCGATCATCAGCGACGATGAGACAGCCTACAGAGAGATCAGAGCCCTGACATCTTAATGCGAGGACCTAACCTGGACTCACCACACTGACTTTTGTCAGTCAAACAGCTTTCCTCTGCAGGCTGTGGAGGTGCAACATGATTTTAAAGATTATCTGCAGCTTCTACAGGTCCTGACTGGCTGCATCACCACCTGGTATAGCAGCTGCACCGCCCTAAACCATAAAGCTCTACAGAGAAGCTCTACAGAGAGAGGTGAAAGCTGCTCAGCACTTCACCAGGATGGTCATCTATGTTGGGACCTCCACCCAGCATTGTAGGAGGAAGGTCACCAAGATCATCATAGACCCCCCCAGTCTGCTGCCATTTGGCTGACAGTTCCACAGCATTCAAGCCCGAACCACCAGGCTCAGAGACAGATTCAGCCTGCAGGACATAAGACTCTTGAACTATATATTGTAAGGTCTTTATTTTGTTACTATAGTTTGTTATTCATTTTAAAGTTTATTATATGTTTCAATTTCTTAATCTATTTTTTTGTTGAGTGTCTCTATTCTTAACATCTTTTAGCAGTGTTTAGAGCCTGGGATTTAAGAATTTCATTACCAATGATTGCTGATCTAAATTGTTGTGTATTGACAATATATTTTTGAAATGTAATGCTGTGAATATAATTTAAATAAGCAAATTTTAGAATGAAATATTTTTTCTATACTTTCACTCTTATTGAATTGGGGGCACTGATAACTCATAAATGCTGCAAAATTGCAAACTGCCAAACTATGTAGGAAAGTATGATATTTTGCATTGAATTTAACAGTAATCCTTTAAGTACAAGAGCGCTTTTTACTTGTCAGTGCTGTATATAAGATGATGTGACATACTGAACTTTAAGATGACAATCATACCTACCATCCATCAATGCATCCTGTCTAAATGAACATTTTCCTTATTCAAGCTAAAGTCAGTTGCTCAGTGTTGTTTACAGCACATTTTCAACTTTCTTCTGTAAAAAGCAAGTTTGGGTTGAGTTTCTCACTAACCTAGGAGCTTCTTCAACCACCTTCTGGTTCCTCCTCTGGATGGAACACTCTCTTTCATTCAGCCACAGAGCATTACCATGTTTATCAGCCAGCACCTAAAAGAACCACAAAGTATTAGTATTCTCTTTCATGTATATCATGTCTAGCAGTGGTCACTAATAGGGGGACCACAGTCAAAAGCCAGAGACAGATAAAGCTGTATTGATAACCAATAAAGAACCAAATAACTTCATATATATCATTACATTCAACAAACATTTCAGTCTTAACTATGCAACATTTCTAAACTGTACAAAACTGGTTTGGTGATCCTAAAAAAATCATAACCCAATTCCATGCATTGTAAATCACTTCACATGAAACTACTGAGCTAACTAAAACTGTATTTTTGGAAGGATTGTAACCGAAACCACTACCATACCATGTGTGTGTGTGTGTGTGTATATATATAAATACACACACACACACACACGGTTCATGGTCAGTAAGCACAACCAGAATTCATACATAAGGCGCACCGGATTATAAAGCGCACTGTCAACTTTTGAGAAAATTTAAGGATTTTAAGTGCGCCTTATAGTCTGAAAAATACAGTGCACACATACATACATATATATATATATATATATATATATATATATATATATATATGTATGTATTTATTTATATTTTTCTTTTACACAATGTGCATTTTCTTGTGTGCCATGTGTTATACCTGTATTTCTATGTGTCTGGGGTTGTCTATGTACTTCTCAATTAGCAGCCTGTCATCTCCAAAGCTCGATGCTGCCTCCTGGGACGAGAAACGGAAACCTTCCCTGTAATAGTACACACAGTTTCATAGCAAATACATGTATTAAATGTATATGGTCTTTTCAGTGGTCCATAGTGACAAAGTAAAAGTAAACGCTGGATCTAGTAGCTGAAATCTAGAAGAGCAATTAAAAATACAAGTACATGGTAAAGAAGCAATTCAAGGAGTTGAACTAGATGATTATCCAATGTAACATTTTAAACAATTAAAGTCCAAAGTACACCGCAAGAGTAGTGACTGTATCTACCTTTCATCTACCTTTTGTTGTGACACTTGACAGTTATAAATTCTTTTCATGAGTGGTGTGGTAGAGACAGCAATACAATACCTTGTCTCCTCATCATTCCAAGCAATCCTCATTCCTTTGCCACCTCCTCCTGCAGATGCTTTGATCATCACCGGGTAACCTTGCAACAAAACAAAGATATTAGTGTGTGAAATTAGGACATACAATATTATAATTTTAATATATATCAGGGTGGGCACAGGGTCAAATCAGATGTTATTAATTCAAATATAAAACACATAATTACTGACACAGGTGATGGTATCAGTCCCATATTTTAACATGTTAAGCATTTCACACGGGGCAGCTGTCTATTAAGTATAGTTTGGCAGAGAGACATCAATTTTCAAAGATTTCTCCCAGAGGTTTCCCTTAATAAATTCTAAACATTTTGAAAAATTATATAAAATCACTGAGATATGTTACAAAAAACTGAAGATTTCTCCTGAAGATTTGTTTTGAAAGTGAAACAAATGCTTTGCACAAAGAAAAAACAGTAAGAATGAAGTAAAGACACACCAAACATTGTCTGATTAATAATAAATGAAGAATAATGTATAAAGAGCAAAGTGAGTGCATGACCCCTTCGCAGCTCACACACTAATATCAATTAACATCTCCTCTGTATCAGAAACAGAAGGGGATATATAGTGAGAAAATGAAAATGAGATCATTTTTGCAGTAAAAGAACAAAGTAGAACTTACCAATGTCCTGTGCAATCTTTACAGCTTCTCCAGCAGTCTGACGCAAAGAGAGGTTTATGGTTACAGTTGATGACATACCAAGTCATTACTAACAACTGTGCAGTAAGCCTTGTGTTGATGTTTTCAAATATGACATAGTCATGTTTCTTCACTAAACTGTCATCGCATAGTGTTGTTGTTATGATTTGATCACTCAGTCTGTCGGTAGATTACTGAAATCTCCACCTGGAATTATGTTGAATTTGATAACGGATTAGTCAGGAAAAACTTGTTTCTTTTGGGATTTTCTTGTCCATTGCACAGGGGATGGTCCTAGATGCTGTCCATAGAAAACCTAAGTAATAAGTAATTTAGTAAGGGATTAATTCTTTGTGTCTACAGTGTTGAATGGGCTCCTCATAACAATAATTTGTGTATTGTAATTATTACAGGACACAATAAAGCATACTTTTGGTGTTGCCAATTACGGTGACCATAAACAAAAAATACAGATTAAAGAAATTCCATAAACAGAGAAGAGTAGAGACTTCAACTTCCTTCCCATAAATTGATTCTTCAGGTGCATGTGTTCTTTTTGCATAAATGTATTGCTGTGCATGCAAGCCAGTACCTTGACAACTCCATCAAATCCTGGGATAGTGTTGACCTTAGCAGCCTTCGCAATCAGCTTGCTCTCAATTTTATCCCCCATTGCCTGGATAGCATGGGTGTCTGGGCCGATGAATGTCACACCTTCTGCTGACTAGCAATAAAGTAATAATATCACTTTTTACGTCACAAACATAATAGTATTGAAAAACAAAAAGTTGAAGTTCCGTTTCACTGCTGAGATAGCTCCACTAGCCTCATATTTTCGGAACTACTATTGGAATTACCAGTAAAATTTTTAAGTTTTATTTGCTTTCTTACCGAGTGAGATAAAAAGATCTCTAATAACCTCATGTCCTAACAAGGATGCATAAACCTTTATTTCAGCATTCAATATAAAAGTACTGTTGTAGGTGCAAGAACACTTTTGCTAACAAAATGAATTCCTGTATGTGTGACAAAATAAGCTACCCGCTGCATCTCATGCAAACCTTTTTTTTAGTTGAGATTGTGTGTCACACATATTGATGCCATGGTTAAGGATAAACTTTCATACTCAACTGCTCTTATATCTTAGTTGCCAGTCAAATGCAGTCTCAGGTGTATTCAAACCACAGAACAGTTGTCATCACTCAGACAGCTACAGCTAACATAGTAGAGGGGTTACTGTGAATGTGTTTCACACCAGTATGAGTGAACTACATCACAATTATATAACATCACCCTGTTTTACTCTCCACAGTTAAGAGAGCCTCTAAATCCTAAAGCACACAAAGAGATCATATTTCAAGACAACTCATGACAGGTCATGAAAGTATTTCAGTATTTTTATATTTTCATTAATATTAAAGTTAAAATCAAAATCTGCTTCATTGTCAATTCTGCAGGATGTAAAAGACAAACAGAGAATTAAAATTATGGTTCTCTCAAACCTTGGTGCATTAAATACAAAAAATAAGCCAACAACAACTAAATAAACTAATTCATTTTGAACTAATGGTCTGCACTACTCACCAGTCGCTTTGCAAACTCTTTGTTCTCAGAGAGAAACCCATAACCAGGATGAACCTTTAAGGGAGAAATAACTTTAAAAAAATCAACCTTGATTAATTTGGCTATGGTTTTGAGATTATATAACCATTTATGTATTCTGTAAATGAAAAAAGTAAAGAATATATTTGGTACCATCAACATGACATTGGACTGCTGAAAGGTGCCTGTTAGCAGGGACCCCTCACAGTTGGCAAATGCATACTATGTTAGTATTTTGAAGGGGCAATATTGTGTCCTAAAGATAATGTGTATCAAGTACAAACAATGTCATGTACACCATCTACCTTATTCACATAATGTAAAAAGAAAATAAATGCTTACTGCTTGTGCTCCAGTTGCTCTGATTGCATCCATGATGGCATCCATGTTCAGATAGCTCTTACTGGTGGGGGCAGGACCAAGGCACACTGCCTCATCAGCCATTTTTACATGAACCTAGATACACAAGAACAAAGGAAAGTTAAACCCAGATGCCCCCTCAAAAATAAAGATTGAAACACTGCACAGTGCTTGAACAGCACCAATATCACAAACTCTAAACACATATTCTGTTTATATATCCTGAAAACACCCATACAATAAATTGAAAAAAAGGAATTTAAAAACTTTAACTGGAAATTTCCAGACCCCCATGTGCAATATGAGGTATTTGGTTTCAACAGAGCAACAACTATATAAAGATGTATTTGATGTGTCTTCAAGTCACCAGAGATGTGACAATAACCAGCAAAAAAGTTGGTAACTGCTCTGCGCCCTGATCTGAAGATGGGGGCTTGTATCTGATAGTGCTCATTGGGCATTTCTGTATCAGGTATTTGAGAAATTTGCATTTAAACAGTCCTCTTCATCATACTGTTCACAGTTTGACATCATAAGACCAAGACAACACCTGACAGACACTGACCTCAACAGTACCTGGCCAGACAGGATGTTCTCAAAGGGAAGTTGCCACTGAGCTTACAGTGTCACAGAGTGACATCAGCAGGTTGTAACAGACACTGAGAGACTGGAAGAGTCACAGAAAGGCATAGGGGTGGATGTCCTTTGGCCAAATACCCTGCTGATGACCACTGTGAAAAGTGCTCTGTGGAACCGGATGATGAATGCCACTTAACTCCAGGCACATTTAAGGTAGGTGAGAGGCACCCAAGTGTCACGTCAGACCATTCAAAACTGCCTACATCAGCATGGTCTGCATGTTAGACAACTTCCAATGGTAACTCACCACACCACCAGACACAGGCATAATCATCTTGCATGGGCTAAGCACATTTGAGCTGGAAGAGGAACCAGTGAGCCAATGTGCTGTTCTCTGACTGATGAAGAAATCACCATTGCATGCTTGTACTTAAATTCCCTAATTTCATGGTATGTCACTGTTGCATGAACTTCCATAAATTTCAGCCAAAAGTCAAATATCCCTTACTTTTTGTGAGTAGTGTTATGGAGCAGGTGACTCATAGGATAAGAACTCATGAGGAACAATATAGAGAGAAATGACCTATGTTTACACATCAATGACAGGATGAGAACTGAAACACTGACTACATTACAGGAACAAACTTGGGAGACAAGGTAATACAGATCATTTTTTTACTTAATTTTTGGGTGTATGTGACCTCTTATAAATAAAGCATTAAAAATTAGCTTAGAAGCCCAATGTTTAAAAAAGCAATATATAATGAGCAACAATATATAATATATTTGTCTACAAATAAGACATTTGATTTTAAGATGAGAACTGACATTTTTACTCCATGGGAACCACTGTCACTTTTACTGATGAAAAGAAGAAGATGTTACAGTTATTTGTTGTGATATGTAAATGCATGATATTCAATCCTAATTTTTAACACTGGTTAAATATAGATGGTGACTCACAGCACTGGAGTCCACATCACTATGGACAGCTACAGTCCGAATGCCCATCTTCTGACATGTCTTGATAACCTGAGTGATAAAACACAAAATGAAAACTGATGCTTTGTGATGCTTCACACCACAGCCTATGTCAAATACAAAGGACTAAATTGTTATAAAAGTAGTTCTGCTATGTGTTAAGGTGAAAATGTATAATTACAAAATATGGATAAAGGCAGTAAGGAAAAGTTTGGCAAACAATCAAGTGTTCAAAAATCAGCCCAACTGGAGTTTTCTCTACAAGTCTCTCAATCTGGGCTGGGCTGAAGTCAAGCTCCACTCAAGTCCAATAACTGTTTCATCTGGATTTCATTTACAGTGCATTTCTGTGTGTCAACCAGTATTACCCTGCAAGCAATCTCTCCTCTGTT
Organism: Amniataba percoides; assembly: GCA_037176925.1. NCBI lineage: Eukaryota > Metazoa > Chordata > Actinopteri > Centrarchiformes > Terapontidae > Amniataba > Amniataba percoides. The sequence goes on along the minus strand of JBAJHX010000033.1, from coordinate 161,921 downwards.
GGCAATGAGAATCTTATCGAAGGTCTGTGGAAGGAAATGGTAGAGAGATCAGCGCTGTTTATCACCAATGAAAAAAGGGACTTCATTTACTCCATCTATAGTATTTGTCATTGAGAAGAATAGCAACACAAACCCTTTATTTACCCCCTATCTCCAGAGCAAAGCATTTTGCTCCAGAAGTCACACACATTCTTATCAGTGTCATACACAAATCACATCTTGGCTCACACTCTTGAAGCAGTAATCTTGAATGTATTCTAAAATATACTGACATTTACAATAAAAAAGTAAAGTAATAAAAAAGTAATTAATTGATTTCCCGCATTGCTGACAGCTGATTATTGAATTCAGGAAAAGTTAGTCAAACAAACAAAACAAAACAAACAAACAAAAAAAACAGGAAGAGAGGGTTATGCATTACCATCTCATTGGGATCGCAGACAGTAGAATATTGAGAGTTGCTACACACTGCACAGCATCTGGACTGAAACAGGGCAGGAACAGGACAGACATGTCATAATCATAAATGGCACAGTATGATTTTTTTACTGGTTAAAAGTAAATCAAATTGGTAACTTAAGCCAATGTGTAACACTGTGTTCTTTACTGTATAATATCATATTCTATATCACTTAATTTCACCTTACACAATATCTAATTACATTGACATGCTAATTCTGCTACTGTTAGTCACACTACTGTAGCTTTTACCACACCACTGTCACTTTACATGTGATCCAAATGCTTGAGTACAGTTGTTATTTTGTATTTTATTTTATTCTAGTTTTAGGGTTAGGGTTAGAAATGTTTGCAATTTATTCTCTGACCTCTATACTGATCTACACTTTAAACAAGGTATGGCCATAATATGTCATAACATGTGTTTGCAAACGTCATTTACCCAAATTCATCTTCTGTCGTCATCAATCTTTTCTGTGTTGGTTCTGTGTTAGTAACTGTTTACTCGTAGGGCTAGAGGTGATGGTAAAATACAGTATGCTGCTTCACACACAAGTAAGACGAAGAGCGGGTCTGTGTAAACAAAGCCTTGTTAAAGGTCTGGATATGCGCCGTTTGGGCTTTTCTAAATGGACATGGGCTCAGTGTGTAAACTCAATCTGTGACGTCAGTCGACGATAGACAGCGACTTTACATTTACATACAACATTTATATGAGTGGAAATCTTAACAAATATTTGTAACTAAAGTTGCACGAGTAGATTTCTACTGTGGTCCCAGAAATGTTTTTCCTTAGGGGCCCCCGTTGTGGACTGATGTAGTTCACGGGACAAGAGAACACGGTCAAAGATATGGCTGCAAGTAAAATGCACTTACAGTCCATTAAATCATCAGATCAGTCTATGAACAATCAGCTCAATCGTAACTTATATATAAGTTTACGGTGTTTCCCAGCTGTGTAAATACACAACGCTGGTTTAAAAGCATGCACCCGTTCTTAGCACTCCTGTCTGTATGAGATAATGTCAAAGTTAGATTTCAGTTATACTTTGTCTAGCAAAAAACACTTGTCAGGGTTTCAGTAACTTCTTTTGTTTTTTTTACTGTGTAAAAAAATTGCTTACTACCTCTGATAAAAGGAAACTCCGCGTGTATTATCATGTCTCTTCGGTCAAGAACGTTTAGGACTTTCTTACTTGTTATTGTTGTTATCGGCTATGCAAATAGCACATGTTGTTCGCATGCTTTTGGAACTACAAAACATTGTCTGTTTGTTCAATGTTATCGCGCTCTGCAGTCTTGCAATATGAAGGACTCACCTTTACAGAGTACAGCAGCCTATTGAGGGATACAGAGAGTCTGTGCGCCGCCATGTTGCTGAAGTATGACGGTCGACCACACCACTGACGTGATGACGTTTTAGCTCAGAGGAGAGAGACGTTGATATTTTTTCTCTCAACTTTATTGAAAATCACTCCTCATGTTTCAAATCAGCTTTTGAAATGCTATCAGTCTTTTTTGTTAGGTGGCATGCCAGTTAGAAGAAGTATTTCTTTTGTCTTGGGGGCATGCGTTTTCTGCCAAGATACAGCAGTCTTCAAATACAATGTGGGGGTATTTTAGAAGACTTTTATTAACTCAAAATGTCGAAGAATGGTTGCACTTTCTTTTATGGCACACTAATAACAGATAACGAACTGTACTTTCTCTCAGATTAAACAATACTGCCAGGACATCTTTATTTCTCACTGCTGGGACCTTGGTTTTGGTTTTGTAAAAACAATCATTGCACAATAGTCCTAGATGCTTGTTATTTTGATGAACATAGGTATAAACATATAATGTAAGAAGTTATGCAGTTCTCATTATCTCAGGACATACAGGCCTCCAGAAGTAGGTTGTACATCAATACAACAAAGCCACCTCAGTCAGGACTGGCTAGTACTGGTTAGCTGTTTAAGTGAATGTCATTGAGCAGTTCAAAGTTATATGAATGACAGTCATGAATTAATTGTTGCATTGTTTAATACAGCTAATCCTTCCTCTTGTTTTTTGTCTCATTAAAACGTAAATTTCTGCCATGCTTTTCAAAGAGTAATTTTCAAGAGGAATTAAGAATGAATTTAGTAAAATATTCAACCAGCAAGTTTCTTTTTAGCAGTAATGGGCTCTAGCCAACATCAGCCACCATCAAGAATCAATCTAGAATAATTTATTATCATCATGTATTCACACGAGGAAATTAATATTGGTGACATTCCACCTCTAAACATAAATATAGTAAAAACAATAGTAATAGCAAGTAATAATAAAAGTATGTAATAAATACTGAAGTATGTAATGCATAATAAAAGTATGTAATATGTACACAAATAACTAAAGGCTAAAGTTGCAGCCAAGTTAGTGTTCCTAGAGCCAGGGCAGTAGATGAGGGTGATGTTGAAGCAGCCAAGAAACAGAGCCCACTCGGCCTGACGGGAATTCAACATCCAGGCAGAATGGAGATAAGAGAGGTTCTTGTGGCCAGTCCAAAGAATAAATGGTTGAGAGAGAGAGAAGGGGGACATGATCTGTGTCTGTGTTGTGGAGAGAAGTTCGAGTGGACCAGAGCTCCATATGAGGACATCTAGAGCTGCAGCCAAGGACTTTACACATAACTCACACATGGACTA
>JBAJHX010000033.1:137129-155252 GCA_037176925.1 Amniataba percoides | reverse complement strand
TGATACAATACAGGAATAACATTTCCTACCAATTTTTGGTTGACATGATAAAATCATGTCAAAAGGGGGAATTGTCAAAATTCGTTTTTACTTGGTTCATTTTATATTTGCAATTTTACTGTGTTTATCTCAGATTTGCTCTCTTCTACTCTGTTCATGTTAGATTTGTACTTTCCCACTAACTCATGTAACTTTTAGTTGTTTCCATTTAATCAGAACAGTGTGACCTTTAGCCTGATAAGCAGGAATCTGATGTCCACACAAACTCTTCATTAATTTTCCAGTTGTTTTAGATTCACACCTCAAGGACAACAGAAACTCATGTTTCATACCACATTTCCATAAGTTCACGTAGACAGTCAGCCCACATCAGAGATAACTGGCCAATAAGACTCGGTGTCGCCTAAGTCCAACCTCTGTACGGGGCTGTACCAGCCCAAGAAGATAAATGTGAATCACACCCGGAAATCGGGACTCCACCGACTTGAGTTCCTGCGAGAGCGCTGTCATTTTGGGTCCAGCGCTGTATTACTTTACCTGTGACCTGAATAAATTCTACTTCTAATAACTGAAGATTGCTCTGGTTTGTTCTTGGGTTTCCAACTAAAGAATCGGGTCTAACACCTCCATGTCTTCTCTGCAGTGGAGAAAAAGGAGTTCCGGTGGGCTGTCAGCGGAGACAGCAGATGAAGACCCAAAGAGTTCAGGTGTCAGCAGAGACGGCTGACAGAGACCCAGGGAGTTCTGCCCAAGTGTCAACGGAGAGGGTTCAGGTGCTGGTGTTGACTGGGATGCCATTAGGGAGGACCCAGATGGGACTGGTGGTGGCTTGGCCTCTAGCCTCTGGAGCCCTGAGAAGCACAGTCTCTGGGGTACTGGGAGGCACAGTCTCTGGGACACTGGGCTGGAGAGGTGTTAGCCAACGGTGGGAAGGATGCTTTCCTCTGCAACTTCCCTGGGACCCCATGAAAACAGTCAAATGATCCGTGGTCCATGGAGGGCCTCTACACCCAGCTGTATAGGAGGAAGCCCAACAGGACCATCAATTTCAAGATCATATTTTTTGCTTGAGTTGTTCTTTGCTTTAGTTGTTATATATTATATATATATTTTATTAATAGTTTGAGCATTGTTTTAAGCAGCCTGAGACTTGAGAATTTCATTGTGAATGACTGCCTGATGCAAATTATTGTGCTTATTAATTTGTTGAAATCTTTATCCCAGCCAACACGAGCTCTTGGTCCTTCTCCATCTGTGGCCCAGCCAACGCCAGGTCCTGGTCCACCATTGGCAGCATAACTGACACCTGCTCTTGGTTCTTCTTCAGTTGGCAACTCACAGCCTCAGCGTTCTGGTCTCCTGTTGGCTGTCCCCACCAATGCCAAGCCTGAGCTCTCTGGTCCCCTGTTAAATGTCCCACTGATGCCAATTTTGAATTATCTGGTCTCCAGTCAGTGATCCCTGCCAAGACCAATCCTGAACTTTCAAGTCCCCTGTCACCCATCCCTCCTGACACTCTGCCTGGGCTGCTCGGGGGGCGCTCGGAGAGGATCTCGCCCTGGGAGTAATTCAATGTAGAAACGCCACTGCAGACACCAGAGGAATAGCGTTCACAAACTGTTTTTCTATAATGAATAATAAGTGCAGAAAATAAACAATCTGAGTGTACTCAAGGCAGTGAGTCCAGATGCCACTGGAAGGTGGCTGGTAGTTTCTACTGCCAGATGCTTGGCCGGTGATGCAGGGGCAGAGCAGGAAGACTGGCAGACGTGATGATGCGCCAATGTGACAATGAGCTGACGGCCAAGCTGTGCTGAGGCAGTGTGGACAGAACTGAGGAGGGGGACGCAAGCCAGGAGAAAGACGAGGAGGAGCAGGCAGGGAAACACAGCAAAAACCAGGAGTCAAGTAGGTAACCGAATGATCTGGCGGAGAACAGGTGAATGAGCCAGTGCTTAAGTACTGCTGCAGAGTTTGTAGTTGATTGTAGAATGACTCTCAGGTGAAACGATCAAACCAGGTGTGGCGAGGAATAGCCTCCTCATCTTCATAGGCAACTGACAGACAACAGAGACAGAGGAAGACACACACCCACAAACGGGAAAAAGGGGAACAAACACAGGGGAGAAAGACAGGTCCCCTAAGACTATTCATCTTCTGCTGCAATCCACTAAGCTTGATCTGGAGTAATAATTAGCCTATGTCTCATCTTTTCACATTTCCACTGATCTCCTGCTTAGCCCTTGTGTTGCAGACATCCAGTACCAGCCTCCAGCTAAGCCTCCTGAGTGGGTTCATTAGTCGTTTTGATAAAGCTTATAGTTAGGGTGGGCACAGGCTTGCCCTTAGTTATGCTGCTATAGGCTTAGACTGACAGGGAGCTCCCATGATGCACTGGGCATCTCTCCCTCTTCCTCTGTCTCTGCTTCCTTTTTCTCTGCTTCTTCTACTCTTTTTATGGAATATATGTAATGCAAACTGGAGTCGGCCTATAAACTGGCTAATGTGGCAAAAGTAGTTAAAATGGTTAAAGTAGTTAAATTGGTCAAATTGGTTAAAGTGTTGAAGTGGTTGATGTGAATACTTGTGTCCTGTGAAGTGTATGTTACTGCCAGGGCCCTGGTCCTCTCTGTTCTCTTCAGTCTTGCAGGTTCCGAATTTATTCCAGTTGTGGTCCATCTGATTGAGGTTCACTGGCCTGGTGGGGACATGATCTGTGTCTATGTTGTGGAGAGAAGGTCGAGTGGACCAGAGCTCCATAGAGCTACACCTACACTTATTTCCATTACCTATGAACTTAGTATAGCTACAGTTTATCATGACCCATGTTTAACTTCATATATGACTCATGATGATGTTCTCTGTACATGTGGCATCTGTTGCACATCTGTCCATCCCAGGGAGAGGGATCCAGTTTTTGTGATTTGGGCTTTAAATAAAAAAAAATGAATTTGAATTTTCTTCCCTGCCCCAGGCCACTCTCCTAAGGTTTGGCTAAGTCCCAGTCTGACTTATGGCTAGTCAGATACTGTGAAGCTTTTTGTGGTAGAAAAAAAATGGTAATGGGTGGACAACAGTAAATGACTAAGAAGTTAAGATGTAAATACTTTATTTAACAAGTTACATCCACATTTTGTGGATGAGAAAAACAGTTCAATGAGAAATTCATTATAGATCTTTATTGCTCTATGGAGACTGCACAACAGCTCTGTATGCTGTAAACCATTGGACCTGCGTGAAAAAGTTTTACTTTATTTTACTTAATTTTACTATTAGAAATTTGCTAGTGCCTCTAACAGTAATCTGAGCTATAAAGTATATTTAATAATAATTAAACAACAAATACATTTTAACAAATACATTTGCTTCTTAGCTCATATACTACTGATGTCATGAAATTTTCTGTAAAACTAATGTAGAAATGCAATGTTACTTATGTGACTCATGTCCCATGCTGCTTTCTTTTGTAAACAAATTGACACAAGTCACCACATCTGGTGTAAAAGGGCTTTCCATCATGCATCAATCCAGTGATGGGTCCTGAAAAATGGTAATCACTTTATGCTTCTATTTTACTAATTGGGAATATTAACTATAAAATGAATCCCTGACTTTAATTATTAATCCTAGCACCAGGCTATGGATTATTTTTTTAAATATATGGTTGGAAATAAGCATTCATCAAACAGTTAGCTAATGTAACAATTATGTGATAAGACAAATCTTATTCTATAGGCCACTTACTGGCTTTTTCCAAAACTTCTTATGGTCTTGATCAATTTTCTAAGGTCAACTATAAGTTTTCCTCCTCAGTTGGTGCAATAGTTTCAGTACTCTTCAGGCACACATGAATCCTTTTAGTTGATCCCTAGACAGACTTGTGAAATATCTGTATGTCAAACTCAGTTCACAAACCTAATGAGCCTTGTTAATTATCACAATTCAGTGTCAGAGGTCATAGGAATGCCATTTCACCTGGTTTCAGAGTGCCTTTTTAAAAAATCAAGATACAATGCTGAAGATAATTTAGCAAAAGAAACAGCTTAATGGCAATAGCATCAAAGTTATTTGATTCTGATCATTTGTTCTTATTTAACTTCTGATCCACCCATTTATTCACATGTTAACTGTGATACAGGTTAATCTAACTGGAGTTCATATCACTGGTTGTCTTTCGCATTCCATCTGTTTGCTTGAATTCATAAACATTTGGTTAAGACATGTTCAGGGAATCTATAGGTGCCTAAAAGCATTTAATGATCTGAGATCTGTGTGATACTGCATATCATATAATTGAATTATTGTATAGAAAAAAAAAACAATCTGTCAGACAAGAATCTAAGATAACTATGGGAAAGATTTGTACTCACAAAAATGTTGAGTGGAGTTTAAATTTGTTGCTATTAATTTTCATTAGCAGAAAGATTGTGAGCACACAATGTTGTAAAAGAGCCTTGTGAATGTGTTTTTGACAAGAAAAGCTAGTGAAGCACACCAGGAAATGGTCTGATATTAGTTAGAAAGCATCTAACATGATGACACTTAACCTCCGGATCAAATGCAGTGAGTTTTATTCTGCTCTCAATTTGCAAATGCATGCCACGTATATCCATCCATTATTTATTCAAGCATCCTGTGAATAGTCACAGAGTATTAGGGCCTATCAAAACTCACACTGAGTAAGAGGCATGGTGCACCTGGACCAGTTAGATACTGGTTAATAGGGTAACACAATCTTTCGGTTCACACTACATTTACACCTATGGGCAATTCATTTTCCAATTCATACCATTTATCAGATCTGCATACTTGGACCATCGGAGAAACTCCACACAGACACATAAAGAACATGTAAACTCTACGTAGAAAGACCCTAGTGGGAAGATCCACACCCAGGAACTTTGGGGTGACAGTGCTAATGTTCTAAAAAGGAGAATGGCCAAATATAAACTTTATAGAAAGGATATTACAGAGTATTACTGCTTTTGAGAATCCTACACAAATCTGACACAAATGGATTCAATTGCCTTCAAAACTTCTATTGAACATATAGAAGTTGATGTGCACTCTCTAATCTTGAAATTTCAGATTTATTACTCCCTCAGTAGCTTTGTTGGTTATGACAGAAAAGAGATACAATTCTTTATCTTGCTTAAAGGCAGTTTCATTTAACTTGGCTGTATTTTTGTCCATCATTCCAATCAGTGATAATAGTAAGTTAATAGCCTTGAAACATAGTGATAAAAAAGGTCTTTAACAAATCCCATCTTCGTCAAATTCATTTAAAGGTGAAAACAAAGGTAAGAAGTAACATTATTTCCTACTATGCCCTCTATCCATTGCACCATAGTTCACAGACTTCTTCATGTTTCAACTTTGACCAGCTGTATTTATGAGTTAATAGAGACGTTTCAAGAGTGCTGACTTTAAGTTTTACTCCAGTTGTAAGCCATGGGTTGTCATACACTATAATTTTTCTTGTCATTTAAATTCTGTCATTATTAGTAACAATAGCCTTCTGACAGGTTCTTATGCCCAGGCTCAAAACCAGCTTGAAATGTTCTACTAGTGGATGTATTATTTTGCTGTGGTTTAAAGAACTTATCAACTATTTAAAGTATTCTTAATGCAGTAACTTCCAACATATTACATTTTACCAGGCTGTACCACAATCCTTCACAATATATCCCAGTTCTTTCCATTGATTCATTGATACAAGGTGCTTACATTGAGTCAGTATTCAAATCCAAGATGCCACATTATTTGATCACAGAGCAAAGACTTGATGTCTGGTGCATCAATTAACACACTGTTTCATGGGGAATATGAGAGAATATGCATATTTGTGGAAATCTTGGGGATTTGACATAGATTTAAATGGAGTGCAAACAGATGCAATTAATTTACCCGCTGAATGGTCCATAGAGTTGAAGAGGTTAAGAAGACACTTGATGACCAGTAAAAAGAAGTCCCAGTGTCTTCAAACTGCAGCTTCAGTGCTGGCTGCTGTGTTGGATTATACTGTGAAAACACTTTTGAACAAGTTATTACGAACAATTTATTAGTAAGGGCTTCAGTTTGCTTCAAACAAAATGCTTGTCTGACAGCATCTGAAACATCCTTACTGATAAGACAATCAGCTGCTTCCAAAGATGTTTGTAACTTTCAGACACTGTACAACAAATATGTTTAAAGCCACCTGAGGCCTTAAGAGTTATATACTCACCTCCACCCTAACTGCTGCTATTTTGGATCTTCTATGTTATAGAATTCTACAATAAACTTGGGTTGGCATTATCCACTTTTCATCAGTGTCGATTGAGCCCTTCAAATTGCTTCATTTACGGGCAGCCCTTAGATAAATTAAAAAGAGGCCATCATGTACACACACACTCTGTATTTAAGAATGAATTTTAACAGCAAGCACAGCAATCACCAACAACCCCTTTATTAGTTCATGTTAGCTGGCTAACACTGATTACATAACTTACAGTTTTGGTTAAACATTTTGTTTGATAGCCATAACAATGGAATACCGTTTTTCCATTTTGGAAATGTTTCAGCATTATAAACATTTGCTTTTGGTCCACTGATTGTGACGATCTCTGAGTTGAGTTTAGAATTCAAGTTAGAAAGCCTCCAATTTGATCACAACCTTCATCACTTAAGAGGGGCCACAAATGTTGAACCACATAACTGCTGGTTATGAAAAATTACAGCAACTATGATTCCACAAAGCATTTTCTGGCCTGGGTTTGAGAATATGAGTTCTTTTCTTCATGTCCAAATTCAACAGCCATCCTACGTGATGTACTCGTCATCACTAGGTTCTGATTTGATGTGGTCTGGATGAAGAAGAGGAAAATTAGGTGCTGTAGTCCTGGTACAGACATACCACTCCTTAATGTTAGACAACTGAGGTAAGGCTGGGTTAACTGACCGCTGGCTCCTCCGCGGGGTCCTACCACTCTGCTGCTTCTGGACCAGCTGACTCTTCAGGCCTGACAGAGAGAGATCCAGAGGCATTGCCATTGGAGATGAACTCCGTAGCAGTAGCTTATGGTCCGCCTCGCTGGCTGAGCTGATATCTAATCCGTGATTGGACAGAAGAGGAATGTGAGTGTTTTTGTTGTTGAGTGATGGAGAGAGGCGGTTAATTTTAAGGTCAAGGGGTTCAAGGAGAGTCTGATGAGCTTGTTGGAGTTGATGAGGGATGGAATCGTAAGCATCTTGTGGCTCAGAGGTAGGTGATGACTTGACATGAACCTTCATGTGTTTTCGCAGGGAGCTTGGGTGAGTGTAGGACTTGGTGCAGCCCAGGGCCTTACAGTCATAGGGCTTCGAAGCTGTGTGGACCTGTGAGTGCTTCTTCCGGTCACTGCTGTTGGCAAAACGTCGCTCACAAAACTCACACTGGAATGGCTTCTCACCTGCAACACAACATCACACTCACCATTATCACAATAAATCCAATTAGTGCATTCCAATTAGTGCATCAATATGCTAAATTTCAAGGAGCCACAAGGAACTATTTTTTTTTACTACATTAACTTTTTCAGGTAACAGAGTTCCTAGAGTAGGTCATTTCTAAGAAATATTGAGGATTCTTCACAAATTATGTGGAATGGTTATATTTAGGCTATTAATATATTATTGTAAGAACAAAAGTTTAAAGCTTATATATTACAAGCAAGTTACTGCTTAAATGGGAACACTCAATATTATAATTGCTGTCACCAATGAAAACTATGGTATATTGTAGCATACTATATGCCATACAATATGCCATGATGTTTATGTAGAAATTATGTTGGGAATCTCCTTATGCATTAGGAACTGAGTCATGTTCAAATATAAATGCACTAGTAGAGGTGGGCTCATTTTCCTAATACAGTTCAGTTACATTGGATATACATATGTCTTGTTTGTATTTCTACAAATGTCAATGTGGAAAATGTTAAACATTTTCAAATTTGGCTTTGTTTATAAAATGTTATTTCTATATTGTATATTTAACAGGAGATAAATGTCAGGAAAACGGAGATGCCACATTTGGCTGTTTGCTATTTACACATGTGGAAAATGATGTATACCTCTGAAAAGTACATTAAAAAATTGCTACGTTATCATTTGGAACTCTCAATCCTCCAGTCAACAGGTTTGACATAGTATAACTACTACTATAACTACTGACATCAGGGGGTGCTACTAAGCTAGATGACAAAAACAGGGAGAACACACACACACACACACACACAGACACAGACACAAACACACACACACACACTGTTTATCATTTCTGTTCATTTTGTTATTTCTTGCATCACTGTCAACTGTGACTTGTATTATTATATGATTAAAATAGTATGTGCCTGTTTTTTTATTTACTTCAAACATTGTATTAGTTGCTTATACTTGATCTTAAGTGAATGATCTGAATGTTAGTATGGTTCTTAAAGCAAGAAAGTCTTTAGGTTTTTTTAATACTCTCTGTGTCATGAAAACGGGATAATCGAGTTGCTTAGAGCTGCTTCCTGTCACCTTGCATGACTCCTGAGCTGCAGTTTCGACCTGTGAGTCCTCTAGGAAACAAGGGGGCAATAAAGGGCTGATGTAAATCGGTATTGAACTCAGCCTACGTAAACATGGAGGGGATTCCTAGCAGTCTGGGAACAATCTCGATTAACCGCTGTATTATGAGTCTTTACGAAGAGGCTACAGTCTTGACGAATGACACGGATTTAAAGCCTATATGGCTGTATCATATGGCTCTGCTTATAGTCGCAGTCATAAAACCCTACCAGTATGCGTGCGCGTGTGGATCTTGAGGTTCTCGGAGCGTGCAAACATCTTGCCGCAGTTTGGAAATGCACACGAAAAAGGCTTCTCCCCGGTGTGCACGCGAATGTGGTTGATGAGTTTGTATTTAGCTTTGAACGCCTTCCCACCACGCATACACTCGTCCCACATGCAGACATGATTGAGGGTCTCGAGCCCCGCTGCTACATGCTCGGTGGTGACGTGGTCCACCAGCTCGTGCATAGAGCTGAAAGTTTGGTTACAGACGGATGTCGCCGTCCGCCCAAGCCTCTGTCTCGAAGAAGTTCGGTCAATCCATTTGCACACGAGCTCGGTCTTGACGGCGGGGCCTTTAGAGAAATCCAGCAGGCCGTCCATCCCCGTAGCGGCACCACTATCAGCACAAGCGGAGATACTAGTGGCTCTCTGCTGGGGTGGTGAGACGATGCTTGAAGCCCCGGAGTTGTTGTTCCCCAGCGGAGCGACGAGGCCATTGTGCCTGGCCACTACAGCCATCCGCTTCATGCTCAGCACGGCGGGCTGCCCCGCTCTTGTCGCCAACTATAATCCTCTCTTGCACGTAAAATGAGTTTAATCCAACTGACAAAGCTTCGCCGCTGTCCTGCTGCCTTCTTGTGTGTTTTGGTGAAAGGGAGAGCGCATGCGGTGTTTTTACCCCCCGCTGCTCGGTGTTAGATCCCGAGAGTCAGAGCCTCCATGCTTTTATTTACTGTGTGAATGGAGGTGAACGGAGTCGAAGGAATACAGCAGGCCGCGACCCAACACTATCTAGCAGCATCCTTGTTTCCTTTCCTTTTCCACTCCCTTTTTCATTCCTTTTCTTATTCTGGACACAGAGTAATAGTAAAACGCACATGAGGAAATTAATTCACTGTCATTTATTTATTCTGTCAATACAATTATGAGAACAACTCAACATTTCATCAAGTGTGTGGTGAAATGACAAAATATGAAGACTGTTTATTATGCATAGGATAGTAATTGTGTAATCAAATTAAAATGTCACACCCTTGGTGTTTTCAATTATAGGGCAAATTAACTGCTAGCCAGTTACCAGCTCCCATATTCAGCATTTTGTTAATGATCAAATGATAAGAATAAAGTGCTGTTTCAACCCTGCTGCAGCTGCCTCTCTCTGCCAGAAGTGACTCCCCCATGGTCCTGTTTAATCTAGCATCCAAAGAACTACCTAACTGGCTTCATTAAAGTTATCTTTGCAAGGGAAGGCTGCTGGTGAAGTTGCAATAAACATCTCAGTCCTCTGTGGTGCAGAAATTGAAGACTTTGTCCTGTGCACAACAAATTACACCACAATCTTACATACCATTCAGTGATATCTAGCATGCCCAGTGACGCAATTGAAAATGTCACAGCCTATGAAATTTTATTCTATGGATGCATAAATGATGGCTTTTAAGTAAGTTGCTCCTCTAACAGACTTCCTATATAATGCACATTTTTGCAGAGATGTACAATTTTTCCATTTTTAGGGTAACCAGTGGAAATGATTGTGGTAGCAAGTGAACTAATGTCCTGTTTCCACTGTTGTTCTTAAATGAGTTAGCTAGCAAGCTACATTGGTGTGGATGTCATTCATAATGTAATGCTTACATAGCTAACATCAACACGTTCACTTGTTAATCAATAATCTGTCCAACAGACTAGCAAAAAAATGTATAACTTTATTTTTCCTGCACGTTCCTACCGTAATATATTATTTTTTAGCAAAAACAAAGTAACGTAATATGTTGCAAATAGGATTTCAGGGGCACTGTTCAATTCAACCAGACAAAAGATATGATCTTTGGGACGGGCAATACAAACATTTTTCCTTTTGATACAATGTCATTAGTTAATGGTACTTTTTCATTGATATCAATATTAGTACCTATACTTTTTGCTCCTTGAAGGAAAATCACATGATTGCAGTGTTTATTACGCGTATACATTCATATTATAAATGCTCATGAAATAATAAGATAGATGTATATGTAAATAAAATAATAATAATATAACAAAATAATTATAACAAGATATAATAATAAGATCTTATTTTAATACAAATAATTAGACTTCAAATTAATACAAATTAATTAAATTTCTTAAATTGAAAGATCAACATGGTGACAGAAAACCTGTATTAAACCAGTAAAACATCATAACACAACATCATTATCACCAACAACCAAAAAAATGTCACTCATTTTGAAAGAGAATTTTGACGTTGACCTTATTCTGACTTCTTATCATCCTTTGTCTGAATTATGAACAGCACTTCCTGTCACCAAGCAGACACCAGTGTTTTTCATTGAAAACAGCTGATGGTCGTTGATATTTTTTTCTTAGTTGCTAGATAATGTAAAACAGCATATTCACCAGCTGGATAAGGTACACTAGATCAGCACCACACTATGCTTCGTCTTCTCTCTCAGCCATCAATGCTGCTTATGCGCTGCTGAGTTCATGCTAAGCAGCCTGAGGGAGTGCTTGGCAGTGCTTTATTGAGGCTGCACAGTGAGCCATAGGCTCAGACTTGTAATAGACTGCCATAATCATGTGGCACCATCGAAAATACACCAGGGCTAGTATCAATGCCAGAACCAGCAGTATCGAAATGCCCATCCCTGTATGGTTTTTTCCTGGCCATTGGCATCAATCAGCAGGTGGATTGGGTGATGATGTAGTCTTCCTTTCCCTAACCCTTCCTTTTCATGGTGGTGCTCAAGAAGTGGGAGAAGTGTCTTGTCAATAAGTGATATACACTGAATTTCTAATGAACTTTGATAAACTTCAGTTTCTGTGACAACACCACTACCTGGCCAGTGACTCTCTCTTTCTCTCTCTCTGTGGGTTTCTGATGGGTTTCTGTCTTATTTTTGCAGGAGCTTGCAGGCTCTCTGCTTAAAAGCTCTGACCAGCATAGTGACCACTTTTGCTTTATTTCTCCCTCAGCTTTGGCCTAGTTTATCATCATTTGTTTTGTAAATAAATCCTTCTGTTAACTCGGCCAACTTCTGTTGCCTCTCTGATTGTCACTGTCCCCGAGCAGGCCGTGACACCACTAAGAAAAATATTACCCTATCCTATCTCAACCCAAGACAACTAGCTAAAATGAATTGTCCTGAAGCAGTGTCTGACTTTTGTAACTTGTAGTGATGTGTAGGATATTATTATTTGAGGCTTTAACTGTAAAGCAGTTGTATCTAAGGTCTATGTGTATACATTAACCGCATAGATGACATACAATTATTAGATTTTAATTGTCACTTGATTAGAAATTAAGCAGCCTTGGTTTGAATGACAAATTCTGTTATCACATTTTCAACACATAACATTTCATAAAATGAAACCAACTCTAAGGCTTTTCAAAGCTGTTTTACACTGACAAAAAAACTTATTTGGTTGTAATAATTTATGTATATTTCACCCTGTGGCTCCTCTTAACTCTCTGTCTTGTACTTTTTGCACAGTGAAGTGGACAGAATATGCTCAATATAGACATTTACAGTCAGTTAACATGTTGCCACAGCACCACTTCTGCTAGTGCATCACGAGACAAAATATCCCCCAAATGCTATTTTTTTAGATGGAAAGACAAAGGTGAACATGCTAAGTGTCCTGCTTAGGCACTGTTCAATTCAACCAGACAAAGGATATGATCTTTGGGACGGGCAACACAAACATTTTTCCTTTTGATACAATACCATTATACTTTTTCACTATACTTTTTTGCCAGAAGTGGACAGAATATAGCCTAATGTCAGGTTGGGGCATGACAGAAAATAATTGAGAATCACTGGACGACAAGCATGTTTAGTGGAGCTGGCTTGTCATAGGGAGATCGAGCTGCCTCACAACGTCACGTTCAGTTTGATCCTGTTTGGTGGTCTTCAGCCCCAGGAGAGCAAGACTGAATTTGCTCAATTTTGAAAATCTGCTACTTTTGAGAATAAACAGAAAAATTCTCTGCTGCTCTGTTTGCTCTGTTTTGCTTACAAAGCGTAAATCTCAGTG
This sequence comes from Amniataba percoides, assembly GCA_037176925.1. Classification (NCBI taxonomy): domain Eukaryota; kingdom Metazoa; phylum Chordata; class Actinopteri; order Centrarchiformes; family Terapontidae; genus Amniataba; species Amniataba percoides. The sequence continues at coordinate 142,418 of JBAJHX010000033.1, read as the reverse complement.
TTTAAGGTTCTCTGATCACTTGCTTTGTTGGATGTCCCTCAGTCTTATGAAGATATCAAACTTTATTACTACTATCAATACTTGAGTACATTTTAAAGACAACAGACTACTTTTAATACTTAAGATCAAACATAATGAATACTTTAATACTTCTACTTGAGTACTGTGCTTAAAGAAGACTTCTTACTTCTACTCAAGTAATTTTTGGGTGGAGTATCTGTACTTTTACTCAAGTATGGGTCTCTGCTACTTTTTACATCTCTGCCTAATGTTAGATGGAACACTCTCACCTTTGTCCATAGGAATAGCAAAAATCAACACAAACTTAAAGGTTCCATAGAGCTGCTCTAAAGAGTCTTAGGTTGTAATTGTGGGCGAGCTTAAGGTGTTTGAAACTAATCTAATTGAAATGAACCTGACAGCGCCACCTCGAGGAGGGGTGACCTCAAGGAACATAAGGTGTAAACTGGACCCCAATCAGAAAGCACACAGGTAAGTATTACCAATGAGGAGGCAAGAGACGTGTTTCCCAAAAATATGTAAATACAATTTATTCTAATTCTAATTAATTAATAATAATAATAATAAAAAGGCAAAAGGGGAAATCAGAATCAAAATCCTTCTGGCTGCTGAAGCTTACGGGCAGGTGAGTGGTCAGTCTAGGGGAGAAGATCCAAAATAAAGAGGTGCTCAACGTGACACACACACACAGGATAAACAGTGACGTGCAAAAATAAAGAAAACCCAGCACCTGGATCACAGCACACGAGGGGGGGGGGGCGGTCACCACCCAGGACACCGGCTCCACCAACACCAGAGGCACTCAGCTGCTGGAGGAGAGAACACAACAAAAGCTTAAACGATTATCAAAAACCAAAGAAAAGTTATATATATACATACACACACACAAAACAAGAACCTAAATTCACCAGCAATTAACCAGTTAAAAGATCCTACAATAAAAGCTGACCAGCCAGCTTACACACACACACACACACACACACACACACAAACACACACACACACACAGTCCAACAGTCAAAAGTCTAACAGTCCCTCAATGCAGCCGAAGCGAAGCAGATGCCACCTGAGGAGACAGCCACCGTGGCCTAATGGGCCACCATAGAGCAGCTTCAGGTTAGCCGCGATCCCCACTACAGCTGGCAGTAGCGGCAACAGGTGGAGTGAGGAGCCGGGCGATCACTGCCCAGGCACAGTGGCGGCAACAGTGTGCATCCACCTGAGCAGCAGACAGGCCAACAGCGAGTCCTGCAGCCAGGAAGCAGGTTAGCAGCGTCAAATAGTCAGAGGTCAGCGTAGGTACCAGCAGCCGGCTGGCAGAACCCACAGGAAAACATTGGCAGAGCATCCAACAAACAGCAACATGCGTCAAGCAAGGCGTTGGCAAAGCATCAGTGAGACAGGAGCGAAGTAGGACCAGAGCAGGAGTAAAGCCCCAGCAAAGCCCCAGTGAAGCAGGAATAAAGCCCCAACGGAGCCCCAGCGAAGCAGGAATAAAGCCTCCAGCGGAGCCCCAGCAAAGCAGGAATGAAGCCCCCAGCGGAGCCCCAGCGAAGCAGGAATAAAGCCCCAACAGAGCCCCAGCGAAGCAGGAATGAAGCCCAAGCGGAGCCCCAGCGAAGCATCAGTGTTCCTGCACTTAACTCTTGTCGGATCCGATCAGAACACCCCTGGACCAGCTGGCGTCCTCACAACAACCACCTCTTCAGGAGAGCCGTACGGGCTTCATATGACTGGCAGCCTGATGACATCAGGGAGACAGGCAAGGAATTGATCACAAACAGAAGCTACACATTTTAACATGATTAGATTACACACATACGTGTGCAGCGTGACACACAGACATTGAGCTGACCGGCTGGTGGCAATCAGCCAGGAACCAGAAGGAGACGTGGCAGCCGGGACACGGACGGGAGGAGCCACAGAGAGAGACGCTGAACAGGCAGGGCTTCTTTATAGTCTCAGCCTCCACGCTGATAGGCTAAATGAAATTGAAACCTACAGGTACAGCAACAGACTCACCTGCACTACCCAGATACAGTTATACTGCTACATAATCATTATTATTATAATTGTTCTAAATTTGGAAACTTTTCATTTTTACTGCAATTGTATATTGGACATAAATATACTGTACATCAACCTCACCTCATCTCATCTCATCTTCTTCCGCTTGCTCCGGGGCCAAGTCGTGGAGGCAGCAGTCTAAGCAGAGATGCCTTCCCTAGGGAGGTGTCCAGGGGGGAATCCGATCCAAATTCTTGGATCTTGGAGCATCTGCTAAATGAAATAGTAGAATTGTAGAATTGTAGATGCCCAAGCCACTTCAGCTAACTTCTCTCGATGCGAAGGACCAGTGGCTCTACACCGAGCTCCTCCCAAGTGACTGACCTTCTCACCCTATCTCTAATATTGTTTTATTTGCTTGCTTGAGCCCCCATTAATGCGACCAAACACCCCATCAGCCCAAGCACAGCACTGGTGTTTTCTTCCATCTTCTGGAGTAAGACATCTTCACGACAGGGAGACAGGGCATCAGAAACACAAAGCAAAATGCAAACCCTAACAAGAACGGACATATATCATATTTTACATTACATCTCTGTATTAATTAAGACAAAAGTAGGTTCCATCACTCAATCATATTACATGTTGGACTTGTATTTGCAGTTTACATGGTCCATGTTAAATCAAGAGCTTCGCCTTTCGACTCAGCTCCCTCTTCACCACGACGTTCTCGAATACCACGAGGGACACTGTTGAATGCCTTCTCCAGATCAACAAAGCACATGTGGACTGGTTGGGCAAACTCCCATAAACCCTCAAGCACCCTGTGGAGGGTATAGAGCTGGTCCAGTGTTCCACGACCTATATATCAACCAATATTTTCAATACAATTTCATGTTTGATAATAAAATTCCTGATTTTCGCTATTTTCGTATCGTTTTGACAGTCATTCCCATTAGTTACAATAAAAGTTTACTCATCAGTTTCATTGATCTACATTAATCTACAGTACAATTATTTCACCCCTGAAACTTCATAGCCCGCCTCCCAGTACTTTTACACTGAACTGCCAACCACTCCCACCAATCTTAAAACTTCCATCACATGTGCCACTCACCTGCTCTGGATCACGTATCAACCATCAAGTATTTACCAAGAATGCTCTCCTCTCCACACACTCACTGCCATGTTATTCTCTGTCTTTCCATGCAATATTGGACTGACCACCCTTTGCTAAACCAGCCTGCCTCTGACCAACCTGCCTTGTCTCTGGTAAACACTGGTAATCACCTCAGCCCTCTCCCCGAAACTCAGAGTTCTGTGCATGTTCCTTGCGAATTTTGTCTGCTCATGTTTTCCTGGATCCCTGCTGTTCAAATTCAGTGGCCCAACTTCCTGGCTCTGTCTCACTCTTGCAATACTATTTGCAAATGTTCTACCATGACTACTCTGTGACTTTTATTTTGCAGCTAGTTCAACTCTTAATGCTGAAGGAGACAGTAACTTGAAACAATAGGAAAAAAACAAAATCCACATTTGGTTCCACACTTCCACACTTATGGCGCTTTTCCACTAGTACCTACTCAACTCACCTTGACTCACTCAACTCAGTTTGGGTCATTTTCCATTACAATACAGTACCACCTCAGCATGGGTGAAGTTGTCATAGCAAGGCGGTCCGAAACTTCAGTGATGTCTTTTGTTGTGCGACACAAACATAAAACAACTACAAAGGCCACCAGACAAAGAAATGTTTGCACCTCATTGTTGCTCCATGGGCTTGTTTTCTGTGCAGCCACCTCTGATTGTGTTCATTGTTGTTATTGGGTTTTAACCCTTTAAGCGCCAGATTTTTTTTCAAGAAAATATGTAATTTTGATATGAAGATTCCAAAGGGCTGTAGCTTGAAAATTGTTAGAGATAAAGCCATATTGTAATTGAGAAAAATTTAGTCCCACCCCGGCCACGTTGAGGTGAAGCATGTGCTGCTTGGTGACTGTCACAGCCACAGCCAAGTCGCAGACCCGCTGCTGCTGCGTGAAGACGCACCGGCAGACTCGCTCTCACCTGACGACTGAACATCATCGTCACGGGGTGAATGTTCCTCCGCGGAATCTGAGTCAGCCAGTACCTGTCCAAGTACTTTGTCAAAAGAAAAAATCTCTGCATTATTATTATCGCTAAATAATCGCTGTCTTTTCTCGCTCTCCGCTCCCACTACAACCGCTTCCATGTCTCCGCGACTGAGGTGGATTTTTTCTCTGTTTATACTACAAAATCTGTATAAACACACCCACAAATGCTGCTCAGATTGAAGCCACAGGTGTCTGTCATCTCCTGGTGTAAAGTGATAACTAATTTTAGCAACGTATTTACAGCTATGGCCCGTTTAATTCAGCAATGGTGACCAGGGTTAAAAATGATGCAGTTGACTCCTATGAATGAGTTGCTCTCTTAACTTATCAATGCCCCTTTTCCACTAGCAACTACTCGGCTTGCCTCAGTTTGTTTCCATTACATATTAGTACCTGGTACCAAGTACTTTTCTAGTACCTACTCGGCCGGGGTTCTGAGTGAGCTGAGTCGAGCTGAAAACGTGATGGCGGCAGGCCACTGATTGGCCAGGGTTTGATGAGTCAGGAGAGCGACTTATTCATAAGAATGAACCGCAGGACACACGCTCGGCGGCCTCAGCAACATGCACGCATAGGTCTGAGCTCCGTCTTAAAAGTCTGATACTACATGAAATATCCTGAAATTCAGAGACTATTCTTGTAAAATTACCCATAAGTACTACCACAAGACCTACCTCCGCCAGAAAGTTGCTAAGATGGAGGACAGATCACGGAGGTCTAATCTCCGACTTGTCGGCCTGCCAGAGTCAGCGGAGGGTGAAAATGCCATTAAATTTCTGCAAGATAATCTATCCAGGTGGATTCCTTCCCTGGCTGGAGAGAAGATTGAAATTCAGCGGGCTCATCGCATATTTACCACCCAGGGCAAGACTAACCGCCCGCGGACACTCATCTTCCAGCTACTTCACTACCAGGACAGGAACAAAATTCTTAATGGAGCTAGAGCCCTCTCATCCCCGCCTACACACTAGTGCCGCTTTTCCACTAGTACCTGATAGTACCTACTCGGCTCGCCTCGACTTGGCTCGCCTTGGCTCGGTTGTGTTTCTATTACAAAAAAGTACCCCCTCAGTGTGGGTGGAGTCTTCACAGCGAGGCGGCCCGAAACTCCGCCGATATGTGTTGT
>JBAJHX010000033.1:119694-137029 GCA_037176925.1 Amniataba percoides | reverse complement strand
GTAGTGGAAACACGCGCAAACCGTGCCGAGTCGAGTCGAGTCGAGCCGAGTAGGTACTAGTGGAAAAGGGGCAATAGTCTCTCCAGCGTGTCCTGGGTCTTCCCCGGGGTCTCCTCCCGGCGGGACATGCCTGGAACACCTCCCTTGGGCATCCGACATAGATGCCCCAGCCACCTCAGCTGACTCCTCTTGATGCCGAGGAGCGGCGGCTCTACTCCGAGCTCCTCCTGAGTGACCGAACTTCTCACCCTATCTCTAAGGGAGCGCCCATCCACCCTGAGGAGAAAACTCATTTCGGCCGCTTATATCCGCGATCTTGTCCTTTCGGTCATTACCCAAAGTTCATGGCCATAGGTGAGGGTAGGAGCATAGATCGACCGGTAAATCGAGAGCATCGCCTTTCGACTCAGCTCCCATTTCACCACAACGGTCCAGTACATCGACCACATAACTGCAGATGCTGCAACAATCCGCCTGTCAATCTCACGTGCAATCTTTCGCTCACACAAGACCCTGAGATACTTGAACTCCCTCACTTGAGGCAAGACCTCTCCACCCACCCGGAGAGGGCACGCCACCCTTTTCCAGTCGAGAACCATGGCCTCGGATTTGGGGATTCTCATCCCAGACGCTTCACACTCGGCTGCAAACCGCTCCAGCGCATGCTGAAGGTCGTGGTTTGATGAAGCCAGCAGGACCACATCATCCGCAAAAAGCAGAGATGAAATCCTGTGGTCTCCCTCCGACCCCTGGTTGCGCCTAGAAATCCTGTCCATTATGAACTAAAAATTAATTAAATTTTCAGTACCTAGTTGCAGTTGATGTGTGAAGTGTGCTATATGACTGAGGTTTTATTGACTGATTGTGGAAACAGTGAAAGTGTGGAGATGTGATTTTCACGAGTTTTTCATTTCTTTTTACATGACATGCGCGGCGCAAGCACGGAAATCTACCAGGCGGAACTTTGTTTCAGTACTCTGTTTCTGCCCGTCGGACATTCTTTGACACAAAGCGAAGCTAAGCTTGATAGTTAGCCTGCCCCGGAGCAGGCTAGTTTGGCAGCATAAGTTACCATGGTTACTCAGCGGGCATTCAGATAAGCCACGTTGATGGAATGGAACTGTCTAAAATGAGCCAGACTTACCGAAATAAGCCAGGCTTTCGGTTAATCGAGCTTAGTGGAATACCCCTCAGAGGGGGGAAGGGTTGTACACACACACAGGAGAAGAGGAGGGAGTCAGGGAGACGAGAGAGAGCTAGGGGCAACAAGGAGAGACAACATGAATGTGCTGGAGAAGGAAAGTTAGGAAAGTGACAGCAGGAAAAGGAGTAAAATCTGGACCCATTTAAATTCTATTGATAAAACAAAGTAGTGTGGAGTCTGCAAGATTAAAATCTCACTTTAAATTTGTTAGAAAAAAGCGAGAAGTCTAAAAATGTTAAAAGTTCAACTGTAAATTATTTAAAGTTTGTTTTTGTATCTTATAATTTTTTGTAGCACTTTGTAAAGTAAAAGCACATCTATATAATAAACATATGTTCATTCATTCATTCATTCAGGTATAGTGGTTAGCACTGTTGCTGACGGGCACTTCTGTGTGGAGTTTGCATGTTCTTCATGTGTCTATGTGGTTCTCTCTTGGTTCTCCAGCTTCCTCCCACAGTCAAAACACATGCAGGTTAGATTAACTGATGACTCTAAATTGCCCTTTGGTGTGAATATGAGTGTGAGTGGTTTGTCTGTCTTTGTATGTCAGCTCTGTGACTGACTGGTGTCCAGTCCAGGATGTACCCCGCCTCTCGCCCAGTGAAAGCTGAGAGGCTCCAGCACCCCCTGTGACCATGTGTGTCAGGATAAAGCAAGTATAGATAATGAATGAATACACATATATAAATATAAAAATACCCATTCATTTTACACATAATTCTATGTAATTCTACGTTGGTAATGACTTGATTTAAGTAACGAAAAAACTGAAGAGCCTTTTGGGAGCCAAAAGAGCTGGCTCTTTTTAGTGAGGCAAGCCTAAAGAGCCGGTTCTCTAAGAAGAGCTGGAATTCCCATCACTACTGGGAACAGGTCTGACTTACTGCCGGCAATGCGAACCAAGCTCCTGTTCCGGTCGTACAGAGACCGAACAGCCCTTAGCAAAGGGCCCCCCACAGAATACCATGAGGGACACAGTCAAATGCCTTCTCCAGATCCACAAAGCACATGTGAACTGGTTGGGCAAACTCCCATGAACCCTCAAGCACTCTGTGTAGGGTATAGAGCTGGTCCAGTGTTCCATGACTGGGACAAAAACCGCATTGTTCCTCCTGGATCTGAGGGTCGACTATCGGCCGAATTCTCCTCTCCAGTACTCTGGCATAGATTTTTCCCGGGGAGGCTGAGAAGTGTGATCCCCCTATAGTTGGAACACACTCTCTGGTCCCCCTTTTTTAAAAAGAGGGACCACCACCCCAGTTTGCCACTCCAGAGGCACTGTGCCTGACCTCCATGCAATGTTGCAGAGGTATGTCAGCCAAGACAGCCCCACAACATCCAGAGACTTGAGGTACTCAGGGCGGATCTCATTCACTCCCGGCGCCTTGCCACCGAGGAGCCCGAACTCCTCCTGGACCCGTGTTTTTGCCTCCTGGACAGTGCGGCTTGCTTGGCCTGCCGGTACCCGTCAACTGCGTCAGGAGTCCCACAGGCCAACATGGCCCGGTAGGACTCCTTCTTCAGCCTGACAGCATCCCTTACTTCTGGTGTCTACCACCGGGTTCATGTGTTGCTGCCATGACAGGCACCAGTGACCTTGCGTCCACAACTTCGAGCCGCCGCATTGACAATGGAGGCAGAGAACATGGTCCACTCGGACTCAATGTCCCCAGCCTCCCTTGGAATCCGGGAGAAGCTCTCTTCACCAGTTTGTCCAAGACATGAAGATCAGATGAAACGACAACAAAGTCGATCATCGACCTCCGGCCTAGGGTGTCCTGGTGCCACGTGCACTTATGGACACCCTTATGCTCGAACATGGTGTTCGTTATGGACAAACTGTGACTAGCACAGAAGTCCAATAACAGAACACCACTCGGGTTCAGATCGGGGAGGACGTTCCTCCCGATCACGCCCCTCCAGGTATCACTGTCATTGCCCACATGAGCGTTGAAGTCCCCCAGTAGAACAATGGAGTCCCTAGTCGGAGCACTATCAAGTTCCCCTCCCAGGGACTCCAAGAAGGCCGGGTACTCTGTACTGCTGTTCGGCCCGTAGGCACAAACAACAGCAAGAGACCTATCCCTGACCCGAAGGCGCAGGGAAGCGACCCTCTCATTCACTGGGGTGAACTCCAACACATGGCAGCTGAATTGGGAGCTATGAGCATGCCTACACCAGCCCACCGCCGCTCATCCTGGGCAACTCCAGAGTAGTGGAGGGTCCAGCCCCTCTCAAGGAGCTGGGTTCCAGAGCCCAAACTATGTGTGGAGATGAGCCCGACTATCTCTAGTCTGTATCTCTCAACCTCCCGCACAAGCTCAGGCTCCTTCCCCCCCAGCGAGGTGACATTCCATGTCCGTATTACCTGAGGTTTAGTCTAGTCTATAGTGAAATCTATTCAGTAAAACAATGAGCACACATGTATTTCACAGATGTCTGTATGATAAGAGAAAGTGTCATGAATATTAACTAAGCTGTGAACCACTTATGAGAACAGTTAGTTGTATAGCCACAGACACACATCAGGACAATCACCGAACCGACTGGAAAATGACTGGAAAAAATATTTTTAATCCTTGTGGTTAATTCTATAGAAAACATATCATCATCATATATAAAACAGTGTTAATTATCTGTCCAGCAAAAATGTGACCCATCTCTCCGCTTCATCCAGCAGGTGCTCAAATAAAGCCTAGATGTGTTATAAATAATAAATAAAACATTATTAGGATCATCCTGTTTGCTGTGAGACTTTCAAGCCCGTCCAACTGTGCATAGTGACCCCATAGCCTCTCCACATGGCCTGCAGACACCTGTTTATATATACTGTATTTTTCGGACCATAAGGCACGCCGGATTATAAGGTGCACCATCAATGCAATACCAATGAATGATCTGTTTTCATAGATGAGGCACACCGGATTATAAGGCGCATTAAGCAAAACAAAACAGTCGGTACGTATCACTCCGCAAGGCTCCTGACATAATGCTCCAACAATCCATCAAGCAGCACGGCTTCGTAGCTTACCAAAGTCATACAAAAACATTTTCACAGATTTTTGAGTGCAATGTACCACATAAAATCTGTTTAAGGTCAGTAAGCACTTCTGGAATTCATACATAAGGTACACCAGAGTATAAGGCGCATTGTCACATTTTGAGAAAATTTAAGGATTTTTTTTACAATATCATCAACAGTTACACAAATATTTTAACAGCTCAAATAATGGCACAATATGGCGAATAAATAAAATAACAAACTCGCCACTTGGTTTCGGCCAGAGCGTCCTTAGCAACCGGCATAGCAATGGCACACCGCAATAAGTTCATGCTGAGACTCGCTGTAATAGTTTGTTTACAAGAAGTGAACGGATATTGTGAAATTATAATGTACATTTTTAACTAGAAATGTCATCCAAATGCTCTTTTATGTCCGTACTTTCTTAAAATAATGCTTTTTCCACTGAGAATGAAAGGAATGGCCGCCATGTTTTTATTTTGAGAAGTCCGCTTTCAGTACTCACGTGATCTGTTGGTAGGCCAATAGAAATGAATGGGAGAAAAAAATGTATTTCAAAAAATGTATCTAGCTACGTTTTGCACTGTGGACCAATGTACCTATTTCGTTTTGCTATGAGACTGGGTTGCCGTGACATAGGGGTGGACTCTAATATACAAAGTAGCTGTTACAATATGTAAAAGACTTGAACTTGTGTGACCCATGGAGGAGATTAAACTCAGATAAACTAGAATTCTCCTGTTATTCTCCTCGATTTAAATCATACTCACGTATAGATTATTTCTTAATCTCCAGTTCTATGTTCTCCTCCGTGATAGAATGTAATTATAATAGCATACTACTGTCAGACCACTCCTACTTCACTTGATACAGAGCCCAACGGGTAGTTAAAGGCACTTCTAGATGGTGGCTTTCTGATTCAAAATTCCTGCAATTTTTGAAGGCACAAATTGAACTGCTCTTTATTACAAATATGGATGAGACCTCCGCTATTGTCAGATGTGAGGCCTTTAAGGCGCACATCAGAGGCATGATCATATCTTACACCAGTTCAAAATCAAATTAACGATGAATGAGCTTGACCACGAGATAAGACAATTGGAAAGAAAGACGTTTTTGGATGGCTCTACAAAAGCAAAACAAGAGTTAGCGTTACTTAAAGCCCAATGTGAGGAATTGTCCACATCGAAAGCAGAAAATAGTTTAATTCAGCTCAAACACAGTTACTATGACCAAGGTGAAAAATCGGGAAAATTGTTGGCCTGGCGTTTAAAGAAATTGGATGCATACAAGGCAATTACTGCAGTTCAAACTCAGCGTGGAGCAATAACAACAGACCCTCAGGAAATTAATGATACCTTTTCCATCTACTATAAAACATTATATACATCTGAGTCACCAGAAATTTTGGAAATACAATCTGAATTTCTGGACGATCTTTATACTCCTTCCATACCAGATGATTTTAAAGCACATATGGATAGGAAACTAGATGCCTCAGAAATCGCTGATGCTATTACCAGCATGAGGGGAGGTAAAGCCGCAGGCCCTGATGGGCTACCAGTTGATATCTATAAGATATTTAGGGCTAAATTAATTGAACCTCTTTTAGCTATGTATGAGGAGGCCTTTCAACAGGGTTAGGGTTAGGGGTTAACTAACTAACTAACTAACCCTAACCCAGATTCCCTGAGGAGCGTGCTGATAACACTAATTTTGAAACCCAATAAGTCACCTACCAATTGCACTTCATATAGACCCATTTCACTGCTTAACACAGATGCTAAGATTATTGGGAAAGTAATGGCTAGAAGACTGGAACCGGTTCTCCCAGTTGTGATCAATCCAGACTAGAATGGTTTTGTGAAAAATTGTCAAGCCTTCCATAATGTCAGACGGGTGTTGAATCTGATACATGTGAGGGAGCCTCTGACACTGCAGTTCTGTCTTTAGATAGTGAAAAAACATTTGATAGATTGGAGTAGGGCTATTTATTTGATGTTATATCTCGTTTTGGCTTTGGTACTTATTTTCGGAAATGGATTGAGACACTTTTTACTGACCCAATGGCAGAGGTCTCCACCAACTATTCAATATCATCTCCTTTTAAACTCACAAGGGGTACCCATCAGGGGTGCCCTCTCTCGCCAATGCTATTTGTCCTAGCAATGGAACACCCCTCAATTTCAGGTATAAATGTATTGGACACTGACCGTCGCATTGTAATGTATGCTGATGACACCTGTTTACTTCTAACAGATCTAAATAACTCAATTCTTAGACTGACTAACTTAATTGACACTTTTGGGCAATTTTCAGGCTTTAAAGTAAACGAAACAAAATCTAATAATTCTGCTGAACTAGCCTCATCATCCTGTACATAGGATCATAAGCTGCTAGATCTGTGACCTGATTATATCTGGTAGGAGCCAGGCTCTTTGGGAAGAATGACAGGCCTCGGGTCGTCTTCAGGCAATACAATGAGGGAGATAATGACTGGCTCTACAGCGTAGTGATAGGAATTCCGGCTCTTTAGGCTTGACTCACTAAATGGCTCTTCACTACTTCTACTTAAATCAAGTCATTACCAACAATAACGTAGAATTATGTGTAAAATGAATGGGTTTTTTTTTATTTATATATGTGTATTCATTCATTATCTATACTTGCTTTACCCTGACACACATGGTCACAGGGGGTGCTGGAGCCTCTCAGCTTTCACTGGGCGAGAGGCGGGGTACATCCTGGACTGCACCAGTCAGTCACAGAGCTGACATACAAAGACAGACAAACCACTCACACTTCGTGGAATACCCCTCTGCTGCTTGAAGAGAAAAAAAAACATACATCGTTCACTTTGAAGAGCTCTTTAAGCCGTCTTGTTTGCGACCGATACATCTCTAATTGCTATGTTATATTAGCTCAGGAGTATCGGTCATCAGTTTGAATTTTAGCTGATGATGCATCACTTACTAAATAACACTAAGGATAAGGAGATGGAAAACTTTGGACCCTTGGGATTCTGAAAAATATGTCAAGAAATTAGTGTTTAAAATAGGATAAATAAATATAAAATGTAAATTATTTGTATGAATGTGTATGAATCAGTTTTTGTTTGTTTTTTAATATAATTTCGAATTTAGATGACAAATATATCGCCTGGATCACACTCCAGGGCACTAGGAGGCGGTGTCCTTAAAAGCTGGATGCCAACTGACGTAGAGAAAGAACAAAAGAAGAAATCATAGAATGACATAGTTGAACTCCTCTGTCCATGATTGCTTAGAGATGTCGGAGTCTCCGGACACACGCAGCCTACTCTCTGCATCCTCTCAGCTGAACCTGATGGAGGTGGACGCGGTGAGGAACTCTAAAATTCATAACGTTATAGAACGTGATTAAGGAGAATGTACTCTACGCTGCCGCAGCAGTCTGTTGTTGTCCTGGCGTCGTTTTTTTTTTATGAGAAGTGGCCTAAATTCTGTTTTCACGACGCTTTCCTCTGTGGTCGTATAAAAGCATTTGTTGATACATTTGTTAATATAACATAACTGCGCTCATAGCGGCCCAAATGAGGTCCAACTGTGCTTTTCTGATTCTCCCAAAGCTGGCAGGAAGACAGTTTGGAATTTAATAGTGACATTTCTATACGGCCATTATATAAAAGTATTAATTCAGTTAGACTGAAGTGCTCAAAGCACCTTACAGACACTTTTAACCACTTGTGTTGCTTTTTAAAGGCAGACGTTAACGTCCTCAGTTCAGACTGAGGACATTACACTGTCCTCAGTCTGAACATTATCACGTGATCATGTATTTACTACGCTAACCGTCGTCAAAACGTTGCGAAATTAAAAATGCTGATGTCACTAACTGTGCAGCAGACAATAAGTTAATAATCTGTTCTCTCTTTTTAAAAAATCGGAAAGTCATCGGAAGGCTGGGTTTAAGTGTGACTTTTGCCGTCCGTGGTGTGTTCGTGCGCTGTCACTTCCCGTTGGATTTTTCCCTCCCCAAAAGATGCAAACTGAACATAACTGCTGTTGTTGTTTGCAAGACATTTTGGAAGATTACACCACACTATTAAAGTAAATGAATCGCATATCCTTGGTCAAACTAGCCGCCGCTGTATTTCTAGTGCGCACTTGTTTTCACCTTTATGGTAAAAGCAAAGAAACAGTCCAGGGAAATATTTGGAAATGACGTTCGATTCCATAACTCAGTCACAAAAACACGAGACAGATTTATTGAAATACGTATTTAACGGTAACTATCGGTTTGTGGGCTACAAGGACATTGAATTAATTGAAAGTTTTGCGTTAAGTACTCTGGAATTTTAAAGACAAACAAAGCCAACGACAACGTTACAAATGACTACTTCCGGATTTCAAAATAAAGCACAACTTATGTTGCAGAACAAGCCTGCTCCGGGGAATGATAACTGTTAAGCTTAGTTTAGCTTTGTATCAAAGAATGTCCGACGTTCAGAAACGGAGTCTTAAGCGAAAGTTCCGCCAGGTAGATTTCAACGCTCGCGCCGCACATTTCTCGTAAAACGAAATGGAAAAACTCGTGAAAATCACGTCTCAACACTTTCACTGTCTCCACAATCAGTCAGTCAATGAAACCTGTTATATGGCACAATACACACATCAATTGCAACTAGGTACTAAAAATGTTATTTTATTTATTAAATAATATTAAAAAAAGAACTTGGTTGATTTAAAAAAAGAAGTCAGAGAGATCTGAGAAAAATATACATATAAATGTAGTAGATTTTTTGCTGGTTCGCAGATTTCTGCAGACGAATCTTACCTAATATTTAAGAGAATATAAAGGATTTATACTGTATAACTGTGGGACATGTTTATAAGAGTGTGGGAGGGTTTATAAGGGCTTCAGATATAGGGATCACTGTATAAATGTGTGCCTAACATACGCTTACCTCAGTGTACAGGGGTAGATATCAGTGATCTATTTTTGCTATGTAATATCTTCTCCATAATGAAAGTAAAAAGGAAAACCAATACAAATGTGCTCATAAAAAACAATTTTGCATATATTGTGCAGTTTTAATTACCACTTACAACCCTTGGGGACTTGAACCTTTAACCATATGGGTCCCATGTGAAGTCCCCACAGACTAAGTTAATGCCAACCTATAGGTGTATAACATATGAACACACTGGGGCTATGTCTATTTTCCTAAGTTGTTCTATATAATTATTTTAAACATAAATCTAGTAATACTAGCCTAATACTACTGATAATATAGTCGCAGTGCACAGTGATTTGAATGCTCATTTATTAATAAATTGATGAATCAAGGCCAGTTTATTTATGTAGCACATTTCACATAGAGACAATTCACCATGCTTTAAATAAAACGATAGGAAAGATAAGAGTAACGAGAAATAAGATTCTACAATTCTACAATTTCCTTTGGCAGACGCTTTCGTCCAAAGCGACGTACAACACAAGCAAGAGATAATGAAATAAACATAACATGAAATAATAAGATGATGTACAACTTGCGCAGCTTGCGCATGTAGTCTGTCAGCTTATGTTTTTTTCTTTACTTCATTTTTCATACAATCTTTCTCTTTGATAATCACAGCAGTGTTTCTGCCGCTGAGAAGAAGCTCTCGCTTTGCTTTCCTCTTGCACCATCTGCTTTCTCTCATCGACTCATCAGGGCTTCTTACATAGCTGGGCTATGCAAGCCTCGCTTGAATTGGCCTCGATTAGATAAATAGCTACTTTGTTCATCTCCAAGAGAAATTCACAATTCCAGCAGCTTGAAAGATTGAAAAACAAGGGCATGCGAGTTTCAGAAAAAAATGCAAAAGCTGTAAGAAAATAGAAGATAAGAATACAATATAAAATAACATTATAAAATTACAATATAAAATAAAACATCAGACAGGTCTGGTTCTATAGTGCAAAATGACAGTGTGCAACATACAGTTGTGCGACAGGCGGTTTGTACACACTTGAGTCCAACGTATATATGTATGTATGTATGTTTGTGAGTGTGTGCGATAAAGTGTGTGTGTCCAAGCTGCCTGGTGTGAGTGTGTTATAAGTTGAGGCTGCCCACCCCAGCACTCTGCAGCATACAGGAGGGCACTCGCTACCCCAGACTGGTAGAAGATTCTTGCAGATGTTGAATGACGCCAGCCTTCTGAGGAAGTACAGGCGGCTCCGTCCTTTCCTGCACAGAGCATCTATGTTATCATCCAGCTGCAGTCCCAGGTGTAGGCGTGTACCACCTCTACACAATCCCCTTAAATGATGACCGACTCTGGGTTTCAAATTTGTTTATTTAAAGCCCAAAATCACAAACATTATTTGCCTCAGAGGGCTTTACAGTCTGTACACCTGTGACACCCTCTGTCCTTAGACCCTCGAACCGGGTCAGGAAAAACTTTAAAAAAAACACTTTATGGGAAAAAGAAGAAACCTGAGGAAGAGCCACAGATGAGGGATCCCTCTCACTGGGGCAAGAGATGCCACATGTACAGAGAACATCATCATTAATTATATGCTGAGCCCATGCGTTTAGTCTATATGTGAATTTTTCATTGGTAATGGAAAAGGAGTCCTTGAGCCCAGGTGCATCGCTAGACATCTCATATGGAGCTCTGGTTCACTCGACCTTCTCTCCACAACACAGACACAGATCATGTCCCCACCAGGCCAGAGAACCTCAGTCAGATGGATCACAACCATGGATCAGTTCTCTGTACTCCTCCTCCTCTTCACTCATAATACAACCCATAATGGCTCTGTTGTCTGCGATCTTGTGTACATGGCAGAATTCTGAGTTGTACTGAAAGTCGGACGTGTACAGAGTGAAAAGGACCAGAGAGAGAGATCACAGATCCCTCATGCTCGTGTCCTGCTGGCCACAGTGTCAGATCTGCTGTTCCCCAGTCGCATGTACTGAGGTCTGCCAGTCAGGTAATCAGTCAGTAATGTATGCCAACAAGTGTGATCCTACTCCCATCTCTGTTAGTTTGTCCCTGAGGAGCAATGGCTGGACTGTGTTAAAGGCGCTGGAGAAGTCCAAAAATGTAATCCTCACAGCACCTCTGCTTCTGTCTGGGTGAGAGAGAGGTCATTGGAGCAAATGGATGATGGCATCCTCCACTCCTGTCTTAGAGGGTTAAGAGCATGGTGGGTCTGTGGCCTCAGGTGATGGAGCAGCAATTTTTCAATGGTCTTCGTCACGTGTGACGTCAGCGTGACGTGAAGTTTATGAATTAGAATTTTATGCCCTTCATAACAAACCAGTTTGTAAGTTGTGTGCTCCATAAGAGTAGTTAACCTAAATAAACTAAATATAATGCCACACCAAGTACAGACAAACATCTGTAAAAGGAAATGTTATTTGAATAGAGGAGACATTACCTTCAAACCAGCAGAAGAGAACATTCAGGTCATCAGTGATGGTTTAAACATGGTTTATGATATTTGACCACCTTGAGTTATCCACATCTGTGTACATTTGAAACAAAATCTCAGCATTGTAATTTAGGTTCTTGTCTTTTGCCAGCTGGAATTGCACTTAAAGCTCATGATACTGGTCAAGTACCCATTTCTGGCACGTATGACAGCTTGTCACCTTGTGTCTGAATGTAGGCAGGAGTCTTAATGGAATATTTCCAAAATATTGTTTCATGTAATCTGGTCAGGACTTTGTGAAAATCATGCAGAAGTTTCCAAAGTATGATATTCCACATATCTCAGCAACATGCATTCCACACGAGAAGCATTGCTGAATTGAGTGGCCCAAACATTTCAAGCAATCTAAGCACTGGGCAGCTAGAGGAAGAAGCAGCATTTTCAATTTTGTCTTGTGTTTTTACATTTTCATGGGGCTTTGGAGATCGCATTTGCAGTACAGAGAAAAAAAATTGGAATCATCCATAGCCACACCCTCTATCCATTCTTAAAAAGCATTTTATGTGTTTTCCCATTCTTTTGATCAGTTCATCCTGTCCACTTACTGGGCATCATGTTTAATCCTGGGGTTGCTCGCTATCTTGCTGGCTTCACAGAGGTTAAAGATTGTTGTTAGAAGATAGAGGACTATGTTTGAGGTTTAAATTGTCCCTTCCCCTCTCTCCACTTGGAGGCAGCAGGTGGAGCTAGAGGAGTCATATTCAGTATTTTTACATATAAGAAAATAAAAGCTGTTAAGTCTGGTCTTATCAGAATTGAGAAAGTTATCAGACAGGTATGGTTATACAGTCATCATTGCCCTTACCATTATATTAGGGGGGTGCTGCCCCCACCTGCTCCAACAGCAGCCCCCACTTCCCTTAAAGCTCAAGTTAACTTTATTTAATTTTATTTTCTATATAGTGCCAGATCACAAAAAAAGTAATTTAAGCTTATCTCTCCTAAAAAACAGGCTTTATTACGTTATTTACATAATAGCTTGTCATTTCTGTCTCTACATTGTTGCGTGTTTACAATTCTCCTCTGCTCTCTATCGTATCGTGCACGGTGGTTAAGTTGTTCAGTTGATATATTGACTGCTGTCATTAAAAGAAATAAATGAACACCATGATTCCCTTAAGTTTTTGCCCACTGACATTATTCAGTGTACAAGCACAGAAACATACATACATGCAGGCAATGCAAGAATGTACAGTAACTGGATTCATCTCTGTTTAGGGCACTCTGTTGAGCCCTTTAATGTGCAGTACATACAGGGGGCTTTGTTTTGATTAGTTACTAATAAAACTTAATTAAACCAACAATCACTGTGTCATCGCCAAATATAACATAGTATAAATTAGAGTCATTAATCCTATATCCATTTGTATAGAGACTGAATGGAACTTACTGCACTTGAGATGTTTGTTAAGTTGTTTTTGAATGACATGACTTGCTGCCAATCAGATAGATTGGCAGATTCTCTTGTGTACAAATCAAAGAAAACACAGAATACCAATCTAATGCTTTTGTTCTTCTTTGGCCCATAGATTGATGATAAGGAGTTTGACATTCCCCAAGTGGACACACCTCCCACACTGGAGAGCATTCTCAATGAGGTGAGATAGATATTACTTTTTGACTACTATACTGTATTATCCTGCATCACCCTCTATCAACAGTACCCTTTAGCAAATAATATCTGTTTGTCTAGTACTTTTTGTATTTTCTGTATTTGCTCTCATCAAGTTTTCTGGTCTCCCACTCTGGTTACATTATCTAGGGATGAACTTTTAACTAATCAGCTAGTTAAACCATTTTCTGTCATTTTCATCAAACTAGAAAATATAATACAGTTTTTAGTCAATCGAGGAGCAGCTCTCTATGCGATTAGTTGAAGACACCATTGCGAGATATGCGCCAGAGTGGATAACAACAAACTACGCTTCTGTCCATTCGCCTGGCGAATGTCCGATCTCTGGGCAACAGGACAGGATGAACTGCTGCCCCTCAACAGAAAGGAACAGACCTATGCAGATTTGCCGCCCTGTGCTTTACTGAAACCTGGCTTGGTGAGCGCATCCCGAACAGCTCACTTCATCTACCAGGCTTCTACCTATTACTGGAGAACCTGCACAAAGGTATTGGAGAAAACAAGGGGAGGCAGAATCTGATTCTACATGCATCAAGGCTGGTGTACTGATGAAGAAGTCATACACTCCTGACTTAGACTCTCTTCATAAACTACAAAGGGTCTCAGGGACTATAACTTCTCACAACAAATCTTGAGTCATGGATATTAATGGATTGTACAGTAAACGTGGGACTGCACTGCATTGTACAGAATCTTGACTCCCCAGGAACATGTGCAGGGATTGTTTGTGGTGTTTTAACTTGTTCAACATAATTATTCCAGACATCCATCATTCCAAATTCACCTTGTCCACTGAGTCAACACCCATCTATCAGTGGATTGCCAATTTCCTGACATATCAAGCACCAGGTGAGGTTAGTGAGCATCACATCCAGCACCTGCACAGTCAACACTGGTGTCCCGCAGGGGTGTGTGGTCTCCCCTTCAGTTGTAGATACATACACGAATGTATCTACAACTGAAGTGGCCTCACGAGCTGGGAGCTAGTCTCTACAGAGACCTGAGGTAGTTTGCAGAACAACTCCTGCAGTGTCTCCTCTTCCTTATACTCTGAGGAGTAAAGGGAGGAATAAACATCCACAGCCCGCCTTCTGATCTGGCTGGGTTCCATCAGTTCTTGCCCTGCGTAAAACAGCAAAGTGAGGATTACCTTCCTCTGTCCGTTTTTCTTTTCTAGGCCGAAGAAGCTAGAGGGAGCATGCATCTGTGTGATGTTTTGGAACTGGGGCCTGACCAGTGCACCCTGTTTTTTTACTTTGAGGTTTTCAGTATGTCCTCAATCTCCTGTGGACTCACTCTATTTTCATTGTATCACCTCTCCAGGTCCTTCGTTGATCTGGTTATGTCTTGTGTGGCAATGAGGGTGTGCTGTTGACTAAGAAGTTTGATCTCAGTCTTACCATGGTCTCACCACTGCTTAAGACTGATAAATTACCCTTCTTTCTGAAAACACCTCCAAAATAAAAAAAAGTGGCAAGTATTAAAACAGAATTAAAATGCACTTTTTGGTAAAACATCTCTCATAAAAACACAACAAAAAAGCAGGGACTGACTTTAGGGGGAACCATGCGTATTGTCTGGTGTCTGCGTGCATCCTCCTCCACACGTCCACCAGGCCATGAGAGTGGACCAGCTGCCTCAAAGCATGTTTGGATGCTAGATGCGGATGTACATAGTTACGGTCTAACAGCTCATTCTCAGTGCAATTACAATCCTCACCCAAGAATAAAAAAATCCTCAGAAGCACAGCTGATTAAAATTGACTTTTTGTAAGAACAGCTTCCTCACTGCACCGTTTGCTGGAGTGTACATATCAATTAAAGCAGTAGTGAAATGTTTGAACTGAGCTTGAGTTAAAAGTAACCCCACCTTGATAAAATACTTGACCTCTAGTGAGACTTGAGAGAAGTTTCTGGAGAAGAGGAAGCCCACTCCACCACTGAAAGCGATTTTATGGCTTAAAATGGCTTAGCCTTCCCACTCTCTCCTCCAGTCTGTCTTGTTTCCACCATCACTGTGAGTTTCTTGTAAAAACATGACATCTATGTGTTACATTCTGGTGGTTTCATAAATTATTGCTCCTTTCTGTGCTTCTCTGGTCCTTTAATGTTTAAACTTACCACTTACCACTTACCACCAGCTAAATTTAGATTACGCAAAATATTTATTTTACCTATAAGAAAATAAACAAACAGAAGAGATAATAAATATATATACAATACAAATTTAAAAGAGAACAGTCTGACTGGGGTGGTAGGTTTCCTTAGTGATTTTGATGGCCTTCCTCCTACACTGCTGGGTGTAGAGGTCCTCCATGGATGGCAGCTCCATCCTAGTGATGTGCTGAGCAGCTTTCACCACCCTCTGTAGACCCTTATGGTTGAGTGTGGTGCAGCTGCAAACCAGGCGGTGATGCAGCCAGTCAGGATACTCTCAGTGGTGCACCTGTAGAAGCTGCAGGGGATCCTTGAGTCCGTGTTGAGCCTCCACAGCCTGTGGAGGAAGAAGAGCCGCTGTCTGGCCAACTTTATGATGAAGTCAGTGTGGTGAGTCCAGCTGAGGTCCTCGCTGATGTGAATACAGAGGAACCTGAAGCTGCTGACTCTCTTTACTGTGGTTCCGTTGATGGAGAGATGGGGCATGTTCCCTCGCTATCTCCTCCTGAAGCTCCTTACTTTTGCTGATGTTGAGATGGAGATTGTTGTGAAGATGTCAGGGCTCCTCTCTGTAGGCCATCTTATCATCGCCAGTGATCAGGCCGTTAACGATGAACTGTAGTCTATGAACAGCATTCTCGTGTATGATTCCCTCTGGTCCAGGTGGGAGAGGGCAGTGTGGAGGATGAGGGTGATGGCATCTTCAGTTGACCTATTGGGCCTGTAGGCAAACTGAAGTGGGTCCAGTGAGTCCAGTAGGGAGGAGGTGATGAAAGATGTGATCGAACTGCTCAAAGCATTTCATGATAGTGGAGGTGAGTGTTACAGGGTGGTAGTCATTCTTCCAGAGGACTTTGGGTTTCTTGGGCACAGGGACAATGATGGTCTCCTTGAAGAATGTGGGTGTGAAACACAGTGACATTTTGAAAATGTCTGCAAAGACGTCTGCCAGCTCATCTGCACACACCTTAAGAGCTCGGCCCTAGATGCTGTCAGATCCAGGAGCCTTACATGTTTTAAAGTTCTACACACGTCTGCCCTGGAAATCACAGGTAGGCAGTGATCCACCTGAACCGTTTTGCACCTCCACAGCTGGAGAGGTTCTCCTACAGCAGGCATAAAAAGTTTTTAGTTCATCAGGCAGAGATGCAGACAACACCGCAGCATTGCTGATCTTCTGGGTACTGTCTCTTTGCGTTGCTGATGGCTCTTCGGAGTGCATAATTGGACTTCCTGTACTCCTCCAAATCATCTGAGTTATAGGCATCTGTCCTTTCTTGAAGTTTGGCACGGACTTCTCAGTTAACCCGGTGCTTCTGACTGGGGAATGTCTGCACAGTAATCCTTGGTACGACGTCACCGTTGCATTTTACGATGTATCCAATGACTGCGGTAGTGTATGTGTTTATGTCTGTGTCCTTAAACACACACTGCTCCGTTGTGCTGAAGCAGTCCTGCAGAGCCGAGTCTGGTCGGACCATTGCTGAATGGTCCGCATCACTGGCGTGTCACGCTTCAGTTTCTGCATATAGGAAGGCAGCAGCAGAACTGAAGCGTGGTCTGATTTTCCAGGGCCCTGTACGTGTCTGTGTAAGGGGTGTAAACATGATCAAGTGTGTAGGACAGGGTGGCGCTGTTAAAGTCCCCAGTTATAATAAATGCAGCCTCTGAAAGGGAGTTTTTTCTACCTCCGGCCTGATGTGTAAGTTTTTCTCTTTCATATTATATGATAGGGTTCTCTTTAGTGTTAAGGTTTGCAGAGCAGGCAGACGAGGCAGGACCCAAATGCAGGACACGAAGGCTCCAGGGCAGGTTCAAAAAGTTTTAATAAACAAAAGGAGTCCTTTGAA
>JBAJHX010000033.1:91138-107514 GCA_037176925.1 Amniataba percoides | reverse complement strand
TTTATATCTTTAAGGCAGGCCTGAAGTTTCAGGAGCTGATTAGTTTTATCTGGCTCCATTGATAAATATAATTGGGTATCATCAGCACAACAATGGAAATCTATGGAGTGCCTCCTGACGATATTGCCAAGAGGCAGCATATACAGAATAAATAGAATTGGACCAAAAACTGAACCTTGTGGAACTCCATGACAGACTTTAGTTGGCACAGAGGAGTCATTATTAACGTGGACAGACTGAGAGCGGTCTGATAAGTACGATCTAAACCAATTTAATGCAGACCCTTTGATACCAAGCAGTTTTTCCATTTTGAGCAACAGAATGTGATGGTCAACTGTGTCAAAGGCAGCACTGAGGTAGACCTTACTGAGGTAGACCTCAGTGCTGCACTACATTGCTGCATGACAAGTACAGACAGAAGTCCTCTATCTGATGCTGTCAGCAGGTCATTGGTGACTTTCACAAGTGCTGTTTCTGTGCTATGGTGAGCTCTAAATCCTGACTGAAAAACTTCATAAGGACTATTACTGTGACAACAATGCTGAAAAGAAACATCGGGCAGTTCTTATTTTCCTCTATTAGTGCTGATTAGTAGGCTGCTCTGGCATTACACAGAGCTTTCCTATATGCTTTAAGGCTCTCTTTCCAGGCTAGACGAGAGTCCTTTTTCTATATCCTTTCTAATTGTCGAGTTGTTTGTTTTAACTTTTGAGTGGCAGAGTTAAACCATGGTGCCAATCTCTTCTGTTTTATAATCTTTCTTTTTAGCGGCGCAATCGAGTCCAGAGTGCCTATAAGTTACCAACAAGTTGATCAATTTGGGAGGAGTTTGAATCAACATGAGAGTTGTCAGAGATGCTTGGAAATCCTATAGACTTTGACGCTGTTGAAACAGTTTCCCTAAACTTAATCCTAGTGCAATCGGGTAACCATCTATTGAACACAAATTTATCTACTGGTGCATAGTCTTGTAATATGAATTTAAATGTCACTAAGTAGTGGTCTGATAATAGAGGATTTTGGGGGAGACTATTAAATGCATTGTCATTGTCAAGGACTGAATTTGACAAGAACTCTGAAAATTCAGATAGAAATTCAGAGTATGGGCCTGGGGGATGGTATCTTACAGCAAATAAAATTGGTTTTGTGCTCCTCCAGGCTGGAGATGAAATAATAATAGTGAGGCATTCAAAGGACCTGTAGCCCTCTTTAGGCTGAGGATTTATTAATAGGGCTGAATTAAAAATGGCTGCAACTCCACCTCCTCGTCCAGAGTCTCGAGGAACATGAGTGTTAGAATGACTGGGTGGAGTGGATTCATTTAAACTAACAAATTCTGCCTGACCTAGCCATGTCTCAGTAAGAAAGAAAAGCTCTACATCAGAATCTGATATTAAATCATTTATCAGAACAGCCTTAGAGGACAGACATCTGATGTTTAAAAGGCCACATTTAATTTTCTTGCTGTGCTGTTGCTGAGTTACAGCAGTAGTGTTAATTCCTATTTTTTTAAAGATTTTTCTGAATTACTCCCCTTATTGGTTTTAATAGTTTAAATGGTTGCTGGTCAGACACAGTTTCTATTTTATGTTGGGTGTGTAACTGCTCTAATGGAGGCGCAGAGAAGCGTGTAAGACTATAACTCTGCTTACCCAACTCTGGTATGTCATGTTTTAGGACTAGTAAAACTTTCTATATTTCTAGACAGGAGAGCAGCTCCACCCAAAGTGGGATGGATACCATCTCTCCTGATCAGGCTAGGTTTCCACCAAAAAGACTGCCAATTATTAAAAAAGCCCACGCTGTTTGCCGGACACCACCTCACTAACCACCGGTGGAATGACGACATGCGGCTATACATGTCGTCACTGGTCTGAGGTTGACATTTCTAGTGAGATTTTACCACTTCCGATGAATTTGCCAAATTTTGTGAATTTCTAGGCACCGCAAGCTCCTCAGCAGCTGCTTCCTGTTTCATGGTGAAACGTCAAATTTTGCCACACCCTCATAGACATGCCGTTCAATGAAAACTAAAAAGCGTTGCAATTAATTTTCACGTCTTCAGTTTAAGTTTGAAGCCAATCTGAATAAAATCTCTAGGAGGAATTTGTTCATGAAACAGACCCAGAAATATTAACAGCTCAACCAAGAAATATCAACACAGTAGAGATCAAAATTTGCCAGACCGCCACAGCCACACTGTCTGATGGAAAGTTAAAGCCTTTGAAAATCAACGTAACCCATGTGTCTAAATGGTACCCTCCATATTTGAAGATGATCTGATCAAAGCTCAAGGAGGAGTTCGTTTTAGTACAAGGTCTGGAAATGGCTAAAATAATGGCAAAATATGACATTTGATTCAAAGTAGCAGACTTCTGTTGGAGTTAGACCATGGCTCCAAGAGACTTTTTTGTAGATTTTGGTATGTCACATAACCCCTCCAAATTTCATACACCTTGGTTAAACTGTCTGCGGGGGCCTCCCTGAAAACCTATGCAATAGTGGCACTGAAGCATGTCATTTTCTGTCACCAACAGGTGGTGCTATAACCATAACTGAATATTTCTGCATAGATTTGTTCAGGCCCGAATCACAAACATGCAAGTGAAATTTCAGCCTGATTCAACAATGTATGTCTGAGTTACATCTGAGTTACACCAACTTCCTATTTTTTGGCAAAACATTGAAATTTGCATTGCTGCCACGGCCATGCCATTCGATGAAAAGTTAAAAGCTTGTGAAGATGATCTAATCAAAGGAGTTTGTGTTTGTTGTGTTTGTGTACAATGTGTGGAAATGGTCAAAATTGTGCCAAAATATGATACTTGATTCAAAATTACTTTACTTTTTTGTGCATCTTGGCATGTTACATAAACCCTCCAAATTTCATACACATAGGTCAGACTGAGGCAAATGGGCATCTAAAAGGCAATTCATTAAGGAATGAAATAGCCAGAAGAAGATGAACATTTGAAAATCAATAGGGCCTTGCACAACCTTCGGTGCCCTTTGGTGCTTGGGCCCTAATAATAAACATTTTAATTTCAATTGGGCCTCCCACCATTGATGCCCTTTGATGCTCAGCCCTAATAAAGTCATTGTCAACTTGGAGACAGTATTGGGCATAAGTAATAGAGAAAGGTGGCAAAGAGGAGAAAGATTTTTTTTTTTTTTTCAGTTTTGTAATCAATTTCAAACTGACACACTGATATCCGATACATGCATCCCATGCATTCTGCACTACATTGGCAGCTTAGAGGATACTGCAGACATGATCTGTAGCAGTAAGTTGGGGTGTTGAGCCTTGTTGTCATGTCATATTATTTTCTGATCCAGTGGTTCATTTGAATATCACTTTGTATAAGAATATTGCATAAACTTTTAAATGTAAATCAGTTTTGTTAGGATTTTGTTAAATTTGAAGTTAAGGAACGTTTAAATCCCATCTAGCTTTCAGATCCACAGTAATATCCTCTCTCATATGCTGCAGGACACTACAAATTTAGGAATCCGTCTATACACAAACATATGCATCTACACACACACAAATACAATGTACATGATTTGTTAGACACAAAAAAAGTTTGTTTTTTATATGTAATTATGCATCAGTTCTTGATAATCAGACCTGACACCAATATTTAGTGTGTCATGTATATATTTTAAGCATGCTGATGAATGATCACCAGCTTAGCTAGTGGCAATTTCTTTCTCCCTCATGAAATATTTTACTGTCTTGTGTTCCTTCCTATGATTTACATGACAACTGTGGCATCCTCTTTTTATTTTTTGTTTTGTTTCACTCAATACATACCAGTATCACTGATATCAACTCTCAGGGTTGCTTCACCTGAGTCAGACATGGAGGCACTAACAATGACGTAATCCCCTTCATAGGAGATGCAGGAACCATCAGCCTTTGCTCTTACAAAATTATTTTCACTTCCATTATACATAATATCATAAAGATTGTAGTCACAGTTGTTTCCCCTTTCAAAGATTCCTACTGCAAGCCAGTTTGAGTACAAGTTTCGGTCATAGGGCACAGAAAACATGACAGCCATGATGTGGCTGTAATCGTTTTGGTCTGCGTTGAAAAGGTCGTAGGTGAAAACACCAACAGCTCCAGTGGCAGCACCTGTTGTCTTGTTAAACAGTGCACCAGTGGTGGAGTAGGGAACAACCATGGGCGGTAGAGGGACTTCACAGAATCCACTCTCAGTGAAAACCCTGAAAATGGAGACACAATATATCAGACAGGTTCTTACAGAAATATTTTTTTTCAAAATCATGCCTTAGATTTTACATTCAAGTGGGGATTTGGTTTCTTCCAACAAGCATGTGAATGCACCCAGAAAAAGTCTGTTGTCTCAATTGAAAAATGATCAGTAATTTTACATGTTCTTATAAAATACACTTCTTGGCTAAAAGTATGCTAAACATTATACTCATGTGATGTGCAAGCATATCATTCCAGGCTTGTTCTTCTACACCAAAAGACATTTTCTTTATGCATCTTGAAGTAGAAAATACTATTGGGCCCAAATCAGGAAAAACAATGTAGAACTTCTGTTCCTATTCTGGTGCTTTCTGTCAACAAGTATGCTAGTTCTTTTTTTAACTTCCGTTATCACTGCCAGTCCATTCTGGTCACACAGAGATTCTTATTTAAAACTATTTTAGTGTAAGTGATAGTAGATAAAATGCACAGCCCTTGTTTTTTTTCTTCTTAAGAAAGCTGAGAAAAAAATCTAAGGAGTAGCCAATTATGGTGTTTTGGTTTTAAATTTGTTTTCTTTTTCTTGACTACGTCCGTAGTGTATGCATAGTAATACACAGAGGAAATGTATATAAAAAAGGCACATACAGTTGTATTGCTTAGCAACAGCATATGAAAATGAGACTGGATTGATTGATTATTTATAAACTGATTAAATAACCCTGACAGTGGAACAACGATGCAGTTCTAAAACTAAAATCTGAATTTAAAAAATGAATACACAGAGCTAATAGCTTCTGATAATAGAATGTTTTAGGAATGTGACACTGCTGATGAGTAGTTGACAATTATATATGATATACATTGTCTTATCACAACTAACCTACATTATTACAAAAATGTGTGGGACATTGTTTGCCAGTGACTGTTTTCTAAAAATACAACAATTACAGCCAAGGAAGCAGCTTAAATCTGCATTAAAATGTACAGTCACTACCCTCAGAAAAAGACAAGTAGAAAAACAACGCATAACCTTGGATTGGCAAGAGTGTAGCTGCCAGAGTTGTTGGTAATCTCAACACAGCAGTTGCGATGAGGCATTGTGATGGAGTGATGGAGTGTGGAGTCTTGGTTGCGGAAGAGACAGAACTTGAGATAAGACAGCATTATTTCAGAAATTATTTAGACATTTTTTCAGAACCATTAATTTTATATTTGGTGACAGATCCTAAGGTCTAAGGCCAAAGGATTTTGGATAGAGTGGCTGATGGGTTTAGATGGAAAATGCATCACTTAAGCATTTCAGTAAAAGAAACACAAACGAAAGTGTCTTTAAACAGCGTGCTCTTAGGACAAATGCTTATGAAAATATTGGTTGATAATTGGTATTAGTGAAGATAGCTGCTGCTCTAACTTCCTCATTTAGCTAGTGTTCTTAAGTACTAATTACATTGAGTGTGGCCTCTGTTGCACCCATGTAACCACCTGTAAAAGCTAACTTTTTTTCTGTGGCTAGTTATTTCTGGAGCCAGGAGTAACAATACCTCATCGTGATTAAAAGTTTAACAAACAACTGTAGATGCACCTAAACAGACTATTTGACTGAATATACATGTTTTGCCAATTTAATGTTGTAATTTTCAGCTTTGATCCCAGTACTAGGAGTTACACTTAATATAGAAATAAATGACAAGACTATCATTAAACCATCATGAGGTGCTTGAGCTAACCCACTCTATTCTACAGTCTCAAAGACTTATTATGAATGTAGCAATACTTACCGTTTTACGATTTGCAGAGTTTAAGAAAAGGTAAAACCAGTGGTTTGAGCCGACCGATTGTGGGTCCAGGTTTCTAGCCTGATGTAGTGGTGAGGTCACATTGCACCATGAGCTACTGGGTTTTATTGACTCAGGCAATCAGGACCTTCAAGCAGTAGTTGACACTCCCTCTTTATCTCTAATGCAGTATCACCTTCCGCCACCTTATCACTATTGCAGGACTGAATCAGACCGATTGCACTAATGTGTGCTTTTGTTTGGACCTTTATTTCATTTGAACCTTTTGAAATGGTTATCTATTGTTTGTACAGGTTGGGTAAAGACTTACTGGTACTCTGGTCATTTGTATGTTCATAGGGTAACACTACCAAACAGGCTATAATGAGGAACAACACAAATCAATTAAATGACCAGGAAATTAGACTGTTGTTAAGAGGACACTGTTGCTGTTATGAATACAGTAGTTGAGGAAAGACAACCTTTTGTAAAGCAAAAATCAAGACAATCAGAATAATATCTTTACATCGGCAGTATTGGGCTGCAGTTGAGGCTACCATGCACCAATAAAATGTGTTTTCTGCAGTGATTTCTTTGTAATTGCATAATTGTAAAAAACAAATGCACCACAATATCATGCTGTATTACTGAAATACCTTTCTGATCTGTTTTTAACAATGTAACTCTTATTTGGAGCAATTCAAATAACAGGGTCAATACTTCACATGCAACATCTCAAAAGTAATATCTGATAAGGTTATAAAAAAAGAATTAATAACACTTCAGAAATGGGGTTAAACTTTATATTGGATAAGAATAAAGCAAGTCACTGGAGAAAAAATGCAGGTCAAATTTGAAATTTTGTAAGAATTCAAATTCAATACAAGCACCTGCAGTAGTTACAGTATTTATATATTAATACAGTATTACTGTAGGGTTGCATATTGTTTCAAAATCAACATTGTAATACAGTATGCAGTAGTGACATTGCAGGGCATGTGAGATCAAATAAGGCAAATTAACTAAAACACATCACACTACAGCTTTGCTGCTTGATGCAAAAATACAACTTCCAAAGCATAGCATAGGCTATAAACAAATCTGTTGTTGCTTGAGTTTTACCATCCTCAGCCACACCAAGAGGCCTATTTATCTTCCGCCATGAATGAAGCATCTATTTGAACATCATTAGAAACCGATGATTGCATGGAAATACAGTAACTGTGACAGTCCATTTACAGAGTTTATTGAGAAAAAGTGTTGTTTTCAATTACCTCCCCACCCGTTCTCCATGCTGGATATATGAAACTGATTGTGGAGAAGTCCAAGATGGAGGGGCAGAGGGCTGGACCAAGTGTGGGAGCAGTAGGAGGGAGATTTTGTTTGTAGAAGAGGATAGATTTTGTGGTCAAATATTTACTATAATATAATTGGTCTATGTTTGTATAGGTATCATACATCTTGCATACATCATAGGTCACACGCACACACAGAAAACACTGCCTGCATCTGGTATTCTTTTTTGTGTGTGTAAATTACTGGCATTGGTAGTTTCAGTATGGTAACGATTGTAGTTCCAGCATCAGTTGTATTGGTATTTGTGAACAGTAAAGCTGGAGCCATGACATTCAAAAAGAGTTTCCATCAGGAGTCTTATCAGTCGTATGAGTAGTGTTTACTATTATCAGTACTTTACAATGTGTACACTGCAGAAGAGGTAGGGGTGAGTCAGTTAATACTTGATGGTAGTTCTATGTTACTGTTTGAAAATGTTAACTTTAATACCGAATCTAACACTAGACATTCGTTAAGCGATAATTATCACAAAGATACTCTGTATGTCTCTGATTACTCTACATAGCCACAAACAACAGCTGTATATATACTGTAACCTATGGCCTCCTCCTCCGTTCACTGAAAAAATGCAGCCTCTGCTCCTCACAATCCAAAATGATTGAATGCCAAGCAAATAACTAAGCAATTTATTAATATGTTATTCAGATATGGGTTTAATTGCTAATCTATGTACTATTTAGATTTATCAACAGGTTAAAATAAATATTGCAGTAAATGTGTGGAAGTACTGAATTTACACTCACCTCCAGCTATGAAAACAATTATTATTTATGTTGAGTAACAGGATTTAACCCACATTAACATGTATCAAGATGGCACAGCAGATGGCACCCTCAGTACTGTGCTCTTTCGTACCTTTTGTGTTTTTGCTTAGTTTTCTGCTCTCCCTCATCGGTCACATTCTCCAGGGAGAAAAACATTTGTACTGGTTTTCTTCGAACCAGAAAGTTTTACGGAGATTTTGGTCAGAGGAGCAGCAACTCTATGGGATAAGCTGGAGATGCTGCCATGGGAAACACGCAGGAGCGCTTGTCAGACTTAGACAGCAGGCAGTGTGGACTGCACTCCTGGACACTTCACTCCACCTCCCGGGCTTCCACCTGATATGGGCGGACTGCATGGAATTGTCCAGGAAAACGAGGGGCGGCAGAATCATTGGGTGAATGAAGGATGTTGAACAGATGTCACAGTGCTAGAAAAGTTGTGCAGCCCTTATTTAGAAACTCTTTTCATAAACTGCAAACCGTTTTATTTGCCGCGAGAGTTCTCCTTGTTCATTGTGGTGGGAGTTTACATCCATCCCCAGGCCTGGGGGCCTGCAGCCATAACTACAGCTGGCTGACCAGATAAGGAACGTGGAGCAGCAACATCCAGACTCCACACTAATTATACTGGGGGACTTCAACAGAGCAAACCTCAGCCATGACCAGCCAAACTACAGACAGCACATCAAGTGTCCCACCAGAGACACAAACATCCTCGACCACTGTTACACAACTCTAAAGGACGCCTATTGCTCTGTTCCCCGGGCAGCACTGGGACTCTCTGATCACTGGCTGGTTCATCTCATCCTGACCTACAGGCAGAAACTAAAATCTGCCAAGCCTGTGGTGAAGAGATGGACCACCAAGGCAAAGCTGGAGTTACAGGCCTACTTTGACTGCACTGATTGGAGTGTTTTTGATGTTACAACCACTGATCTGCATGAATTGACCGATGCCATGACATCCTACATCAGTTTCTGTGAGGAGACGTATGCCAACAAAAACCTTCCTCACAAACACAACAAACCCTGGTTTACACCAAAGCTCAGGCAGCTTCGTCAGGCCAAGAAGGAGGCCTACAGAAGTGGGGACAGGACCCTGTACAACCAGGCCAAAAACACACTGACTAAGAAGATCAGAGTAGTTAAGAGGAGCTACACTAAAAAGCTGAAAAAACATCCTGCAACACCTTGACTCCCCAGGGACTTATGCAATGATCCTGTTTGTGGACTGTTTGAATTCAATACCATCATCGCGGACATCCTCCACCTCAAACTCTTCCAGCTCACTGTGCCAGCCTCCCCTTGTAAGCGGATCACAGACTTCCTCACTGACAGGATGCAGCAGGTGAGATTGGGGAGCATCACATCCAGCACCCGGACAATCAGCACTGGCACCCCCCAGGGGTGTGTGCTGCCATCACTGCCCCCTCTCTCCATTCACAACAACACGGTCTCTGCTGTGGAAAGGAACAGACTACAATGGACAGTCAGGACTGCAGAGAAAATCATTGGTGCCAGCCTACCCTCCATTCAGGACTCCAGAGTCAGGAAACAGGCAGGTAACATAACTGCGGATCCATCGCACCTTGGACATAACCTCTTTCACCTTCTCCCCTCTGGCGGGCACTACAGAGCTCTGTACACCAAAACAACTGGACACAAGATCTGTTTCTTTCCTCAGGCTGTCACTCTGATAAACATTTGACACCAGTCACAGGTTGAATCATGTTAGTTTTTTACGTTATGTAAGTTATGTTTATTTATTTTTATATTTGCGAGGTATGAGAGGGTACTGAAAAAAAAGTCAAATTCCTTGTATGTGCTCACATACTTGGCCAATAAAGGTGATTCTGACTGATTAAATCCGACTTAGGACATACCATTTAGGAAAAAGAGAAATTGATGGGCAATTAATTAATTTAGTCTCAACAACTATATAAACTTAACAATTTGGAACTCTGAATAATAAATAATCTGATAACTGCTTTCAGAACTCCAGAAACATTTTGGTAAGGTGAGTTTTGGTTGTAAAGTTTGGCACCATTTTATGCAAGCTGTGCAACACTGTTTGGTGCTGTTCCAATAACAGGTAGTGATGTACAAGGGGCAACACAAGTCATATACATCCTCTGTCCTTGGGTATTTATTCCAAATATCTTGCAAAAAGAGAAAATGTATCTTTTTTTTTCCTTCTTATGTTGATATAGTTTTTAACACTAGACCATTATAACTTACAGAATTTCTGGAGTTCTAAAGCATGAAAATGTCATACACTGTAACTGTTCCAATCAAAGGTCTCATAACTATTTAAAAAGTATGAAAAATGCAATGGAAATGTAATGCATTTGGCATTCAGGAAAGCAATAAGCATTTTATGCGCTTGTTTCAAAAACATATTGCAGTATGTGATTTACTGTTGTCCCAAATGATCTCGTCAGATGTCATTCAGTGTAACAAAAGTTTAAAGCCATTTAGGACCATATTACAGAAGACACCAAAAGACCCCCTTACACAGCAGCAAAGTTAGTATTATAAGTTACTAGCTGTCTGAGCCCCAGGATGCAGACACAAAACACTGCAGACTGCTATAGTGGTGGAGAAGATAACAGTTGTTAATTGTGAAGATCAGGCAATGAGTAAGTTCAGAATCTTCCTCTGGGGTAGCAGAGCTGAGCATTCACAGATGAATTTAGGAGGGTAACAGTCTGGTGATGAGTGGATGAATGAGCTGGTTTTATATACTGCGGTGTTATAGGTGGCTTGTTAGTAGAATGAGGAACAGGTGTGTGATTAGTGCAGGTATTCAGGCTGATGAGTGTGGGGTGACCTCCTCAGCTCCACCCAGTTTCAGACACAAATGCACTGGGAGACATGGAAGATGGGATGGATGCACATGGAGGTAGGTAGTTTCAATCAGACAACAGTGGAGTTAATGACTCCTTCAGTAGGTGCTAACAAGGGAACTGTGCAAGTTTTCAATCCAAGGTAGGAATGCCAAGGTTATTTTGTGAAGTGGACAAACAGTTAGAGTTAAGTCTAAAGCGGTGTGTGACAAAGGCTGGTCAGTGTGTGGTGTGTGTTTTTTAAGCTCTGTCACACATAGTACAGGCTAACAAAAAGTTTCTAGTGTCTTGGTCCATGGAGGCCCTAAGAAATGGTCCTTAGCCAATGAGACAGGTCAATCGCTCAACCACTTGACTGAAGTAACTTTTTTCAGTTGATGGGCTAATCTGCCATGGCCTTAAACTTGGGGGTTAGTCCTAACTTGGCTCCTCTCAGTAACAAAGCCCAAAAACTGATCTGGTAAGCACGAAACTCTCATTTCTGTGCTTCTTCAAATAATTTGTTCTCCAACAGCCTATGCAACACTTGGCAAATGTCTGGAAATAGAGAATGTCATGTCAGTAGACAAAGACTAAATGGTTCACGAAATCTCTCAGCACATCATTAACAAGGGCCTAAGTACTCAAAACGGGGTTTTGAATGCTGTCTTTCATTCGTCCACCTATCTACGGATACGTAGATAGTAGGTAGGTCCAGTTTCGCGACGATGTTTCGCTCCTTGAAATGTGGTGAATGCAGAAGAGGTGGTGGGAGTAGAGGTGGGAGTAAGAGGGCGTTAGGAGGTCATGATAGACTTCAGGGATCCCAGAGAGGTGGCAGAATGGGAGCACCACTTGCTGGTGAGAGAGCAGAGTAAGATGAGTGGAGTGCTGGGAGTAGTGATTAGGAGAAAGAATAGTTTCTTTGTGGTTGCCTGATAAAATGTGTGCGATTAGAGAGGTGCGGTTTGTAACCTGAGCCAAGATTCTTCCTTTCACTGCTAAAGCTTTTGGGGTGGTTTCCTCCTTAATGATTAATTATTAATAAATGATTGATTATTAATTAATCATTCAGGGATCCCAGAGAGGTTTGGAGAGTCAGGGGGTCCAAGTGGCAGAATGGGAGCACCATCTGCTGGTTAGAGAGCAGATTAATTATTAATTAATTGTTAAGAACAGCAGGTTTATCATGAGTAATGAATTCATTCTTTTGACTCAATACATGTCCAAAACTCAAGAGAGTAATCTGAGATGGACTGTTGCCCTTAAGACTGGTTCATAAGGCTCACTGAGATGTTAGCTTGGGAGTCGGGATGGCCACAACCAATTTCAGAGCTGATAGTGGACAGTACTTTATTTTGCTTTTCCTCACTTCTGCTGTATTACCATGACTGCGTATTATTGTGCTAGTTTTTTTTGTCCTCTTGCTTAAATTGACCAGCTATTCAACAGCTCGCTTTTCAATGCATAGTATAACCTCCAATAAAGATCTTTAGAGACTTAAGAACTCTCACTGTAATCTGTTGACTTGGACTTCATTTCCACAGGTTTCTTTGCAGTGCTGAGTTGACACCCTCCCTTTTTATTTAAGTCCATTGCATAGTCATGCTCCACTTGTACACCTTCTTGTCATTGAACATAAGGCAGAGGTTCCCATCCCTTTAAGTCCAATTTGGATTTGACTGATTTTATCAGCTTTGTGTATTTATCTTAAGATTTCAGAGCAGAAATTCATCAACTTAAGACAAACATTTTGAATACATTTTGATTAACTTTAAAAAAATGCAGTTGATCAGCTTGTCATCTTGCAGTTCTTTGCATCAGTTCAGAGCATACAAGTCTGCAAAGGTTGATAACTTCCTAGTAAATCATGTTCTTTTGAGGAAGGTTTAAAAATGTTCATGTTCATCGCTGTCATGCTAAAAGAGAACAAGGTATTTCAAAAGATAACTATAAAAATTTAAACATTTGTTTTGTAGGAGTGTTGTCATTTCCAGGGGAAAAAATATGAATGTCAAAATATGAAAAGAGCTTGTAGTCTCTACAGATACCATGTTTGAGTGGGGCATGATGGGGGCTGAGGTTTCAGCAGAGCTGACCCATGTCTCTCTATACTGCTGACAAAATGATGCCTGGACAGGAAAAGGTATGAACATCTGTCTGATGGGCCACTTGTGCTTCATGGTGTTCATCCTGTGCTTTACTTGACTGGCTGTGAGACATCACTGCTCATGTCCATTTCGGTTTTGCCAAGCTACGTTGGTGCATGCTTTATTACTCTGTTTGGTTATTTGCAGTTTGCAGTTTTTATTGCATCAGCTCCTCATTTGGTGCCAGTGTGTTTTGGTATGGATGTGCTATTTGATTCTGTTAAACTAATGGATTTGGGACATGAGTCTGTCTTTTAAAAATCTATTATGATAATTATAAAAATTGTTTTAAAATTCACTCCTTTTCCAAGTGTACACCCCTTCCTCAGCAGTTAAATGCTATCTTTGTTTTTCTCGCCAGATACTAACCAGGCTCTGCGCCTCTGCCTGGGTACCAAAGCCACTGGAGCAGAGTTTGGAGCTGTCTCTGCTCTCAGCATCAATCACGATTGCTCCCGACTTCTCTGCGGGTTTGCCAAAGGACAGGTATACACTCAGACAGATATACATAAAATCACAGGCTTCTTGACTGAACATTGATTAGTTCAGAGTTTTCTGGGTTGATACATGGCACTGTTAAAATTATTTTTCCACTCATAAATTTCAGTTGGGTTTCTACTGGGTTTTCACGTGATGACTGTATGTGATGCTCTCAGAGAGCAAGGATTGGTCCATAGAGAGAATAGGAAAATATCTGGCTTCAGTGGTTAAGTATCAAAAGACATACTACATCTCTGGTAGTATGGTAAGTATGATGGTAAAACAATGTTCAAGAAACCAACACAGAAATAAAGATGTCCTGGAATTCATTTTGTGTTGTGAAAGTACACAGTTGAAAAAGTCTGCTGGCTAATCCAGCAGTGCAGCCCTAAAGGCTGTGGGTTTAGGTGGCAAAACCTGATAATTAAACCAACTAACAGCAGTAGTAACACCTGCCCATCAATGTCACATAAGCAATTGTGAATCAGTTTCACTTGTTTTGTTGCAAGTGAAACAAAACAAAACAAATCAAAAACAGGTACACTGGAGAAGAAACAAAAAGATAATTCTAAATCAAGTAATGGTTTTGCATTTGGTGGCAACAGACAATTACATTTCTTTATTCTTGCTGACTGAATCATCTGTAGTTTTCTAGCATTTTTGATAGTGCTCTTGTAACTTGTGGTAGCATGAGCCCATGCAGATTACACAGGTAGATTACACGGCTCCTTCAGGATGATGCAGCCATTTGTGCAAGAGGGTTTGTGTCTCTCCCAGCACATACTCTGAAGAGCATGGAGGAGATACTAGGAGATGTGCTGCTGTTAGGTATCAGGATTTAACTCTTAGAGCCATTGTCAGACACTGGTGTAGTGGGCCATGGGTTTGTCCTGGTGCAGGACAGTGCCCAGCCACGTGTGGCCAGCATGTATAGGCAGCTCCTGGATGAGGAAGGTATTGATGCCATTGACTGCCAACTAGCATCACAGACTGTCCAACAGCTCAAGCAGGTCAGCTGATCAAGGGCAGTGAGTTCTCAAAAAGTCTCTTGAACGAGAGGTGTATGTTCATTTATCATAATGTATCTTCATTCACAAGCTGAACTGTGTAGCTTATTAGGAATAACGTTCATTAAATTGATTGAAATTAAAATTGAAATTAAATTGATTTGTAGCATTGGCATGTGCATACATTTACTTCCTATTGATTTTCTTTCTTCTTTCCTTTGTAATTCCCCCCTGTGTTTTAAATCCTGAACAGTCTTATCTTGCTCAACTTGTCTGTTGTCTCTTGCCTCCATAATTAGATTACAATGTGGGATCTGGCTAATGGGAAACTTCTGAGAACGATCAATGATGCCCATCCTCCAGGGACAGCTATACTGCATGTAAAGGTATGCACGCACACACACACACATGCAAATACAACACATGCACACACGCAGACAAATGCATGCACACACATAGCAAAACAATTAAGTGTCACACACTCTCAGAAATGAGTCTTGGATCATTTTCATCTGATTTTGGTCCTTTAATATTACCCTGTGATGGTCTATAGTTCACAGATGACCCAACTCTGGCAGTGTGCAATGACAGTGGAGGATCAGTTTTTGAGCTCACGTTCAGGTAAGTGACTGCTTTAAATTGAAATGAAAAACAGAAACTTTTATGTATTTTTATAAATGTGTGTCTGTGTGTGTGTGTGTGTGTGTGTGTGTGTGTGTGTGTGTGTGTGTGTGTATATATGTATATGGGTCATTCTACTGAATTTGTGCAAAATCCAGAGTTGGAAACACATTTTCAAAAGTTGTTTTTTTCCAAAAACCTTGTCCATACATATGTTGTACCATATCTCTATGGTACATATCTAGTAAAGGCATAGTCAAATTTAATTTATTATTATCTGCCTGTCCTTGAAATGTTTTTCCGCTCCTGAAATGTGTCACTACCGTAACACAGCTACAGACTGCAATAAAAACCATTATGTTAATATTGTGTGTGCATACATCCTCCAAAGAATAATTTTAGAAATTTATTTATGAAGGGTTTTACAACTAAATCAATTAAAATGATTTTTTTAAAAGAAATTTCAATGTTTGTTTTCTAAGACTCATCAAAATTTAAATGCTGTCTTTTTTGTAAAATGAATTACACTGATCATAGAGATCTCAGAATCGATTAGTTGTTACATTGAATGTACCAATAGTTATCATAAAATGTTATTTAATGACTCAATTCTTATTTTATTTTACAAAACACTCAGTGTTACGGTAGTGACCGCACTGTTATGGTAGTGACCACACTGTTATGGTAGTGACTGCATTGTTTTGGTTGTGACCACAGTATTTTGTTTGCAAGGTTGTATTACATCCCCCCAACCTTACTGCTTAATATTAACTCATAACCTGCCTTAAAATTTGAATTTTACAAACACATATGTTTATAATCAATAAAATGAGGTCATTTACTATTGAAGAGACATTTATTTTACATTACTTCAACATAGCACTTTATTTTCTTTATTAGTCTCACTAGAAGTGTGTGGAAGATGAGGAGGCGTGGGAGAAGACATGGCAGAGGGTGTGGGAGGTGGCGTAGAAGCCATGACCTTTCCTTCTTGCTTTCCTTTCTTCTTTAGTTCTCTTTCCTTCATTAAATAATCTTCGTACTTCTCTGGGTCTTCCCTCAATCTTTTTCTGTATTCACTCACCCTCTTTGCTCCACTCTTTATGTTCTTTTGGCATTGCTGCTTGCTTTCTCCCAATTTAGCTGTATAATGTCAAATA
The DNA here is from genome assembly GCA_037176925.1 of Amniataba percoides. Taxonomy (NCBI): domain Eukaryota; kingdom Metazoa; phylum Chordata; class Actinopteri; order Centrarchiformes; family Terapontidae; genus Amniataba; species Amniataba percoides. The sequence continues at coordinate 91,155 of JBAJHX010000033.1, read as the reverse complement.
TAAATCAGCATTATCTT
>JBAJHX010000033.1:33374-46251 GCA_037176925.1 Amniataba percoides | reverse complement strand
TCCTGACCCGGTTCGAGGGTCTAAGGACAGAGGGTGTCACAGCTGTACAGATTGTAAAGCCCTCCGAGGCAAATAATATTTGTGATTTTGGGCTTTAAATAAATAAAATTTGAATTTTGAAAATAATTAGATTTTTGCATAAGCAAAAAAGCTTCTTTCATGACCAAGTGAAAACAGAATTATACATTCTAATGTCAATTGACTAAAAATATATAGTATGAAATGTTATGTTTGCATAAATATTCACCTGCTTGAGGTCATTATTTAGTAGATGCACCTTTGGCTCCATTGCACTGAGTCTGTGTGGGTATGTTTCAATCAGGTTGGCACATTTCAACAAAATTTTTCTCCATCCTTCCTTGCAAAACAGCTCAACCTCTGCCAGGTTGTTCAGAGATCAGGCATGAGCAGCTCTTCTCAAGTCTAGCCATACATTCTTGATTGGATTTAGATCTGGGCTTTCACTTGGCCACTACAGAACATTGACCTTCTTGTCTTTGAACCATTTCTGTGTGGCTTTTGCTGTATGCTTGGGGTCGTTGTCTTGCCGGAAAATAGATCTTCTCCCAAGCCATTCACTTGCAGACTGAATCAGATTATCCTCCAGGATTTGGCAATATTTTTGCATTCATGTTCTCCTCTTCTTTTACAAGCCCTTCAGAGTGAGGTGCTGAGAAGCATCCCCAGAACACAATGCTGCCACCACCATCACAGTGGAGTTGGTTTGGTTGTGGTGATGTGCAGTGAACCTTCTTCTAAATGACTTTGGAGTCTCCCACATGCCTTTGGGCCAATTTCAGGCGAGTTTTTCTCAACAGTGGCTTTCCCTTTGAACCCAGGCAATAGTCATCGTATACACAGTCTCTCCCATTTGAGACACTGAAGCTTTCAGTGGTTGTAGGTGTCTTGGTGGCCTTCTTCACCAGTCTTCTTTTTGCCAGGATGGCCAGTTCTAGGCAGATTTAAAGAAGAGGTGCCATACTTCCTCCATTTCTTAATGATGGATTTAACTGAACTCCGTGGTATGTCTAGTGAATTGGAAATATTTTTGTAGCCATCTCGTGATGTATAATTTTCAGTGATCTTTTCCTCTGAGTTGCTTGGAGTGCTGTTTTGTCTTCATGTTGCAATTGTAGTTGGAATGCTGATGAACCAGAGACTGGATCTCCAGACACAAGTGTTTTTATACTACAATCACTTGACACATACCAGCTACACTTAAGTCATCTCCTTTTCACTAATTGTGACACTACTGGCATCAACTAGCTGGACCTCTTTTGAATTAGGTCAGTCATTTTAAAGGTGGTGAATATTTATACAAACACTTTTTTACATTATGTATTTTGAATAAAATGTGTTTTTGTTTTGACATGAATGAAACTTTTTTTTTTCAAATTCTTGTCAAAAAAGCCAAATTATGTTGACCATGATTTCATTAATAGCACCAAAAAGGGGAAACATCCAAGGGTGATTGTACTTTTATAGGCTTTGTCGACACACTTGCATTTAATAAGTTTGATGAATAACTGTCATATTTACCATGCATTTTTTCAGTTCATTATTTTACTTATTCCTCTTCTCAATACCCTTAGTTCTGGTTTCACACACTGTAGTTCACATATTCTCTGGATGGTTAATCACAAAAGTTAAAGAACTCATTTAATTAAGAGAGGTCAATTGTTTGCTAATGTTTACTTTGTCCTGTGGTGAATATGTGATATAGGGAGAAATTTTAAGACAGGTGTCATGGAAGGGGTTAACCCCTCCTTGAACCGCCACCTTATTGTGGTGGAGGGGTTTGTGTGCCTGAATGATCCTACGAGCTATGTTGTTGGGGTATTATGGTAGGGTCTCCCATGTCAAACAGGTCCTAGTTTGGATAAAAGAACAACAAGGACCATTAAGTCGTCCGGATTGGCAGTACCAGGTCTTTACCCCTGGGACCTGGCCACACTCAGCCAGACTCAGCTTAAAATGGTGACGTGGGCCAGCCTTCCAGTATGCTCACCACCTGTAGGAAGATACAAAAGGGGGCCGGTGCAATATGGTTTCTAGTCCACGCACAGCCTGGACTCTGGAAAACAGCTCCTTGAAAGGCACTGGAGCCTCTACTACTCTGGAGTTGCCCAGGGTGAGCAGCGGCAAGTTGGTGTGGGCTTGCTCATGGCTCCAAAGCTCAGCTGCCTTCTTCCCTGTGCCTTCAGGTCAGGGATAGGTCTCTTGCTGTTGTTTGTGCATACAGGTCAAACAGCACTACAGAATACCTGGCCTTCTTGGAGTCCCTGGCGACTTTAATTTTAAGGATGGCTGCTACAAAGGATTTACAGAGTCTTGACTGTGACGGATGTGAGGCTGCGACAGCTGCAGTAATTTTAGTTTGTTATTGAATCCAGTATTCATTCTCCTTTACCTCAAGTTTTGGTCTTCAGCAACTCCTGCCAAAATAGCAACAACATTTTGGTTAAATGAAATACCTCAGGAAACTCCATGGGCGACAATGAAAGCAAATGTTTCTATGAGAAGTTCCTATTGTATAAGTTAGTTATTATTAATGATTTGATTTTGTATTATTATTATTATATTATATTGTTTGGTTTTAGTTAAATGTTTGTCTCCCCTTCTTACCCTCTATCTAGCTACCAAATCTGTGAATTTCTTTATGAGAAGGAACATCTGTATGACAGAATAATTGATTGCTACCTCAGAGACACCCTCAGAAAGGTAACATACATTTCAGATTTTTTTAACAGTACATTTTATAGTTTTATAGTATGTATTTAATTTGAATGTGTGCTTTTCTGTTTATACAGTTTTTTCTGTGATTTATGTTATTGAATTATAGAAAAGAAATAAAATAGCATAAAGAGCTAGACAGCTGGTGAAATTTTGGTCTATCTCAGATCTGATAGGTAGCCTGACTGCTACAAGCTTTGTTTTATTTACCTTTGAGTGTCAAAAAATATTTAGGCAATCTGTCTTTTAGACAACTAAAATATAAGTAGTTGATTCATATAAATCATTTAAAGTGTGTGTGTGTCTGTCTGTGTACCAGGGTGAAATCTACAGTTACATCCATAACCTGCTGTCCATGCCCGGCTACAGCCATGCTGAGAAACGAATAGTCAGGGACAAAGTACTGCAACACATACAGGTCAGTACATTTGCAGACAGATATAAACATGGTTATTCTTCCTTTTGTGGCTGGGTCATGGCAATAGCCGACTAAGTAAAGCAGGAGGGACTTTCTAATCAACCATGTCTGCCACCTTGATGATGCCGCTGCAGTACAGCATTTTCAGGACTCCAAGGGCATCCAGATAGGATGCCTGAAGCTAAATAAAACTGGAAGTAAATAAGATTATATGTATTTTTTAATTGTTTGTGTTAACCAAGGGTGAGCAAATGTTTAAAAGGAAAACCTATATCCCCAGTACACATGGAGACACAAGTGTGGTCAGTCTAGATGGGTGAATTTATACATTCATATGTCTATTTAATTGATAATGGTCATTCAGAGATACTGCTTTGTATCTTTTTCTTTTTGCATTTGATGAGAATTATAGAATTTTATCCACAGAGGAGTCTCAGTATTTTGATCTGGCTAATGGAAGAAATTTGCCTTGAAGTGGCAGTGAAGAAAGGCATGCTATAGCTGATGATATGTTGCGCAATGACTTCAACATATTTTTACAGGAGTTGGTGACCCTTGACCCCAGCAAGTCAGCAGACTTAGTGTTTTTTCACTTCACTGAAGAGGTGCAGAAAATCATCTCTGAGCTCCAAGTAAGATCAAGATCAAAACAAAAGTTATCATCTTTAGCATATAATATTTCTTCTGTTCTGATTGTTTGGCTACCTGCACAGACCACTAGCTTCCATCTATTACACAAATTATCAGTAACTGCTTTTTGCATTTATATTGCTGAAGTTTTGTATATAATCTCAGTTAGTCAAACACTTGCCTACCTGAAACTAGAGTCCATATGGTGGTATTACACTTAGCAGGATTGCTCAGTTAGCCAGGTGATTTATGAAACTTTGTTCATTAATATCAATAATAATAGTTAAGAAATAAATAATTTTATAGTACTATCAAGTAGAGAAGCAGTGGTTACTAAAGTTAATTTACATCCTAAATGTATTAGTTTGGTGTTGGAATTTAACTACTTTAAACTATGCAAATATAATTGTAATTTAACTATTTGTGAAATGGGGTTAAACTACTAGTTTAATACATGTAGTTAACTAGTCCTTAGCACTGTCTGTCTGTCTTCTCCCTGATGACTGTGACATCTTTTATCTCTCTTACATATTTGTTTTCATGTGTGTGCACACTTATCTAGTGTTATGCTCTTAAGCACTGAAATGATTAACCCAAACGAAGAGACTGAGTCAGGTTAAAGTTTTAAAGAAAAGGCTTTTAATGCCAAAAACAGAAATCGCTGATACAAAAACAGAAAACACTTATAGCTTGACTGCCAATGAAAACTGACTGCTAACAAGACAGGTGAAACGCTGACAATATATACACACACGAGGAAATGGGAAACAGGTGGAAACAATCAATCACACAGACGGGAAACACACTAGGGCAGGAGGTCAATTCACCTGAAACGAGAGGAGAGTTAAAAAAAAAAAAAGAAATTTCAAAATAAAACATGACAAGCCAGAACAGGAAATCAGACAAGACAAACATTCACCAAATTTGCCAAGACATGACAGCTAGCTACAAATGTTTAACTAGACTCATCTATCTCCTCCATGATGGTCACCTGTTATACAATGCAAATATGATGCTTTCATGCATTGGCAGAAATCAGTTACAAGTTGTCAAGAACTGTAAAAACTTATCATAATTTACAACAAGCATGTCAATAGCACCAACAAATCAAACAATTGTGTGCTCTGATAGCTTTAAATCATATATGATTTATCAGGACGAACATTTTGTTGAAGGCAAAATGAGTAGGATTTGTTGACTGCAGTGTGTAAACACATGATTCAAAGTTGATCTCTCCTCGATGGATGAAACGGTGAGGGACTTGTTTCCACAACAAGGTGCAGCAGCAGGGAGAAAAGTGAGCATCCCTCATCTGCTATTTCCTGTTTATACTTAAAAGTGACGAAACAGAAGATGACCAGTCAAGAAAAGTTGAAAGAAAAATTGTTTGACTAAACCTGCGATAAAACATGAGTAAACATTGAACCTTTGAGAGGTGGCAAGAGCTGGAAGATTCACACTAATGGAGAAGACACATTTCTGCTGAACAGGTAATTACCTCAGTTTGATTCATGTTTTATTTCCTACTAAATTGACCACAAAGATTATGTGTTAGCACTACAGTAAGAGCCCTTAGTGAATCTAATGCTAATGCTATTGGTTAACTTTGTTTTATCTGAAAATTGTTGAAAACATCTTTGCAGAGTTTCAAGATAGTCATGTTGGTTTGGTGTTTTTACTGATGTTGATGCATGTCTAAGCTCGCATAGCTATATGCAGGGGTGACTCTAGGATCAGAGGTTTAGGGGTGCTGAGCATCCAGAGAGCTGCCTGGCCAGGCAAGGAAAATTTAGCTGGTTTGTTTATTTTAACACAATTTAATTCCCACATTTGTGAAAGAAAAGTACAACACTTTTTTGGGAAAGTCTATGATTAAACCATCAAATCTGATAAACGTTATTTAAATACTGAGCCACAGCAAAAGAAGAATGATTTTGATATCATAAAAGAAACATAGCTCATTTCTGGGGGAAACAACTGATATTCAGACAGCAGCTCCTCAACATACATATAAACAGTATGTATGTTTCTGGAGTAAACCAGCCCCCTATAGTGAGTACCAAAAATACCAAAATTGGACCCTGGGCGTAATTGATTTACTTTTATTTTAAATGCAATGCACAACATGTAAAACACAACAGAAAATGACTTTTTCAATATTTGTCAACAATGCATTTTATATCTAAGAGATATAAACAATGATACATTAATCCAACAACATCATTCTTGATAGATAGACCATTTGATCTTACACTCTTACCTGAACCTTGCTCTTTTTTTTCAAAAAAAAACCCCCAAAAACAATCATATATATGATGAGGCTGTCTGTCTGTACACACACACACACACACATAATAGGAGGTTATTATGTTAATGGGCATCCATTCAGTAGCTAGTCAGTAGCACCTTGGCTTTAATACTAACACATGCACATGACACAATAGCTAGCTTCTCTCATTCCAGTTCAACCAGAGGACAACAGTATTGACCACCTGTAACGTTTCCTTGCTAGACAAAAAATCAGCTCCTACCTAACAACATAAACAGTAACCTATGATTAAATGCAGCAAAAATGAGGGCTGGTAATGATAATAATGTGTTGGTATTGAGTGGCAGAAGTTAAGAATTGTGCTTTATGTTGCAGATATCAGGCAGATTCTTAGCTACAGCATCATTCCCAACCTGTCCAGTGTTGTTGTTGAGTCTCTCAGATAGGTAAGAACATGATTGTGTGTTTTTCCCAACTAACTGTGGTGTACAGACTCAGCTATATTCAACATCACTGACTATTGAATGACTATTGAATCATGTGGCCAGTGAAGATTCACACCTCAATCATGTGGTTGAGTCCAGATCAGTGTTGAACACAGACAAGTTAATAATTAGTTTTTCTTTTTAATATAAACATAAACAAACATTGTACTATTTGTTTCTAGATCTAGATTGTTTTTGTTACTAGATCTTCAAAGAGCAATAATGAGACAGGTGTCCTAAGGATGTGGCTTGCTTTGACTAACTACCATGAGGCAAGATGACTCACTGTCTGATACCAGCTCCAACCAGGAGCTATTGGAGACACAAAGGAAAAATTTAGAATTGTATAAGTAAATGTCTGAAACACTGTACAAAACATTTTAGATTGCTGGCAGTTTTGGTCAAACTATAACAACTAAATACGTCCTTCCTAATTGTCTATTATAGAAGTATAATATCATTATTATAGAAGGAATAATGATCGAAACAAGATTGATTTTGGATTATTTTGAAACAAATGGGTGTGCCTCCAACATGTCTTCATTCATAAATCAAATGCCACACAACAAATGGCCATACATCCAATTCCCTCTCCTCTCTAGAGGCTTGTTATTGCACTTTAATAAAATCAAGAATCCTGTTTTCAACACAAATCAGATTTTAGATTGTCCATAATAATGTGCAGAGAATTTAACCCTTTACCACTGGACCTGTCAGCACTGACAGGATTTCACAGCCTCCCTTATGATTACTGTAACTCCGGAGCTGTGTGCTATTGAAAAAATTCTAAATGATTTGTATTACTGTAAAATGCAAACTTTGCTTGATATAGGTTGTCAAATCACAGGCAAGGTTTAACCTCTACACTTGAAAAAAATGGAGCGCTTCTGTTTGTGCTCTCGAAAAAATTTCAGCGGATTCTGAAAGCAGAAAACGTGCTTTTCGGCAATATGATATTATATTAACATATATAATAACTAACTACTAACTAATACTTCTAGCTTCTTTTTGAAAATCTTTGCTAACATGAATTTCAACATTTACTTTTTGCCTCTGTTTACTTATTTCTTTACTAAGTTTTTTTTTCTTATTATATATCATATTATTGTACAAAGTCTTGCTGTTTTATTTATTTCTATGAGATTTATATTTTGTGTTTAATGTGTTGTATTTTGGTTATTTTTCACATATATATGTATTTCAGCAACATCTGGCACAAGTTATTCCTTTGCGATGAACAAATGTATCTGATTATACCTTATTTTTTGTGCCCCTGGGAGTCCCACTGAAAGACACCCAAGAAGAGCACCAGCCATGACCACTTCCCTGTTCCAACAACCAGTGGCGGTACAGAGGGCCGGCATGGGGCAAAAACAGTGCAAGCTGTGCAAAAGAAGCGTTCCCTGGAGGTGTGAGAAGTGAAATGTGGGCCTGTGTCTGCAGCTGGAAAGAAACTGCTTGAGAGTTTCGCACAGAAACAAAAACACCTGGACAGTCCTAGGAAAAAGATGAGAAAGAAAATGAAAGCCACATCCCAAAACTCAAAAACCCTTTATGGACTGTAATTAAATTACATTTGAAGTTTACAATGTTCTAATCCTTGTTTGTGTGTGTAATAACAATTAATTGTAAAGTCAAAACATGAAAGATTCAATTCGTTTTGTGGTTTTTTTGCATTTAAACTTATTTTTCTTACTCAAAACCTATAGTAACGTAAATATGCCAATGAAAGTTTAAGCACTACTGAAAAAAGAGCAAAAGCACAGTCTAATGGCTATTTTCTGACATAGTCATTACAATAAAATGCATCGTGGTACCCTGTTTTGGGCTACACACTCCAGAATTTGGAGTCACTCACTAGATTTAAATCTGTATGTGCAGAGTAAAGACACTGACGTCAGGGAACAAAAGTCTCCTTTGGCAGTAAACACCATAGGTTGCATGATAACATGAAAGAATATATATGGACCTTCTGAGACCCAGAAGAAAAAAGGTTATTAAGGTTTTTTTAAAAGAACAAAAGTATTGAAAGAAACATGTTACAGCATTCCACATTTCACAAATGTCTTCTCTTTGCATCCTTCTCTTATGCAGCATGATTAGGGTTGGGTATCGAATATCGAGTATCGATTGGAACTGTATTCTCCCGGAATTGTTACAATTTTTATATTTTGATTATTTTTGATACCCAGTCCGCCAACTGGAAGAAGACGCCGGCAGTGTTTGCGTTAGAGCGCAACCAATGTTGCCAACTTACTGACTTTGTTGCTAAATCTGGCAACTTTTCAAACCATCTTGGTGACTTTGTTGTGGAAAGTGACTAGCGACAAATCTAGCGACTTCTGGTGTTATTGTAGACTTTTTTGTATTTTGGAGATTGATGTGAAAAGCGCGTGTCAGTTGCTGTCTTTAATAAGCAGCGGGTGCTTTTGAGCCCCTCCCACGCCCTGAAGAGCTCTCAGGCAGTCAGTCTCACTGCAGCTGCAGTGAGAGCAGAGAAGACCCACCACTCCTGCGCGAATGCCACCGCGATATTAACATTTACCAGTACAAGATAAAGTTGATTCAAATAACGTGGGTCTACACAAAGTATTTAAGCTATGAAGTTATTTTTGAGAAGTAATTGCCTCTTTCAGTGACAAAAAAAAAAAAAAAGAATAAATAGAAAAGTTCTTTTGTAAATCTAAACATATTTGGGGCATTTTTTTAACCCACTTTTCTCCAACAACATTATTTCTCTCTCCTACAGCGTCCAATACAATTACATACAAATAGAAAAATTATGCAGATTAGGCAATGATGTCATTTAGCGACTTTGAGTCACTTTTAGAACGGCCAATTGCTACTTTCCTTACTAAGGAATTTGCAACACTGTGAGCAACCATGGACAGTGTGCTGCGGTGGTCTAAAGCATGGCTTCAGTTTAATAAAAATAATGACGAGTCGTTTTATTATTTAAAATGTAAACTTTTTTGACCCTGCCTCTTAGAATCTCAAAGAATCGGAAACGTAAAATATAAACTTTTTTGACCCTGCCTCTTAGAATCTCAAAGAATCGGAAATGAGAATCATTAAGAACCAGAATCGAAACGAGGAATTGGAACTGGAAACGTTCAAATTCAAACATTACCCAAACCTAACCATGATGCTGCCTCCACCATCTTTGGCTAATGGAGTGCCCCATATTTTTGACATCCTCACCGAGCTGTGGTTCAACAGGCCTCTTCTTGGCATGTACTCTTCCTCATCAGTGCTCATATCATCATCACTGCCCCCCTTGTTATCTTGCTGACCATGACCACAATTCTTCAACCAGCAGCACTTTAAATCAAAGTAATGTAGCCTCTCTTTTTCTGGTCTCCCAGAAACCTAGTGGTCTGACCAGTATTTAATCCAGCTATTTGTGGCAGGACTGTACGGATGGTCCATTTTTTGTGCGGCTTGACATTGGGTAAAAGCTGATTATATTAAATCAATTCAATCAATTTTTTTGCTGTATTTGGCCACACCAGCTGGTCATGACACGGTAACAATGTGCTCTCTTTCACTGACTGTCTCTTGCAGCTATCCTGGGATTCTATCCCGTTGGCCAGGCCATGGGAACTGCTTTGTTGCCCTACCACTTGGTCACAGTAACCTCTGATGACCACCTCTTCATTGTTTTTGTAGCTTGATGTCATCTGACATCTTTGACTTACATGGTGTAGGGATTCTATTTTTCATAATAGTCCCTGTTCCCAGGAGGCCATTTGCTTTCAGCATATCTAGTATATATCTAATACAAAGTAAGTAGAAGTAAAGTACTTGTCAAAGTACAGGTGTGTCCATCTTTGAAGATACAGCAACATCTGAGTGGCTGCATCACCTCCAATTCCTAGCTTGTGGTCAGTGAAGGTATTCTGGCCTTTGTACACTTCCAGTAGCAAACCATTGGGAGTGGCAAGTACAAATGCCTTCAGGCCTGTAGGATTTGGCTTCCTTTGCACACCCTGCCATACAGGACACCAGCCTGTGAAAGGAATCATTTGCTCATCTACATACACCTTCTCTGGTATTGAAAGATCCGGACAACCTTGTTGCACTCTATTTAAGAGAGGTCTCACCTTTCAATGGCCATCTTTTTCTCCTCATCAGAGACATTGAGATCAGTAGTAACTTTGACAGACTGTACAATCGTGAAGAATCTGACCGGCTCATTGCATTAGCTATAACTGGGACCCTTGAAGAAAAGAAAGAAATGATTTAATATGTTATATGTTAATATGTTATGTCAAACCTTTAACTGATTACGTGTGTGTGTGTGTGTGTGTGTGTGCCATAACTGTCTGTCATACCATAAACAGAGCCCTAACTTACCCATTGCTTTTTATCCATAATGGATGGTCAGTGTCATCACTTTGTCTCTGCCTTTTTCTCCCCAAAAGCTCGTATGTCTTTCTCTGAATTTTTTTGCCTTCCTACTCTACTGTCTGGCCCTCATCATCTTCTGACAGTTCTAAGTCTGACTTTCCTTTCACAATTCTGAGTAAAATCCTTTCAGCCTCACTGAGCCCTCTGCTTCCTGGAGTATGGAAAAACAGAGGTAGTTAGTCTTGCTGTCCGCTACGAACGACACACTAACTAAATGTTGTGTTTTCAAAGGGTTAAAATTACTGTACATTTGTGAAATCTTTTAAAACTGAGGTTAAGATTCTTATATTGAATCATCACTTTAATTATTAGCAAGAGAAACATATCTGCAAAAAATGTGGAAGTTGAGAGGCCAGCCATTTTGAAAAGAAAGTTCATGTACCATGTTTTTTGGACTATAAGGTACACTTAAAACCTTAAATTTTCTAAAAAATCGACAGAGGACTTTATGATCCGGTGCGCCTTATGTACGAATTCTGGTTGTGCTTACTGACCTTGAACTGATTTTATGTGGTACACAACGCTCAAAAATCTGTCAAAATGTTTTAGTATGACTTTGGTAAGCTACGAAGCTGCGCTGCTTGATGGATTGTTGGAGCATTATGGCCACCGTAGTCAGGAGCCTCACGGAGTGATACGTACTGTGTGTAATGCGCCTTATAGTCCGGTGCGCTTTATATATGAAAAAAGATCGAAAATAGACCATTCATTGACAGTGCGCCTTATAATCCAGTGTGCCCTATAGTGTGGAAAATACGGTACTCTGTCAAGGATGTCCTCTTGACAGAAATGTAGGATAAACATAAATGGTGTTTAACTTAGCTCAAATTTATGTCCTTCACAGAAGACAAAAAATAATTGCAGGAACTCATATGCTCTGAAAGATGGAAACTGATGATTATTACCAGGAGTTTTTTGTCAAAAGTACATCCCCTGCCCAGAAGCTTTTAGTTTGTCCAGATTACGTGCATATACACACTGTCATTTTTTGCACAGTTGCTATTGCAGGCTGCAACAGCAACACACTACGATAAGTAGTGTATTTTGATCTCACTTACTCATTTTTTCATTCTCTCTTTCTCCAGGATGACCAGTTAGTTTTCAAGTTCCTCAGCTGCCTCCTGGAGCCACGGTATGGTTTGAATCCTCTTCTAATGACCATGCTTTTACTTCACTCATGAATTTCTTCTAACTTTTCTGTATTATTTAGCGAAGCCAATCATTCAGGGACCATCCTGCCACTGGAACATGATCTGCATGAACGTCTGCTGGACTTGCTGAGCCGCTTTGCCCCACATGAGCTCCTGAGCTTCCTCCAGACCTCCCAGCACTACAGACTGGAAGAAGCCATACAAGTACTACCCATTATAGTATGATCATATGCATAGCATGAATAGCTTGTGTATAGAAGGGTTCAATTGAGTAACAGTAAACAAGAGTATTTTTCCATCTAAACTAAGTGTTATGATCCGTCTTAGACGACATGGCAAGGCAGGGAGGGCCCAAATGCAGGACTCAGACCGCTCAATTCAGGGTTAAAAAAATAAAGTCTTTATTCTTTAACAGAAAACTCCTTTCTCCAAAGGGCAAAAATCCAACAACAAAAAAGCGCTCCAGTGAGGCAAAAACCAACGTGGCAAAAATACAACACAAAACTCAAAACTTACTTAACTAATCCAAGACGTGGTAAACATGAACAAGACATGGAACTTGGCAGGAATCCAAGACGTGGTAAACATGAACAAGACATGGAACTTGGCATGAGGCACAGAACATGACACGACGAAAAGAACGCGACGATCTGGCAACAAGACAGGGGAGACACTGACTATATATACACATGAGGTAATAGGGCACAGGTGGAAACAATCAGGGCGAGGCAGACAATCATACTGGAGGGAAACACTGAGGCAGGAAGTAAAGGGACCTGAA
>JBAJHX010000033.1:14656-33274 GCA_037176925.1 Amniataba percoides | reverse complement strand
ACAAGACATAACATGAAACTAGACAACATTCAACAGCAAACAGAACAAAACACCATGACAAGACATAATCAAAACTATGAACCTGACATTTAAACATGACTTGACATCAAAACAGACTGACATGAACAGATCCTGACACTAAGATGGTGAATATAGTAGCATTTCCATTTTGAGCATATTAATATACAGTGGTCCCTCGTTTATTGCGAGTTACGTTCCAAAAATAGCCCGCAATAGGCTAAATCTGAAGTAGGATTTTTTACAATTATTATGTATTAAGGCTATAAAACCCCTCACCACACACTTTATACACTTTTCTCAGACAGGCATTCATATTTTCTTGCATTTCTCTCGTTTAAACACTCTCAAAGTTCAAACCTGAGTAGATTTATAAGATGTAAATATGGCAAGCTGAACGCATTCTGTACTGTACAGGAGATGCGGCACGGAGGAGAATGACAATGATCTACTGTCCCTTAGCCAATCAGGATGCAGAACACAATGCACGGTTTCTCCCGTAGCCAATCAGGATGCAGCACTTACACAAACACTCAAACAGATAGATGAAACAAACAAAAACAAAATGCAAAAAATATATGTGTTTCAAATGCATTTTAACTTGTGTACAACTATTAACCTCAAAGCATGTCTTTCTCTTTCTTCTCTGTCATTATCTATAGATAACAGAAAAGTATCATCACAATGAAGCTACAGCATATCTGCTGGAGAAGAAGGGAGATTTTCATGGAGCTTTTGCTGTCTTGTTAGAGGTAGCTACAAAACATGCAGGGAGTAATCATTTATTGATAATTATTGAACTAGATGTTCATTATCCACAGCATTGACACATGAATAAAAGGGCTGAGTAGTAATGACCGACCTGTATGTCATAAAGATATCCACACATCACTACGCACATTGGCATAATTTTCAGTTGTGTAGTAATACATAAAAATATAAAATGGAAATATCCAAATGCAGTACTAGTACCACAAACTTTACCATAAATAATAACTTACTATACTTACTTTTCACCACTGCTGTTTAATTTAGTGGTTTGTCTGTCTATTTTTTATTTGCTTTTACACTATGTGAAGACACTGAAGGAGAAACTGAGTCTCCTCACTGCTGTGAGTGACAGGGAAGTAGAAGGAGAAGATGGAAGATGGGATGAAGAGGAGAAAGACAATGACTCAACATTGAGAACAGTAAAGGATTCACTGAATGACATAATTGTCTTGTGTCATCAAAGCTCTCAGAAACTCTACCAGCAAGAAAGAGAGGTAGTGCCTGTCAGTGTGTGCGTTGGGGAATAGGGTGGGGGGGTTGTTTTGGTCTGTTTAAAAAATAATTTAATGAATGTGTGCTTTCTCACAGGTTCTGTGGTTTCCACTTTTGGAGACCATGATGGCCTCTCAAAAACTAGTGAAGGGACTTGATACCAAACATACCTTTGACGGTAAACATATACACAATTATTTGTATTATTGTGACCTGTGAGTTTTTGGGCCCTGATGTGGATTAACAGTTGAAGAGTAAGAGCTGTTGGAAACAATTGGAAATCTCAGGTGGAAAAAATGAAAACAACTAAGGAGAATTTAACCTCCCTATTCTTAGAGGTAGTTGAGTGCTGGTTTGCACTCCACTGAATAGCATCTTTCTTAATGGTATTTCTTTGGCCTTGCCTAGGAAACAAAAAATGCATTTTATCAACAATTATTCTTCATGACCATGTATGGCATGGTCATACTTTGCATATGTAAGAGCATGGCACACGTTTGTTAAGAATTTAATAATGATGATGATAATTATTTTTTGTGTATGTTACAGTGCTGAAGGAGCTGACAATGAAGGTTCTCAACTGTATGAGCAGCTTTATTTCTCTGCCTGCTATCATCCAACGAATACTTCAGGTGTGTTTTTGTGCAGCCTTTCCCCACTTATAACAGCATTAAATTCTCCAGAGTATTGAACAGTCACTCTCTGTGGCTTTGCTTCACAAAGACATGCAACTTGTAGGTGTTGCAGTTGTTTGTTCCAAAGAGTCACTTGAATCAGAAGATCTACGTAACATAGTATTATCATTTTATAGAAGGAAAAAAATACCACAACTACAATATGATAATTTCATAATATGAGCCCCAACCAGGTAACAGGAGCTCAGAACTGATGCTGTGGTGGAAGCCTGAATTAAAAAATAAAGCTTCTATAACAGTGTAATACCTTGTGGAACAAGGCTGAGATTGCTATCAGCTTCCAGCTGGTTTACCCAATAAATCATTTGTATGTTACATGCCTAATAATAGGAAAGGATGGAAATTTATTTTTGTTTGTTTTTTGGTCTATGTAGAAAAGTTTTCCTAATTCAGTGATCTTCATTTTATTCTTTATATGGAAAATAAACTTTGCTTTCATAAATATAGGTATACTCCAAAATAAATCCAGAAATCAGGAGAGGCAATCATTTCAATTAAGTTAACTAACCCTGCAGAGGATAAGGCCAGATCAGACCATCTTACCTTTATTCATAATTAATTAAAACTGTCATACATGTTCCTAAATAAGTTACAAATAAACAGGCTGCAGCAGCTACTTGAGTCTAGCAACCTCCTGTGTCTTAATGTTAGATGAGTAGGAAACAACTGATGACAAATATAGCCCTTGGTAACTACTCATTGGGTTCAACAGAATGTTTCTGGGGAGTTCTTATTCTTGGAAGTCTTATTTGGAAGAAAAAAAATACTGTCATACAGACAGAGATGTGTTAAGTAGCTTTTTGTTAAACAGTGGAGATTAGTGTGGTATGATTTGTTAAACAGAAAATGGAGCATGGTCTGATATAATATCCTTTAGTAATGAAAACAGATTAACTACTAGAAAATAATCAATATGGGTAAGGGGGTGACAATCCAAAGAGAAAAAAAGAATGCTTTATGCAATGAAGAAGAAATCTCACATGGGACAATAACAAATCAGCCTGGGACCATGGATGTTTTATGTAAAAGGATAGTAGTTTCATGGCTTTTGGCACTGAATTGCCAGCTATACACTCGGCCAACCAATGCTACATTGAAGCTATACTGAATACTAGGCATATCTATATATTGATGAAAGAATGTTATTCCAGCCTTCATGAGTGAGAGGACCTTATCTTGTTGGTGTGAGTGTTGAAAGCATTCAAACCTATGTTCTACAACAGAATGTTTGAATGCTGAAAACCAGGTATTACTTTTCTCATTCCTAACTCTTCACACTTTTTCAGCACTTTACCATTCTTTCACACTTCCAGCTGCAAAGTCCATTCAAACATCAAATTGTTATACATCTTTCAGAAAATAAAAGCTTCTATAACTGTGTTATACCTTGCGAACAAGCTCATTAGTGTCATTCCATTCCATACCATACCATTCTTTCTCAAATCCCATTCAAACATTTCAATATATTAAACATGTTTGAGATCACGTTTTGGTAAAATGGGTGGGTGACAACATCAGCTAGAGTGGAGAGGAGCTGTGAAAATCTTGTCAAAAGTCTCTTCAACAAGCTCTTATTCCCATAAAGTTTACCTACATAGATCATTTTTGCAACATTTTACAGGAAAGTTTGTACTGATCACAAAGCTGTGTTTAGCTAAGCAAACAGGCTAAGTAAACTGGCTCCAGACCCTCCAAGCGAGAGGATCACCAACCAACTGCCCCATCTACCCAAATATATTTCTATTTATATTGTATATTGTGTATTCCCTGGCCTGTAATGTTCTATGGATGCTAATGTCTGTCAGGATCCAGTCTACGGAAAAGGAAAACTGGCAGAGATCCAAAGCCTCATTCTGGGTATGCTGGACACCTTTAACTATGAACAGGTAAAGGACTTTGTAGATGTAGATTTGTGTTTTGTGCACTATTGCCAAATTTATAATAATCATGGTTTATCATGGCAGTGGAGTTGCACCCTATTGCTGCCCAATCAAAATACTGAAGACCAACAGAACAAGCAGCAGACGCAGAAGTAGTCTGCTGTAGGGTATCATTCAAGCATATCTGTCCTTTATTTCATATATATTTGCTTTGTTTTCTGTGTTAGACTTTACTTGAAACAACTACCAGTTTATTGAACCATGACCTCCACTGGTCCCTTGCTCACCTGCATGCTGCTGTCACAAGGGGAATCCATCCACGACAGGACCATTGTAACATCTGCCTCCAGCAGTACAAGAGGAGACAGGACTCAGTCGAGGAGATCATTGTGTTCAGGTAACACATATTGGTGGTCTTTAACTCTTTCTCAAAAGTCAAGTGACAAAGAGCTTGGCCAAAATGTATCTTACAAGCCCACAGATATTAATTCAATTATATGCTTTAGAAGTGATGTCATCGTTGCTGGTGGTGTTGTGCTGGACTGCATGATAAGTACAAAAATTTCTATTCATGGCATTCATGGTGCAACAGTTGTTTTGAATTTCATTAGATGTTGCAATATAGCCTGGCTGTGACTGACTCAGCAGTCTTCTGATGGAAGAAAACCAAACATGCATTCTGCCATCTGCACAAGGTAGTAATGAGATTGTTTCCCTGCCACTTGTCAGCCAGTCCTCTGGCTACACACTTTGTTGTTTCTGGACAAAACGTCCATCCTGGCATAGATTAAGCTCCAGTTTGTAACTTCTGCATGATCCTTCTCAGCTCAGCAGATGACTAGAACACATGCCCGTTGTGATGAACATCTAAAGCACTGACTGAGAATGCTTGTACTATATGACGCTGCATGTCCTTAGTGGAGAGAACAGTAAGATTGGCTTGGTTTTAAGGTGGTACTATTGAGGTATTCCGCATTAGGCTCTAAGCACCATGGGCACACACAGGGTTATGCCCCCCAGTACTAAAAAGAAGCATGATGAACTGACTCTTAAAGTGGGCAAGTTTGCCCATTAGTTTTCCCATTTGTAGACCCTCATAATTTACAGCCTGGGAGCCCTTCCACTGCTACTGTCTGTGATATATCAGAGCCTATGATGAGACTGATGACCACGCTATTTTACCTTCTTTTGCTAACCAGCAAGAGGATGATCTATTGTCACCTCTAGGAATTTATTTAGAGATAAGGAGGAAGCAGGTGAAGAGAAGGAACTGGAGCTGGGGTTCTCCCTTTTAGTGACAGGTTCTCATGGGCCAAGAGCAATTTCCCTTGAGGGTGCTGAGGCTAGTCTTTCCACAGCCATGCAATGAATTCAGTTAGCCATCTGGATGCTGCCCATGCTACCGCTGGCACTTTTTTCAAGCATATTGCACAACCATCTGCCTCTGTGCCAAGCAAAGATGAACTTCAGAGGTGCTGGCCAGATCCCAATGCAGTTGTTGTTCAAGCTCTGTCTCTGAACCCCAGACTGCTGAAATGCATTCCTTGACACAGACCTTGAGTGATGCTTCACTGAAAACCTTTGCTTTATTATCAGAGAGCTTGGTCCACTTTGATCAACTCCAAAGTTTGGCTTGTCTAATCCCCCTTGCAAGAGGGGTGCAGGAAGACCCTAAGGACAATGCCTGTTGTTTGGAGCTACAAGTCCAAGTGTTTTTGGGCCTGCAGCCCAACAGGCCTTGAAACATAAAATGCAAATGAACAAAGTCAGTCGACAGTTTGCTGACTTGCACTTTAACTAAACCAAGATACATCAGCACTCTTCACTCCTCTCTGACCCAAATGCCTGTCATTTTAGCAGGAATATTACCAAAGCGTTGCTCGACACCTGCTTATTTGGAGACCAAGGGATAGAGCACCTAGACACAAGGCTCCTGCCATCCACTCCACAGGCCACCCTGTCCTAGAATCCAGGCCTCAGCAGCTTCTCCCCACAACATCTCAGCCACTGGAAGGACTTAATTTTGGATGCAAGTTCAAGTTCAGATGTCAGCCTCCAAGCTTCAGTGGGGTCAGAATGACTATTCCCCTTTGAGAGCTTGTGCTGCATTCATTTCAACGGCAACACTTGCTCCTCAGCAGGCCCAGGGGATGTGGATTCTTCCCTACCTAGATGATTAGTTGATATCTGCCCCAACATGGGAGCAAGCAATCTGCAATACAACTATATTCTTTTGGCTTACATGACTCAGCTGAAGTTCACTGAGGATTTTACGAACCGGCAAGTTGTGTTCAGCTGTATTTCTCTTACTGCAATGAGGACTTCTCCCTCTCCCCAGCAGGTGGAAGACAATCTTAGCTTTGTCTCTCATTTATTCATCTTCTAACCCGCTTTATCCTGCACTCAGGGTCACGGGGGTGCTGGAGCCTATCCCAGCTCTCTTATCGCGAAGGCGGGGTACACCCTGGACTGGTCACCAGTCAGTCGCCACATTGACGACAGACAACCATTCGCACTCACATTCACACCTAAGGCCAATTTAGATTGTCCAGTTAACCTAACCTGCATGTCTTTCGATTGTGGGAAGAAGCCGGAGTACCCGGAGAGAACCCACGTAGACATAGGGAGAACATCCAAACTCCACATCAACCCGTGATGCTGTGAAGTGACAGTGCTAACCACTACACCTCTGTGCTACCCTAGCTTTGTCTTGCTCTTTGGTCTCCATTCAGATCTAGATAAACAGGTTGGGCCTCAATACATAGAGGCACCAAAGTATGATGCCGAGTGTCTGAAGCCAGTGCCTTCAGACTCTGAAACCCTGGAAATACAAAGCTTTTCTATGCTGCAGGTTTCAGTTCCTCCCTGTCAGCAAATAGTGATATTATATTCCTCCCTGTCAGTCTTGGGCACTGTAAGGAATCACAAGACAATCTGGGGGACCTTAAGTCCTTCCTGCAGAAGCTGCATCACCTAAGTCTGATGGAGAGAAACATGATTTTGATTTAGCTATCTATGGGAGGTACAGCAGATCAGACGCTGACCTGTTTTACTTTTGTCAGCTGGGTTCCACAAGTCTGATATATGGTTGTAATGGGGGCACAGGAAATTGGGGTTTCCTGGTGTGCCTTGGCCTCTCCCACCAAGACAGGACCTTTTATTTACATAAAGTGATTACATACAGTAGATGTGTGAGCCAGGTTCCACAAGTCTGATGTTTGTTGTGGGCACAGGAAATGTTGTTCTTTGTGGCAAAAAAATTAACTATGGTTCTATGAATTCTAAATTGCCACAAGATCCATTGTCACTTGGAGTTTTCACAAGGAGATTCAGTAGGAAATGACTGGGGCAAGGTCTCTTTTACCCTTGTCAGATGTATGATGTTGTGGGTATAATGTCTCAATCTCATGTGTATGTGTGCAATACATATCTAGGTATTACATATTATCTCTGATGATCATCCAGAATTCATAGAATCATAGTTACATTTGTAATCCCCATATTCACTATTGCAGTTTGGATTGCTCATATGTGCTACGTGGTTGTTACACACTTCTAGTAGCTCTAGAAAAAGAGGTTCTGCCTAGTCTATAGTTGCTTAAGTTGAAAGAAGTTATATAAAAATAATAAATAAAATAACAAACCTGCCACTTGGTTCCGGCCAGAGCGTCCTTAGCAACCCACATACCAACGGCGCACCGCAATAAGTTTATGTCGAGACTCATCGTAATAGCAAACACACCACAGATTGTTTACAAGACACTGAACGAATATTTTGAAATTATAATGTATATTTCTCACTAGAAATGTCATCAAAATGCTTTTTTATATCCAAACTATCTTAAAATAATGCTTTTTCCACTGAAAATGAAGGAAATGGCCGCCATGTCTTTATTTTGAGAAGTCCGCTGTCAGCACTTACGTGATCTGTTTGCATGCCAATAGAAATGAATGGGTGAAAAAAATGTAGCTATTTCTCAATTTTCAGGGCCAAATTGTGAAATAGCTTCGTTTTGCACTGTGGACCAACGTACCTATTTCACATTTTGATATGAGACTGGGTTGCCACAGTTTGTGCAGGGACTTCGTTTGACACCGTGTCAGGTACTCTGTGACTATTGTGGCTGTTGTAATTGAGGTGCCATGGATTCTTCTCAAATGAAGCAGGTAGACCGACCACAAGAGGGCTTGATTTTTTTCAATGATTATCTGTCTCATGAACTGGACATAATGACAGTTTCAGCAAATATTAAGGTTTATTGCTTTAAGGAATTTCATTTTTGTTTAACTAATTAGATTAAGTAACCTTAGAAATATATTTCAATAAAAAATATAGCTTTGTGTGACCACTATGAGCACTTGAAAACACTGCATATATGTGAACTACAGTGATGGAAAAAAGTTTTTGGACGTCTCATGCATTTGTGAAATATTGTATTAAGCTATTCTTTCAGTACAGTCTGTTAACCCCACAAACATAATAACTCCTACAAACGTAATAAAAATTTGCATCTTTTAACGTAATAATCCCCAAATGTAATAACTTTCCCACAAACGTAATAGCAGTCGCCTACAACAAACGTAATACCTAATTTCCCACAAACGTAATATTTATGCAGTTGCAAATGTAATAATTATTACGTTTGTGGGATGGTAAAAATCTACACCTTCCAAAATTGTAATAACATCCCACAAAGGTAATAAATTAGTACATCACATACATTTAAGTCATGCATGCATGAATATTCCTTCATCATTCTTTTTCTTTCTATTTATTGTAATCCTTTGGATACTTGCCTCTTCAGAATAATCATATGTTGCAGTTCCATCACATGGTTCTAGTTACAGATGTACAAGTGGAGGAAAAAGCTGATTAAACCTGGACAACAAGCTCCATAAAACTCACAAATAAAATATAAAAATATATAGCAATATTTCAAGTTCATATAACAATTATGAGCAATGTTATTGACCCTCAAGTTTTGACAAATAGATGACATGTACTGCATTTTTTAGAGGAAACTTGTCAGATTTGCAGTACCTCAGTGGAAACCGAGCATTGGGATATTTCGGTCAACAACATCCCTCAGGGATCAAATTGTCATGGACTTGCCGTCAAATCCCTAAACAATGCATGGAATTCCACTTGCTAATTATGTGGAAGTTACCTGGGATGCTTACCTACACATCATGAATCAGCAAGGACCATTTGGAGACCATATCACATTGCAAAGAGCCTCTGAAATGTTAAATGTTCAGTTGCTGATAGTTTCAACCCTTGGTCCAGATGCAATAACTCTCATATCACCTTCAAACATTTATATTAACTCAATTCAGGAGGATGAAAATGAAAGATTGCCCTCCCACAGTAGAACTCTATGTGATCTTTCCAACCCTGCCAGTCCAAGTAATGCCAACATCAACAATCTCCAAGAGGTCATACTCTCCAATCTCAGTGAGTCTGAACGCTCTAATTCTAGTGAGGCTGAAAGGTCTAATAGTACAGTGGCGGCATTTTCTAATCAAGGCAATGTAGACCACGATGATGATGCTGATGCGTGCCATTTTGATCATTTAGGCATATCTCAAGAGGGTACTCCCCACACTTCCAGCAGAGATCTTGTCTATGATTATTGAACATGCCGTAAACTCGGACTTGTCCATGATTGGTGCTTTCAACAGAGTGTCTCCCCTGTTCAATGGAAGACCTCTTCATACGATATATATCAGGAATCCATTCTGTAGCAGTCTTGGTATAGACATAAATTGTGACCAAGATATCAGTGTCATGAAGCTGTATAAAACAGCAGGTCGGAACAGTGGTCTGGCACTGCGAATTACGGAACTTTTTTCAAACAATAAACAGTGGATGAGAGCTTGGATGACACACCTCGGCTTTGGGCATTACAAGGTGAAAGACTTTTTTTGGAAGTCACAATAATTATTTCCTCTGGACCGTTGTTACGAGCTAAAGAAACGTTAAACAAAGTTATTGAAAAATAAGTCAATGTGGGCTAGTTTGTTTACACGCTCAGAAGGTTTAAATTGGGAAGGTTCAGAAAGGTTCTTTGTGTGTGTCAAATATTAAAAGACATACAGGTACTACCCAGAAAATTAGAATATTCTGAAAAGGTTGTATTTCTGCAATTCAACTTAAAAGATGAATTTGACATATTATATAATTGAATAACATGCAAATCAGTATATTTCAAGTTTTTATTTCTTTTGATTTTGCTGATCAGGTCTTAAAAAAACTCAAATAAAAAAAACTAAAAACATTACATAAAGTCAATGTAAAAAAGGATTTTAAATACAAAAATGTGAGGCCTCCAAAACTAAACTCTTGCATTTAGTATTTGGTTGGGTCCCCTTTTGCCCGAATAACTGCCTTTATCCGGCGTGGCATGGATGCTACCAGTTTGTGGCATATCTCAGGGGTTATGGAAGACCAGCATACTTCAATTGCGGCCTTTAGCTCTTCTTTATTGCTTGGTCTCTTCCTGTACAGTTTTCTCTTGACAATGCCCCACAGATCTTCTATGGGGTTCAGGTCAGGTGAGTTTGCAGGCCAATCAAGCATGGTAATCCCATGCTCGATGAACCAGGACTTTGTACTTTTAGCAGTATGAGCAGGTGCCAAGTCCTGCTGGAAGATGAAGTCTGCATGTCCATAAAGCTTTTGCGCTGAAGCAAGCATGAAGTGCTCTAAAATGTCCTGGTAGACGGCTGCGGTTATGTTTGACTTAATGAAGCACAGAGGACCAACACCAGCAGCTGACATGGATCCCGAAGTCATCACAGACTGGGGAAACTTAACACTGGACTTCATGCTTCTTCTATCGTGCTCTTCTCCAGTCTTCTTCCAGACTCTGGGACTTTTGTTGCCAAATGATATGCAAAACTTGCTCTCATCAGAAAAGAGGACTTTTGGGGGACTTTTGACCACTGGGCAACAGACCAGTCCTTGGCCAGGAAAGGCGCCTCTGGCACTGCTTACTATTGAGGAGAGGTTTGACAACAGGAATTCGACATTTGAAGCCAATGTCCAGGATCTGCCTGCATGTTGTTTTTCTTGAAGCAACAACTCCAGCATCGGTCCACTCCTTATGAAGTTTCCCCACACTTTTGAATGGCCCTTTCCTGACCATCCTCTCTAGGCTGCGGTCATCTCTCCAGCTTGTACACCATTTTCTTCCACACTTCTTCCTTCCACTTGACTGTCCATTAATGTGCTTTAATACAGCACTCTGAGAACACCCAGCTTCTTTTGCTTTCTGTGTTTTTCCCACCTTGTGGAGGGAGTCAATGATAGTTTTCTGCACAACTGTCATGTTTGAACTCTTCTGAGCCAACCCAAAACAGACTTTTTAAAGGCTCAGGACCCTTTTGCATGTGTTTTGGATTACTTGCCTGATTAGAATTTGACTCTTTGAAGCTACAAAACTGAAGATGTTCACAGTTGTTCTAATTTTCTGAGTTTGTGGGTTTGTGGCTTTTATAAGCTGAAAATCTTAATCAGCAAAGTTACAACACAGAACTGCTAGAGATATGTCAATTTGTGGGTAATAGCTCAATAAAATTTGTTGGTTTCATCTTTTATGTTAAATTGCCAAAATAAAACAACTTTTACTTGATATTCTAGTTTTTCGGGTTTGTTTCTGTACACTTATACTTCTGTGCTAGTGTGTGTTCCTACCCCCTCAATTGATATCATTCATATTCCTATTCAAACTAAATACTTCAATCACAATTATAATCATATCCAGATTTTTTATTTACATTGCTTAATTAGGATAAATAATATCCAGTTCATACTGAAGCTTTTGTATAGAGTTGATATAGTTAATTTTATAGTATATAGTTAATTATGTGTTTTTCCTCCACTTGTATTTCTAATTAAACAGCATTTAATTTGGAACTAGTACCATGTGTAACTGGAATATTTGATCATTCTAAACAGGCAAGTATCCAAAGGTTGACAATAAACATAAATAAAGACAGATGAATGAATATTTATGCATGCATGACTTAATTTTATTTGTTGTACTAATTTCTTACATTAGTGGGAAGTTATTACAATTTATTAATTAACTACTATTAAGTTATTACAATACAGAAAGATTTTTACTATCCCACAAACGTAATAATTATTTAAGTTTATAATAATTATTAACTTAAAATTGAGTGGTTCCAAAAAAATACATAAGAAATTTTGAGTATAAAACAAATTCAAAGTCAAATACAAATTTTATTTATTTAAAGCCCAAAATCACAAACATTGTTTGCCTCAGAGGGCTTTACAGTCTGTACAGTTGTGACACCCTCTGTCCTTAGACCCTCGAACCGGGTCAGGAAAAACTTCAAAAAACCCTTCAAGGCAAAAGAAGAAACCTGAGGAAGAGCCACAGATGAGGGATCCCTCTCCCTGGGACAGACAGACGTGCAATAGGTGCCACATGGGGCACCTATTGCACCTAATGCAGGATGCCTGAAGATACAGATTCTCAGCGAGGAAGGGTACAGCTGCTGCCAGATAGCCAGGAAGTGCAGATGCAGTCCTTCAGCAGTTGGCTACATTCAGCAGAAATACAGATGAGCCAACAGCTTGGAAGACAAACCAAGATCTGGGTGTCCAAGGGTTTCATCAGCAAGACATTACCACATGTTCAGGAAAAACAAATGACATCACAGGAGCTTCAGCAGCAGTGGTCAAACCAAACTAGTGTCCATTGTTCCAAACGCAATGTACGTGGAGGACTTTTGGATCATGGCTTAAAGTCCCACAAGGCTGTCAAGAAGCCCCTGATCAATGAGAGACAGAGGTTAGCCTGGCATTGTTCGGCCAAAGCACACCAGAACTGGACAGCCAGGAAATAGAACAAGATTCTGTGGTCAGGTGAGACCAGTTTCCAGCTTTGTCTTCCGCCTGCTAATGTGTGGGTACGCAGAAAACCAGGCAAAGCATTATCTCCAGCATGTATTATGCCTACTGTCAAGCATGGTGGAGGCAGTATCATGGTTTGGGGATGCATGAGTGCTGCTGGTGTTGGTCATCTCAATGGCTGCGTGCTAATGGCAGGACTACTAAATATTAATTTGATTATATGATATTTATTTTTTGTGCAGTTTGAACATGTTGAACTGCGAACTGCAACATTCAAGAATTAAGTTTTGTTTGTTGTAAACAATAAACAAAACAAATTATATTTTTTGTGTCTATCTTCTTTAACCACACCTTTTCAAAAGCAAAAAATATTTTACCACAAATATTTATGACAATTATATGAGATTGTGTAAAGTTTTAAGGGTATCTGAAAACTTTTTTCCATCACTGTACATTGGGATCTTTCCACTTTGGGATTTAAGGATAGGTTTTTCTTACAGTTTCCATTGTCATGGAGGGAGAGAACATTCCCTGTGTCAGCTTCAAGCGGCATGAGATCCGTCCTGAGTACCTCAAGTTTCTGGATATTGTGGGGCTGTCTTGGCTGACACACCTCTGCAGCAATGCATTCGACCATGATCCTCTTGGAATTCTGTTTAGGGGGCGGGGAGGCAGTCCAGATTGTCATTCAGGTGAACACCCAGGTACTTGTAGGACTTCACAACATCTATGTCTGTTCCCAGGATGTTCACCGGTGCAGAGATGAGACATCAGAGCTATCGGCCTGTTGCTGCTGAGCTCCTTGGGGTGCGTGTGTCTTTGGCACTGGAATGATGCAGGACGCCTTCCATAGCTGTGGCACTCTTCCCAGCCCCAGGCTCAGGTTGAAAGTGTAACTAAAAATCCCACATGTCTGGTCTGTGCAGGACTTCAGGAGCCTGGAGCTGATGCCATCTGGACCTGTCGCTTTCCTAGCCCTGTTCTTCTTCAGGGCTTTCCTCACCTAGTGTGTTGTGAGGGACAGGTTGGAGTAGGGAGGTGTTGGTGGGGGGTTGGGACGGGGGGGTGTGAGTTGAAGGTCATGAGAGAGGGGAAGGGAGCACAGGAAGAGCAGTGGACAGTGGCACAGTCTGTGATAGAGGTTGCAGCAGAGGAGACTGGGCCGGGGGAGAAGTGTATGCCTGAACAAATCTGTTAACGAATAAGTTCAGGTCCTTTGCCCATCCCTGGTCTCCCTCAGGAGAGCCTTAATGTCTGGGGTGATCCAGGGCTTGCTGTTGGAGAAACTCTGTACAGTCCTGGTGGGTATGATGTTCTCCACTCAAAAGTTTATGTAGTACGTAATGCAATGGGTGAGACAGTCAATGTCCTCCCTGTGAGCGTCACTAAAAACATACCCAACAACCCATAGTGTTGAGTTGAAACAGTCTTTCAGGGCCTCCTCAGCTTCTTCAGACAATTTCTTCACAGTACGGGTGACAGCAGGCTGCCTGTGCACAAGAGGTTTATACACAGGCCAGAGGTTGTAGTCGGCTTGGCCCAGGGGAGGGAGAGGGAGAGAGTGGTATGCCTCCTTCGTGTTGGCATAAAACAGGTCCAGAGTGTTACTGTGTCTGGTGTGGCATGTTACGTATTGGGTGAATTTGGGCAGAGAGGAGGATGGAGAGGCATGGTTGAAGTCTCCAGAGATGAGGAGGAGAGCGTCAGGGTGCTGTGTCTGCAGCCTGCTCACTGCTGAGAGCAGGACATCACAGGCTGCATTGGCGTTTGCAGAGGGGGGATGTACGCCACCACTGCGAGGGCATGTGTGAACTCCCACGGCAGGTAGTAAGGCCTCATTCTGACGACCAACAGTTCAGTGTCCTTTCAGCAGTGCTGCTTCTTGACAGTGATTCCCAGAGTTACACCATCTACCATTTATAAACACTGCCAGCCCTCCTCCTTTCCTCATACTGCTCTCCTTGCTTCTATCCGTCCGTAGAGGTTTGGACCCATCCAGTTCGGCAGCCTTGTCCGGAGTTAGCGCAGTTAGCCACATCTCCATGAACAGCAGGAGACTGCACTCCCATATCCCAGCTATCTTGGGGCGAGAAGGGCCTGGACTTGATGCAGGGCTGACATTGAAAGACAGGCAACCATTCACACTCACATTCACACCTAAGGACAATTTAGATTTGCCAATTAATCTGCATGTTTTGGATTGTGGGAGGAAGTTGGAGTACTCAGAGAACCCATGCAGACACAAGGAGAACATGCAAACACAGAAGGGCCTGCCTCAACCGGGGGCTGAACCCAGAACCATCATGCTGTGAAGCAGCTGTGCTAACCACTACACCCAGTTATCATCATCATTGGTTCACTTATATTTAATTCATTTGTATGTTAGCATTTACACCGTACCTATGTACACATGCTGGAAGGCAAGCACAACTTACAGCAACTTATATATAGCTGAAATTGTTACTGTTTTTGAGATGTCTATCACCCTAGGAAAGGTGTCACCACAGACCCTACCGACCAGCATCGGCATGTTGTGATATGTGTATAATTATGCTCCTTTCAGTAATCTAAGGCACAGAGATTTGCCCATGGCAGACTCTGGCATACCAAATCCATGATATGAAAAAGCATAAAACGTTTGTTTGTGTGTCCTCTCAGCTGTGGCCACCTCTACCACTTCCAGTGCCTGCAGCAAAAGCACAGTGGTTGGACCTTTGCTTCAGAACTGCAACAGCAGTGGAGCTGTTACAAGTGTTCCTGCAGCCATGGTGGAAGGGGTGGGGCTTCCACTGAAACAAAAAAAGGCAGCAGCACTTCCCTGGCACAGGTGTGTGTGTTTGTGCTTACAAGAAGCAAAATATTTTTTTGAACCTTTAATACCGATGTTCTGTCTTTGTAAATATGACAGTATTTCTATATTCTATTGTCTACACTACACATTACTAAGTTTATTTGGGCAGTGATGGTGGTGGAACTCTAAGCACTCTTAGACTCTAATTACAATAGTGGCTATAAGACTCTATTGTAATTAAGGCCTGAGCACTGAAGGGCACCGATGGCAGTGGGAGGCCTTATTGAAATTCAAATATGTATTATTTTTTTCTTCATCATTTTCCTCTTGTTTCTTCCTCCAAATGAATTGCCTTTTAGGTGGGCTAAGGGTGCTCGAAAACTCACAAAATTCTGCGGAGTCAGGTGTAAAATTATGCAAATTACAAAATTTGGAGGGTGTATGTAACATGTAAGTTGCACACAATAGCCTCTTGGAGCCATGGCCTGACTCCAACAGGAAGTCTGCCATTTTGTATCAAAAATCCAATTTTGGAGCGATTATTTTTCCAGGCCTCATACTTGACCAAACTCCTAGAACTTTGATCAGATCAACTTTGGACTGTACAGTCAAAATAGGCACCATAAAACTGCGACTTTTCAGGCTGCACCTGTAGTGGCTGTAATTCACCTGTAACTCACACATACATTGTTGAATCAGGCTCAAATCTGACATGTTTGACTGTAGTCCATTCCTGAATAAATATATGCATAAGTGTACAATTATGATTTTTATTGCCACCTGTTAGCTCACATTTGCTGCCCGGTGTTGAGCTGGTGCCCCAGACATGCTGGCCCGATAGTCTTCTGACTAAGTTACAGGATCATTCAGGATCATTTAGCAGTCAATAACTCTCTACTTTCTTCTCAGCATCAAAAAGAGTTTTTACTCAGGTGCTTTAATCTTAACACTAAAATCCTCTGGAATAATGCAGCTTTCTTCAGAAAGACATTTTTATTATGCTCCGCCCAGCAATAGGGTCCACTTGGTTTCAAGAATGAGGTGAACTATTAAGAATTTGGTAATTAAACATTACTGTGACCTCACAAAATAAATTTTTAGCCATAGCTAACAATTCTTACATGCTAATTATAACTATTCTTAGGAAGTAATGACATTTGTTACCCAAAAGATCAAAGGTCATCTTTACAGTGTTTTTTCTTTAAGTATTAAATAATATGTCTGTATACATTATTAGGATAATGCCATTTGATCACAAGCCTTTAATTTACACCTGGTATTGATAAGTGCTTTTGTTGTACATGCTCACATCAACATTACGATTGGAGCTCAATCTAAAAATTAAGCAGGCAACAAAAATGTGTCTCATGTTAATTGACTCAGCTGCAATTACTTGTATGCTGCTTTCCAGTGGTCTTGCTGTAGGTAAGTAGGCCAATGCTATTTATTATTGTAAAAAGGTTATCAGAGCCACTGAAAAAACATGCACACCAAGATATGGTTCTATGCTACAGTTTAAAACTGAATCAAACAGTTCCAGTCTGAGTAAATCCATGCCTCTATGCTACAGTTTAAAACTGAATCAGACAGTTCCAGTCTGAGAAAATCCATGCCTGACCATAGTGTCATCACAGTCATCCACAATATTTACCTTATTAAATCGCATGCAAAGAACACTAGGCTGCAACACCATATCACATATAACTTTGTTCTGCCTATAGAGGTAGGAGACACTGGTTTACCAGAGCGCTTTAATCCTGCTCTCCATTCCATCATTTCTTGGCAAAAGGGGTATTTCATAAGGTCCTCTTGAAATTCATATTGACAGATTTTAAGAAACATTGCTGTTCCGCTGTAATCAGATATTTTATGATGTTAGATAGTAAAATTGCAATTGAAAATGTGTTGGTTTGATGTAGTTACGTATAACTTTTCAACTGTCACCAGCTTTGTGTAGCAGTTATGTTATACACTTACAGACTCTCATTATAGCAACAGATGTAAACACAGCTGCATCAGTCTTTATTATTTTGTCCATTTTATACCATTTCACCATACTCCACCATGATTAGCCCAGTTGTTTACATGTACTGGCTCACAGTAGACCTACATTTTGCAGGGGTTCCTTAATATTCATATTTTAGGTTGGATTTTGTTCCTATTAGAATACTGCTTTTATTCTTAATATAAAGAATGCCTTACGGGAACTAGCAATCCTCTGTCCCTTTCTGTCGGTCTCAGACTTGTGTTACATCAGTGCATCATGATTCAGGACCGGAGGCTCATAGAAAGAAGGTAAGTTTTTATCAGATTCCAAATAACAAACATATATGTCTGATTTTCTCTTGGAATAAATATTATAAAGTAAGTAGAGTAAATATTATTAAACTATATATAAATATCATACGTTTATTTTATGCTGCTTGTGTTACAGTTCTCATACTGCATTAGGTACATTTCAAGTTTAAATGTTTGTTCTGATTTATTGTTGCGGTGCAGGTATTTGTTGAAGCAACCTTGGACCTTCAGCAAGAACAATCCTGGGATCAACTACGTTGTTTGTACCGAGGACCATCTATGGTATGCACACCATTTCTGTTTGTGGATGCTTGAGAACTTCTCAGTTTACAGTACTTGACTGCAACAAATAGCCAAACATATCAGAAAAAATGCTCTTTCTTTTGTTTATTTGTTCTTATATTTTTGTGCTTTTGAAAACATGATAAAATACATGTGTGAATGCATATATATCTATGTCTATATGTATGTGTGTGTGGAGATATATATATGGTTTGCATGAGAACTGCCCTAGTTCAATACAGTTAAAGAACATCTTCATTACAGTTACCAGTCTCGGAATGGCCTTTTAACTGCACCTCAGATTAAAGCCCAGTGCTTCATAGCATTCAAGTATCACAAATCTTAACATCAACTGTTCTGAGCAGACTGGAAAAATCAAGGCTTCATGGAACAAAAAACACTACAGAAGAGTACCAAGAAGAGGATTGCTTAGACCAGGGGTCGGGAACCTATGGCTCGCGAGCCAGATGTGGCTCTTTTGATGACCTCATCTGGCTCATTGAGCCC
>JBAJHX010000033.1:1468-11649 GCA_037176925.1 Amniataba percoides | reverse complement strand
TCCCTCACTGCACCTCTCCGTGAAAGATGAGTGATACGTTTATATGATATATAATATCGCACTGCATTTGCCCCCCCAGAAATCACATTGTATGATTTTTTAAACAATTTATTTGTATATTACTGTGTCAAATAAGTATTTGATCACTTGAGTCAAAAATTTTAATATTTGGTACAGAAGCCTTCAAACGGTTCCTATAGTTCTTGACCAGGTTTGCACAAACTGCAGCAGGGATTTTGGCCCACTCCACACCACTGTCAGGTTTTGGGGCTGTCACTGAGTAACACGGAGTTTCAGCTCCCTCCACAGATTTTCTATTGGATTTAGGTCTGGAGACTGGCTGGGCCACTCCAGAACCTTGATATGCTTCTTACGGAGCCACTCCTTGGTTTTCCTGGCTGTGTGCTTCGGGTCGTTGTCGTGTTGGAAGACCCAGCCACGACCCATCTTCAGCGCTCTGACTGAGGGAAGGAGGTTTTTGCCCAATATCTCACAATACACGGCCCCATTCATCCTCTCCTTGATACAGTGCAATCGTCCTGTCCCCTGTGCAGAAAAAAAACCCCAGACCATGATGCTTCCACCCCCATGCTTTACTGTAGGTATGGTGTTCTTGGGATAATACTCCTCCTTCTTCCTTCTCTAAACACAGTGAATGGAGTTAAGACCAAAAAGTTCTATTTTGGTCTCATCTGACCACATGACTTTCTCCCATGACTCCTCCGGATCATCCAGATGGTCATTGGCGAACTTCAGACGGGCTTTGACATGGGCTGACTTCAGCAGGGGAACCTTCTGTGCGCTGCATGATTTTAAACCATGTGACGTCTTAGTGTATTACTGATAATAGCCTTGGAAACGGTGGTCCCAGCTCTCTTCAGATCATTGACCCGCTCCTGCCGTGTAGTCCTGGGCTGATTCTTCACCTTCCTTAGCATCATTGATACCCCACGCGGTGTCCAAGGGACATTGACAGTCATCATTAGCCTCTTCCATTTTCTGACAATTGCTTCAACAGTTGTTCTTTTCTCACCAAGCTGCTTGGCAATTGCCCTGTAGCCCTTTCCAGCTTTGTGAAGGTCTACAATTTTGTCTCTTGTGTCTTTTGACAGCTCTTTGGTTTTGCCCATGTTGGTAGTTAGACTTTTGACTGATTGTGGGGTGAACAGGTGCCTTTATGAAAGCTAACGACCTTATACAGGTGCTATTGAATTAGAATCATGAGCAGAGCAGTGTTGGACTATTTAAAAGCAGTGTAGCAGGTCTTTGCGGGTCAGAAATCTGTCTGATACGTGATCAAATACTTATTTGACACAGTAATATAAAAATAAATTGTTAAAAAAAATGTGATGTGATTTCTGTATATATATATTTTTTTTTTCTCTCACAGTGGAAATGCACCTACGATGAAGATTTTAGACTCATCCATGATTTCTAAGTGGGAGAACTTGCAAAATCACAGGGTGATCAAATACTTATTGACCTCACTGTAGCTATAGCTGTATTCTTCAGGGACATTCTATCTGGTGCAATTAGTGGGGACACCATTTGTTTTTTATCAGAACAATGACTGTGCTGGATCAAATAATTTGCCCTCCACAATCACCCACCAGCAACCCAGTTAAGATAATTTGGGCTGAAAATTCAGAAATATAAAACATATTCTGCTTTATTTACACTCTTTGTTTACCATGTAATGCCAGCTTATATTATTTCTTGTCAGTTTTGCTGTCTTCAGTATTCATCCAAGATTCTAGTAAAGTAATGACAATAAAGAAAACATATATTCATATTGTACACACCATTCACACTAACACCTACCACTGTGTTTGAATACTCCCTGGTGAACAAGAGGGTTGTCCCAATGGAACAGCAAGTTGTGGAGAGGAAGTCTATGACGGTTGTTGTACTTCATGCAACAGTTGGGGGCCTTCTTCCGGGAAAGGTACCACTTAGGGACACTGTATTTTTGTTGGGGGATTACAACATTCATGGGCAAAAATAGAGGGTAGAGGGTTATTGGAAGGAACAGCCTGTCTCATCCTCTGAATTGCCTCAAAATTTTTCATTAGTCATTAAAAAAAACATATTAAAATGACATAAGGGTAAACTGAGAAGAAGCGTGGAATGTAAGTGGGCAATGTTCAAAGCCTCCAATGTAGAGGTGGCAAAAAAGAGTTGTGTTGGGAACTTCATAAGTGCCTATCATGCTGGCAACATGGATAACAACTGTGAAGCAAGTCCACAGGCCGCAGAAGGAGCCTACATGTGTTTTGTGGACTTTTATTTTTATATTTATTATTATTAAGTTTCTATATTCATCAGTATATATTTCTTTGCTACATTTACACCCAAATTTCATAGCATAAATAATATTCAAATGGTACTGAACAAATGGCCATCCATTGAACAGGATGATTTACAAACATTAACTCTCTCATGCAAACCTTACTAAGACCTTCAGAATAACAAACCAGTAAGTTCAAGTAAGTGTGTGAGTGTGAGAGAGAAAGAAAATGAAAAGAAAGGCATTGTATCACCTTTTCTAATTGTTTGCTCTCTTACTCTTTCTCTCTCTCTCTTCCTCTCTCTTTCTCTCTCTCAGTTGTCAATTCTTTCAGAGCTCTCCCACTGTCATAGCAATGAGAAGACTGGGCTCCTAAATCCAGCCCAACCAGGAACAGAGAATTTCCAACTGAAGCTCTCTCCTCCACCTCTATTGGAAGAGTAGCACTAAGTCTTGTTTAGGATCCAGACCTGGGTGAGGTGGATCTGGTAATAGACAGAACATTGTGCCATCTTCTGATTTCCTACATTTCCCTAAAAATTATAAATCAGTGTGAATTGTAGTTTGCCAGTTTTTTGTGGGTTTTTTTGTTTTGTTTTTTTTTTTTTCTGTAAGATATTCCATGTTGAGTAACTTCTTTCAAAACGGTTAAAACAAATGTTTTAATATTGATCATATTTAGTCACTGGTAATTCTTCTAGCTTTAATTCCATCTAGTGTCGATGTACTACAACTGGATGAATTACTTTGCTGATGTTGATGTTGATGCTGGCATGTCAAAAGGTGGATTCTAATATTACTGGAGAGAGAGTTGAAATATTTATTTTGGAGAGGAAATGACATTAATTATCACATTAATACAAAGCATTGATCTTTTTTCTTTGATGTGGAAAGTAGCTTGATATAACAATAGGCATGTCAGCTTCTAATTGACAGTGATGTTTAATCTTTGTTGACTGAATTTGAAACCAAATTATTGCATTCTATATCTAGGTACTTAGTTGAACCTTTCAGAACAGAAGATAATTAGATGTTATCCTTTTGTGTATCTGTGGATGGTCTTTTGTATTAGGATTCTGGGAACTACAATTTTAAACTGCATTTCACATCTATACTTGCATTAAAATATACAATGGTGCCCTATATATTGTCTTTATAAACCTGACCAATATTTCCCTTTGCCAAACATCTAAGTTTAGGAGACAGTAAGCTTGTTTATCTTTGGTTGAATACTAAGTGAACTGAGATTTTCTTTCTAAATTCTAGATTCTAGATTCTGGCCTCTTTACATCTTAGCAATATGCTGTGGGTGACACAATTACATATGTAATGTAACAAATGATGAACCCATAGAAAATTATCACAGACTGTGTGATGGCCCTCAGTTCAAGGGGTTGGTGCAGCACAAAGGAAATAAACATTTATTATAAACACCCATGGGAGATATTCATAGGTCTCAATGTTTGGCAGGAGGCATGGTTTTCACTGTGTAATAGGGAATTTTAACACTGGTGAAACTGAATTGATCTCACTGAAAATCAAAATCTAAGCCTAGACAGAACAGGAGACAAGTTGTCAGGGGACAACTTGTTGGTGAAAAACAAAAAGTTCAAACCATGTTGGCCAATGTGTGTAGATTGGACTGAATTTTTCTCACTGAAAATCATGTTGAGTTCGTATGCCTGACCTCACGTGTTCGTTTGATGAAGAATTTCAGGAGTCAATATTCCAATTAAGTTACCCAAAAATGTATTACAGAAATAGTTGAAAAAAGGAGAATGTTTACAGATCTGGACCAGACTGTCCCTGACAAGCAGACATCAAAGTATCAGGGCACGAAGTCTCATTTTCTATCTTTCCCTCGGTCTGGTTTATATAGATTTACACAATAAAATTTGAATATTACTGTAGTCCTCTTCACATTGGTCCTGCTGTACTCCTTATCTTCTTCCCATTGGTCCAGCTTTGCAATTTAACATCACCCATGTCTCTTAAAGGGGGGGGTAATGGTGGTGCGAGGGCACCGCCATTACCCCCCCTTTAAGAGACGACTCCCAGACGTCCCCAAAACCGAAAACACAGTCTAAACAGGGTGGGTGGAGGGGGGTCCGGAGGAGGAATTCAGGATGAAGAGTCCAGAAAACAAAGAACTGGGGCGGAGTCAAAGCAGGAGCCCTCAGGTGGGTGTCCTGGAGGAGGCCCCTCGGGAGACTGACGGCGAAGGCTGAGCCCCTCAGGAGGCCGCCGACGGGATGCTTCTATTTTAACAGGCTCAGCTTTTATAGTGTTTACAGAGTAGTGGTTGAGCAGATCAGGAAATGCACGCAGAAAACTGCATTTGAGTTAAGTCATCCCACGTGACGCTAGTCAACCAATCAGGTCTCAGCATTTTAATCACTAAATATTGCCACTCCACATACAGGCAAAAGAAGAGGGACAGATAAAAGGACAATTGAAAGAGAAACTGTAAAAGTGTTCAATGGTTATGATTTGTAGTGTGGTAAAGTTGGTTGAGACTGTTCAGTCAAGATGTTAGTCAGTTAAAGAAAAAAGGAAAAGCTACTGCTAAACTTTATTTCTCTCAAGTTATTTATTTTAAGATGTAGAAGTATTCAAAAAATCAAAACCTGTGTAGTGTTCTAAACAAATATGTCCACTCAATTCTGTCAAACGCTTTTTCTGCAGCTAGAGAGAAAGTGACTAGGGGTTCAAGCCAATTTCTCACCTGCCAAATCGCATGTAGTAACCTACATACATTATCTGCTTACCCCTACCGCTAATAAACCCCACTTGATCCGGATGAATCAGGCTGCACAGATGCGCCACAGGAGCAGCCGGTCACTGAAGGAGCTACCCAGTGCTGCAAGTGTCCTGCTAAATGTTGTCCAACAGAGATGACAGCTTAGCCATCCCCCCCATTACATATATTGTCAAAATACTGAATCTTTGATGTTTGTACAATGAATAATTTATTCATCTTCTGCTTATTGTGGGATTTACTGTGTCCATAGAGGGGCACTGAGCCTGCTGCTTACCCTGTAATTATCCAATCATCTCCTGTTGCCATGTCTCCTGACAGGAAATCATATGATTCTTGATTAAATATAACACACACCTGACCATTTTCCTGTCATTGAACATGAAGACTTATTTTAGTTTGGATTTAATTAGGGACTATTATGGTTGAGTCCTGTGCTGCGTGTGTGTAAAAGAGGGAGGCATTGAGCTCCTTTGAGCTTAGGAAGAGAGACAAAGGGAGAGGTGTGTAACCATGTCTCCAAAGGAATGTAGAAGCAGGGTGAGCCACTGCTCCTGTGTGTGTCTTGATGGTGTGCAGGTGCTTTTATCTGTTAGTAAAAAGGGGAGAAGAAAGGTGTGTGCATGCAACAGACTCAGAGGGTACACCACCACTGGTTGAAACAGCAGCAGGGCCAGTAACTGTTGAAGAAGATGGGCCAGCTGCAGCAGCAGATATGGTGTCTGCACATGAAATGTCAGATAAAAATAAGAAAGAAGTCCAATAATAATAATAATAATAATAATAATAATCGTCATCGTCGTTGTTATTATTATTATTGTTATTGTTATTGTTATTGTTATTGTTATTGTTATTGTTATTATTATTATTATTATTATTATTATTATTATTATTATTATGTACATGTTGATTTTTGGACAAATCATCAGTTTTTTTATTTAAATTAGCACTGCAGGTAAGTATAAATGTAATAATATATGGATATTTTGTCATAAGTCATTAGTCATTAACAGGTAAATATTAAAGCAAGTGTTGGGCTCAGCAGTTTAGGGTTTTATTTATAGACTTGACCCTAATCAATATAATCTTACAGTGTGGGGCAAAAGGAAAAATTCTAGTCTATTCTGTGACTGTATAACGGTCTATAAAAATGACAGAGAAATACTAACAGCATTACTAGTGGTTAGGCTCTCAGATAGCAAGAAAAATGCAAGAAAAATAAGCTGCAGGGACTTTTGACAGGTATAATACATAAATGACACAAGCTATTAGAAGCTATTGTTATGTAATAGTTACTGTCTACTGTTATCTACTGTACAGGTAGCGTATACTACGGTGGCTGGGACATTACATTTTGGAAAACATTTTTACAAATCATAAAACAAAATTGCATTGTTAAAACACATTTACAACTACTGAAACAAATTTGTATTTCAGAAAACAAATGAAAAACACTTTCACAAACTCCGAGACAAATTGTGGAGAGACACTTCTACAAGTTCCAAAATCAACCGGAAAAGGAATATATCAACTCCGATGACCCGGAAGTGATAACGGGAGCCGCCTCTTGAGCTTCACCACTCCATCAGCATTGAGGTCGGGGAATAATCTGACGGAGGTAATAATATTCTTTCGCCATGTTGGCATATTTATTGAGAGACTAAGATGCCCTCACTTCTCTTCAGTCAGAGGATTCAATGCACTTGTTGTGTTTTGACTTCATGGTGTTGGTTGCCAAAGAAGAAGCAGAAGAAGACGGAGGAGGAGGAGAAGCAGATCCAAGATGTCCAACATGGACAGCAATCAGGTGGTGCTTTGCCTGTTTTGTGGCACATCATGCGGTAGCCAAACAACTGCCCATGTCCATGAAGTTCCAGTCAGATGGCCCTAATTATGGTGTAGAGGTGTAATCCGTTCTGCGATATAACCTGGCTTCATTCAGTTTGTTTTTCAGAGACCTCAAGCTGATGTGCACACTGTGTAAACATGTCCACAATTACATTGTACGAGTGTCCCTCATTAAAATATTGTATGCACTGCTGCAGCATATCTGGTCCAACAGTGTGCTCCATGCCTCTTAAGCACTCTAGAGACCATCCACAAGAAAAACAAAACCGGTTTATATGTTGTCCGCAAAATGGGCAGGGTTAGGGATCATTTGGGAGTTAGCTGGTTTTATTGGGATAACAAAAAAGCACAATAGACAACAAACAGGTGCTAGTGCCCTAAAAGTTATGCTGCAACCTGTTCATATGAAGCCTACAAACGCCCCAAATAGTGCACCACTTTTGATGGCACTGAGATCTGGTCTTGCCCATAGACTATTATATAGGGTGGGTATCATCACTGGAGGGAGAAAGGGACTTCATAACAGAAGGAAAGGATGGCCCCCAAGATATCAAGAAACCACAATACAATAACACACATGGATGCCAAACTAAATACAGACCTGATAAAAATCTTAAGACTAGTTGAATAATTGCCAGAATTTGCAGTTTGCACATTTGGATCTTAATGAGGTTTTAAGTAGAGCTACAATATGCAAAAACAAGAAGGGGGAGTGAGACAAAAAACATTTGGAACTTGTTATTTTAAAAAAATAAATAAATAAACTGAAATAGGTTGTTTATCACCTGATCAAAAGTTTAAGACCACATGCTATAAAAGCCAAAATCTGCTCAAAATTCTCATTTTCTGTCAGGCATTCACACGGTCATGCCCTCCTGATGGCTAAAGCTAAGAAGCTTTCTCTTCTTGAACGTGGTCGGATCATCGAGCTGCATAAGCAAGGCCTCTCGCAGGGTGCCATTGCTGCTGAGGTTGGATGCAGTAAGACAGTCATTCTAAATTTCTTTAAAGATCCTGAGCATTATGGAACCAAAAAGTGAAGTAGTAGACCCAAAAAAATTACAACTGTACTGAGCTGGAGGATCTGAATGGCTGTCTGTCAAGACACAGGGCAGTCCTCGACCCAAATTAAGGCCCTTACTGGTGCTGACTGCAGTGCAATAACCATCAGACGGCATCTGCGGGAAAAAGGTTTCAAAAACAAAACACGAATTCAAAGACCTCGTCCCCTTCAAGGCCACAAAACTGCCTGATTAGACTTTGCCAGGGAGCATCAAACAAGGGACATTGAAAGGTGGAAAAAAGTTTTATTCTCTGATGAGAAAAAATGTAACGTTGACGGTCCAGATGGCTTTCAATGTTACTGGCATGACAAGGAGATCCCACCTGAGATGTTTTCTACCCGGCACAGTGGAGGGGGGTCCATCATGATCTGGGGTGTTTTTTCATTCAGAGGAACACTGGAGCTTCAGGTGGTGCAGGGTCGTCAAATGGCGGCTGGTTACATGCAGATGTTGCAGCGGGCCTCCCTCATGACAGAGGGCCCTCATCTGTGTGGTAACAGCTGGGTTTTCAACAGGACAATGCTGCAGTTCACAATGCTTGCGTGACGAAGGACTTCCTCAGGGAGAATAACATTACTCTTTGACCATCCTGCATGTTCCCCTGATTTAAATCCCATAGAGAACATTTGGGGATGGATGGCAAGGGAAGTGTAGAAAAATGGCCATCAGTTCCAGACAGTTGATGCCCTTCGTGAAGCCATCTTCACCACTTGGAGCAATGGTCCCACTAGCTTCCTGGAAACACTTGCATCAAGCATGCCCAAACAAATTTTTTAAGTGATTAACAAGAACGGTGGAGCTACTCATTAATGAGCCCTACTGAGAATTTTTGTTCTGGTTTGGAGAGTTTTTTGTAATTTTTTGAGCAATGGTCTTAAACTTTTGATCAGCTGATAAACAGCGTATTTCAGTTTAACTGTTTTAAATAAATTACTTTGTCAAAGTGCTTTTTGTCACACTCACCCTTCTTGCTTTTGCATATTGTAGCTCTACTTAAAACCTCATTAAGATCCAAATGTGCAAATGGAAAATTGTAGCTATTTTTCAACTGGTCTTAAGATTTTGATCAGGTCAGTCTGGTTTAATTTTTAAACACAAAGTGACAGCACACACTCTATTTATATCTTTTTCTCTAACTCAAAGTGTAACCTATAATATTGAACACCTTTTAGAAATAACTCATTATGTCCTGCAACATCAAGCTCTGTACTTCTATACTATAACAGTCAACATTAATGTGTTTTAACAATATCAAATCAATATGTCACACAACCCCTTTTAGCTCTATTTCTCATGGTTTCTGTCTCTTATTCACAGTTTGTATGTTTTCATTTGTAAACATATTTATACAGTTTTAAATATTCCAACATGAAATGAAATTCACTGTCTACTTATAAAACCTATGCAATGTACTGTATACACAATGGCTCAAAAAGAAGAAATAAATCCTCCGGTCAACGGTCTGGGACTCTCCCAAAAAATAAAAAAAACAACTTAGGAAGCTCTTGTACAATATTAAAACAGTTTATCAATACACCATCAGTAGCTTCATACTGCGGTCGCATTAGCGCAGGGCTCAGCTCTCCTCCTCTCCTGCACACAGCGCACAGTGCAATATTCCAACACGGTATGCACACCTAACGCCCTCTAGTGGCCATTCAATACAGCACTGAAATTCACAACTCTCATAAATTCACAAGCAAAATGCACAAAACAGATCACCAAAGCCAAATGAATAAAATAGAGCAACTTAACCCAATGTTGTACTCTATGGGGTTACAATTGCATTATCCTCCTTAGTTTAATCACTGAAGGCAACAACTTGTGTCCTAGATCCCATTCCAACTATGCTGCTCAAGTTTTCCCCATTTATTGGCACATTGCTGCTGCATATTACTAATCTATCCCTGGCATCAGGCTTTGTACATCAGTCTTTTAAACTGGCTGTAACTAAACCACTGCTGAAAAAAACTACACTTGTTGCAGATGTGTTACACTGACACTCATACCTAAGGGCAATTTTGAGTTGTCTATTAACCTAACCTGCATGTCTTTGGATTTATTGGAGGAAGCTGGAGTACCCTGAGAGAAAAATCTATGCATTTGTCTCTTCCTAATTCACTTTTATCAGGCTGCCTGAACAAGGAACCAAGATGGCGCCAGTGTGTGTGGCAAGCCGTCTACTACTCCTGCAATACTTTGTATTTCTGTTGTTTTTAATCAT
>JBAJHX010000031.1:21468956-21480202 GCA_037176925.1 Amniataba percoides | reverse complement strand
ATCTGAGCACACGATAATCTGAGCACACGATAATCTGATCACACTCATAATCTGATCACACAATAATCTGATCACACTGATAATCCGATCACACGATAATCCGATCACACCGATAATCTGATCACACGATAATCTGATCACACGATAATCTGATCACACGATAATCTGAGCACACGATAATCTGATCACACTCATAATCTGATCACACAATAATCTGATCACACGATAATCTGATCACACGATAATCCGATCACACGATAATCCGATCACACTGATAATCCGATCACACGATAATCTGAGCACACGATAATCTGAGCACACGATAATCTGATCACACTCATAATCTGATCACACAATAATCTGATCACACTGATAATCCGATCACACGATAATCTGATCACACCGATAATCTGATCACACGATAATCTGATCACACGATAATCTGATCACACAATAATCTGATCACACCTATAATCTGATCACAGATTGATAATCTGATCACAGATTGATAATCTGATCGAGGATTGATAATATGATCACACTGATAATCTGATCACAGATTGATAATCTGATTGAGGATTGATAATCTGATCACACCGATAATCTGATCACAGATTGATAACCTGATCACAGATTGATAATCTGATCACACCGATAATCTGATCACAGATTGATAATCTGATCACAGATTGATCATGCGTTTTGTGTTTCTGCTGTTAATGATGATGTCATGTGGTGATGTCAGGATTACATCAGTGACTGGTCACCTGAGGAGACGGTCCAGAGACTGCAGCAGGGAAAGGTAACACACCTGCTGGTCTGTTCACGAGTACAGTGAGTGGAGTATCAGTGTGTAGTATCAGTGTGTATTTGTTCTGTGTGTGTTTCAGGTCGTGTCTCTGGAGAAGTTTCGATCTCTGCAGGACAAACTGCTGCTGCTCGATTTCGCTGTCAGCGCTCACGACGGAAATGTCATCACTGCTGTAACTTTATTTATTTACATTGTCGTTCGTTAACTGCACACTAATGTTTATGAATCTCATGTTAACGTTCACTAACTTTATATTAACATTTATCAACTTTATATGAATGTTCATTAATTTTACATTAACGTGACATTATGAATATTTAACTTAGCCAATCGTAACCCAGAACAACTAAGCACAAATTGTTTGTTTTCTTTTCAGGTTTTAATTTATCTAAAGAGGACTCTGAGTAAAGGTGAGCCTGTTGGGACCAAACCTGGACCAGTTTACAGTTTGTTGTGTTGTGTTGATCAGATGCTGTTATCACCTCAGAGTCGGTCGGTCTAACCTCAGTGAAATCACATTCACAGTATGTGGAAAATCTCTCCAGATCAAACTGATTTGAGCCAAACGAGCTGAAAGCATCAGAGCTCAGCGACTGTGTGTGATAATCTCACTGCATCATTAGAGTAGCAGCACACCTGACTTCAGATACACGAGGATCACTCACCTGCTCCTCGCACGTTCTCGTGCGACACTTTCAGCATCGTTCTCGGGGTCAAACTCAGCAAATCAAACCTGGAAGCAGAACTCGTTCAGATCTTCAGGCCAAAGTCCAAACTTCAGATCTCCAGGGTGTTTCTGTTGGATGGGTGGAAATATGTCAGATTCTCTCGTCTGATTGGCTGTTTAAAGGCAGCAGGTGGAGTTTATTTACCAGATTACCTGTCAGGACAGAGAAAAATCTTTAATTTAGTTTCCTACCTTCAACTTTAAATGTGATCTCTGGTCGTGCTTCAGGTCTCAGGTCAGTTTGTTGAGTTGACTCTTTGTTTTCCCCCTCAGAGGTTTTGTTTCGGGAACTGGAGTCCAGACAGACGGCTCTGAGACATTTCATCCATTATCTGACTGAAACCAAAGACCAGAGACTTCTGCTGGAGCTGCTCAGGTCTCTGCTCACACCTGGACACACCTGATTCAGTTCACAACATTCACAACATGTGTTTACGTTTGTTTTCCTCTTCTGCTCCTCAGAGTTCTGGGCCGGACCGATGAAGTGGCGGTGTGTTTGACACACTACTGACACACACAGTAATACACAATACACAGCAGTAATACACAAAACTACACAACAATATACAAAAGTATCATAGTTATGTCTGACTGACAGGAAGCTGTCTGTTTCCACGGTGACAGCTGCTGCAGTA
The DNA here is from genome assembly GCA_037176925.1 of Amniataba percoides. NCBI lineage: Eukaryota > Metazoa > Chordata > Actinopteri > Centrarchiformes > Terapontidae > Amniataba > Amniataba percoides. The sequence continues at coordinate 21,478,029 of JBAJHX010000031.1, read as the reverse complement.
TAAAGAACACCTGAGCATCGCAGATGAAAACAAGAGGCGGGACTTCCTGAAGAGCTGCCTCAGGTGAGAGGCCACCGAGCTTTAGTCCAACACGTACAAATACTAAAGTTTGATTTTAACAACAAGCCTGTAACAAATTCATTCTGTTTTTCTTTTTCTTCTCAACAAACAACAAATCGGTCTGACATGAAGTGTAATCTGATTACAGACTGACAGCATGATGATGTGATCACCTGTTTGTTTGTGTTGGCAGCCTCCCGTTCTCAGCGGAGGATTCGCTCCATGTTCAGGATCACTACACGCTGCTGGAGAGGCAGATCATCATCGAGGTCAGACTGTTTGCACGTGACCACCTTTAATATTCTCGCTTCTTTTCAGAGCTGCAACAACATGTTGGTAATTTCATCAATTAGGGAAATGTTCATCAGAGTTCAGTGTCAAAAGTTTAATCCAAGTTTTTCTCTCTGTTGTTTCCAGGCAACGGACCGGCAGGCTGAGCGAGGAGGAAAGGTGGAAATCTTCCATACGTTTCCAAGAAAAGCTTCAATCCTCAACATGCCGCTCATCACAACACTGTACTACTGCTGCTTCTACCACTACGCAGAGTCTGAGGTCAGCCTGAGCTCAAGTCAACAGATTAGTAAGTAAGTAAACTAGATTATCTGACCTGTGTTTCTGTTCTCAGGGAACCTACAGCAGTCCTCTGAACATCCGTCAGACCTTCAGGGTAAGAGCTGGCGTGTTGAAACATGTTGACCTTTGTGTGTGTGGTCACTCACTCACACGGCTGACCTTTGACCTCAGATCTCAGAGAAGCAGTACTTTGCCACGGCGCTGGCAGCCCGGGCGAAGCTGAAGGCGTGGTCGGACGTGGACGCTCTGTTCACCAGCAGGAACTGGCTCGGCTTCACCAGGAAGAAATCACCGCTCAGCTTCCAAAGAGTCGTCGACATCCTGCAGAAAAACTCCGCCCCCACACAGGTGAGAGGGCGGGGCCTCGCCACACAAACAGCCTAAAATACAAACAAATTGTCTCAAGATGGCTGACTGACAGGTGTGTTGTTTCACTGACAGGTGCTGCAGGACTACGTGGCGCTGGTCGATGATGCAGAGCTGAGGATCAGTTTGGCTCAGAAGCATAAATGTCACGACATCGTCATCAACGTGAGACTCTTTGATGTTTACAGTAATAAAGCTCTACGATTGGATGAGCATTTAAAGCGACTAAACCAATCGGGATCATGTTTTCATTGTTGGCCAATCAGACATACCGAGACCTGAAGGACCGGCAGCTGTTGCTAGGATACCGGGGGAAGGTGGAGAGGGGGTCGGCGGAGGAGAGGAAGATCAATGAGCTGCTCAGTAACCCGGTGAGGAGTCGTCCTCTTCATCAACTCTTCTTCTTCATCACGTGGCTCAACTACTTTTCTTCTTCTCTTTCAGCAAATCCGGTGGAAGAACTGATGGGCGCCGCTTGAAATGGATCAAATAGAGACTTTTACTTTGAAATTACAGTTTCCTGTGTGCAGAGATGAGCCTCCATCACCATGACAACAGGAAGGGCCAATCAGCTGACCTGCTTCAGCTTCATCAGTTGAACAGAGGAGCGCCTGTTTGACTCCGCCCACAGGCGGCGGGTGGGCGGGGCTTAAATTGTTTGTTCATGTTTTGTTTGTTAATGTAAATTGTTTCAACATTCCTCAAAAGTTATAAAAAAGCAATAAAAAATTATAAATGTTTAATTGCATTTGCCTTAATCTTCATTACTGTTAGAGGAAAGGAGGTAGTAAAGGAGGTAAGGAAGGAAAGGAAAGGAAAGGAAAGGAAAGGAAAGGAGGAGTTAAGGAAGGGAGGAGATAAGGAGGGAAAGAAGGAAGTGAAGGAAAGGAAAGAAGGAGGGAAAGAAGGATGTAGTGAAGGAAAGAAGGAGATGAGGAAGAAAAGAAGGAGATGAGGAAGGAAAGGAGGATGTAGTGAAGGAAAGAAGGAGATGAGGAAGGAAAGGAAAGAAGGAGATGAGGAAGGAAAGAAGGAGATGAGGAGGGAAAGAAGGAGATGAGGAAGGAAAGGAAAGAAGGAGATGAGGAAGGAAAGGAAAGAAGGAGATGAGGAGGGAAAGAAGGAGATGAGGAGGGAAAGAAGGAGGGAAAGAAGGAGATGAGGAAGGAAAGGCCAGCTGATCCAGCTGATCCATCAGATGTAATTATTGATCGTTTAAGTTTTCTCTGATCTGTCGCTCTTCGGAGGAAGCTGGTGAATAATTGATGACGTCATGAATTAATGATGCGCCTCCTGCAGCCTGCGCGGTCACGTGGCCGCCGCACTCGGCGGGACGTCACTTCTCAGTCAGACTGCACGCGGGCACGGACGATGCGCGAGGCGACGGTGAGTTTTACCTTTGTTGTTTCTATCACGTGCAAACTGAACTTCAGCGGTAAAAACACGCAGTGTTTGTCTCAGTGTTCAGATCAATAATCAATAATGAGTCTAATAATTACAGTGACAATAGCAGGAGGTCAAACTGATGAACTGAAGCTAATCGATAAATGTGATCAGTGAGCTCAAACGTTTTGATGGATGAAGCAGAAGTTCAGAATATTTGATCTGCAGGAGATTTTCACACTGTGGCTCATCACACAAACACACAAACACACAAACACACACAAACACGCAAACACACACAAACCCACACACACACACACACACACACACACACACACACCATTTATGGAGCTTCAGAAATGTTCATTTCTCCAGTTTTTACAGCAGTTCACAGATTATTGACCTGATTAGAGTTAATAATATAAATATTAACACACAGACGGGCGTGTGATCTGTTGTTTTAAAGAAGTAAATACTATAATATGTTCTGTGTGTGTGTGTTTCATGTTTGTTTACCTTTAAGCTGTTGTCGTTCACACATCTGATCAATAAAACTGATCTGCAGATTAAAGAGAAAAAGGTTTGACATGATTGACGCTTTAATGTGAATCATCACAGCTGTTTGCTCAGAAATTGTGAACATAACTTGAAATAAAGTTTCCAAATTTCGGTGATTCATTTGTTCCTGAAAAGGCTGCAGTGAGTCAGCGCGAGCGGGAACAACACGTGGTTCAATAAAAGGTCGAATTGTCCAAAGCGTCGAAGCTCAGTTTATTTTTAACGGTTTTATGAGCCTGCGAAAAGACTCAGGTACGCCAGGAGATACGTGGTTTCCTGCACACACACATAAGTGACACAACCTGCACTGCGGTCGGGCTTCCTGTCAGACGGGAGACAAAGAATCAGTCAGATCGTCCTTCAACTTAAACTGATGTTTCATGAAACGTTTATCTGATCAAACGACTGCTGATTCACATCATGATGCTTTTATTTCTCAGCTCTGACAGGAAACCAGCTCAGATGTATCTGAAAACCTCAGCCCAGTTTTCAGATCAACTTTCCGTCCAAAGATGCCGTTTGATGATTTTTTTTCTTTGTGTTCTGCAGACAAACTGATTTTGAATCTGCGTGGTCACCTGTGTCAGACATGCAGCTGCAGAGCAACCTGACGGACTGCCAGCCTCCGTATGAGGAAGGCCGCGTGCCGCTGGTGCTGCTGTACTGCGCCGTGCTGGCTGTCGGCCTGCCCGCCAACCTGCTGACGGTCTACCTCACCTGGCTGCAGGTGCGCAGGAAGAATGTGCTGGGCGTTTACCTGTGGAGCCTGTCGCTGTGCGACCTCACGTACCTGTGCACTCTGCCGCTGTGGGCGCATTATGTGTCTGAGGGTCACGTTTGGATGTGGAGCTCAGCCGCCTGCAAAGTAACAGGCTACATCTTCTTCAACAACATGTACATCAGCATCTTCCTGCTCTGCTGCATCTCCTGCGACCGCTACGTCGCCGTCGTCTACGGCCTGGAGTCTCGTGGCCTTCGGCGGCAGCGCTTGGCCTTCTTCATCGCCCTCTTCATTGTGCTGCTCGTCGCCACCGGTCATATTCCTGTCTTCATCATGAGGGAGGGCGCCGCCGCCGAGGGCAACGGCCGCTGCTTTGAGCCCAGCCAGAGAAGCACCACGGTGACGGGCTTCAACTACGCTCGCTTCGTGGTCGGCTTTCTGATCCCATTGCTGCTGCTGGTGGTGATGAACCGCGGCATCATGGCCAACGTGCAGCGCAGCGCCGGGCTGCGGCCGGAGCAGAAGAAGCGCGTCTGCTGGCTGGCGGCGGCGGTGGTGCTGCTTTTCCTGGTCTGCTTCGCGCCGTACCACATCATCCTGCTGGTCAGAGCCGTCATCTTCCATTTCCCCGGACTGGAGGACGGCACCTGCCTGTTCGAGGCCACCATGTACACACCGTACACCATCTCGCTCGGCCTGTCCACGGTCAACAGCGCCATCAACCCCATCCTCTACGTCCTGTCCAGCGACAACATTCGCAAAGAGCTGAGCCGAGGCCTCGTTCAGGTGTGTGAACGAGCACACGCGAGGTCACGAGGCGAAAGCAGCCAGAACAAGATCCAGCCCACCAAGAACTCCTCCGAGCTGAACGCAGCGACGGAGCCGCAGAGACTCCAGGAGGGAGACGCCGCGGGGACCTGACAGGCCGGACTCCTCCACAAACACTCCTGACAAGCTGTTGTTCTTGGTCTTAGCGACAGTCGACCTAAACTTGTGCAGTTTGTCGTGACGGGCTGGAGGTGCATCCTCTGAGGACATCAGGACTTAATGATCTGGACTGAAGCTCTCCGGGGAAAGATGAACACACTCAGACTGTGATAGGTCAAAATAAATCAGCGAAGACAAGCGTCCGCCCGCCGACACTGTAAATCTGCTCATACACTGATGTTTTTATCAACCCTACGGACCTTTTAACGTTGAGCACGTGATTAAACGTGCGATTTAAACTAAAGTTTAGGTCCGACAGCACGTTTGGTTCAGCTTTTATTGTTCACCACGGTCTGAGCAGAGCGAACATCCAAGTTAGGTTGAGTCACTCCTTTTCCTCTGAAAAAATCAGATGGTAAAATCTGAACCAGGCACAATACTTGTGGTGTCGTACGAAGTATAAGAGGAAAATGAAGAGCTTCAAACTGTAGTGAAGAGCTCGGCTGAGATGTTTCACTTTTTCTCTCGTTTTGTAAATTTGAGCTTCCAGCTGACGGCAGCAAACATCCTGTCGGAAAGTTTCTGTTGAAGCTGCTGGGCTGTTTCCTGTTTCTCACACCAGAGCGACACCTCATCAACCTGCTACGTGTTGTCATGGCAACAGAGTCAGACAGGTGAGAGTTGACTCAGGGGTCAGATGCTCCGATTGCTGGTTCAGAGGCAGCAGGTGGAGCCAGAGGAGTTTTTCACTTCCTGTTTTATAACTGAATCTTTTGAGTTTTTACAGATAAGTGATGAAACTGACCTTTAAATGACAAAAAGTCAGAAACCATACAGCTTCAAGAGGACGTGATGAGCTCAGCCAGCTGTGACACTTTACCGTCCCCATTTAGTCATTTTCCTGTTCGAGATGAAAACCTCCAACACTTCCTGTATAAAAATGAGAACTACGTCATAAATGTTCAGTATTCAGGTTCAAATAAAGTACAATGGTTTATTCTTTTTTGATCATCCTCTTACTCATTAAGATAATGTAAACTTAACATTTTTTCCCGTCCCTGCTGAAAAAAAGATTAATTTCTCAGTCGTTTGGTTCATAAAGTTTGAAAATGTAAGACGTCACTTACTGAACAACACGAAATATCTAATAAATGATTTCAACTCTCAGACAGCTGAAGAACATTTTGAACTGATGAAAGAATCTGAATCATGTTTGCTCTGAATATAAAGAAGTGAACAACAAACAGGAAGTGAGATTTTAGTTTTCCCAAGAACTGAACTTCCTCACTGTGTGTGTGTTTGTGTGTGATGTTTAACACCCTAAGTGTGCTGGCAGGAAGTTGTTTTAAGGAACAGAAACAGGAAGTTGAGCCGCTAAACAAGAGTTCAGCCTGAAGAGATGCAGTGAAATTTTCTCTCATCATGTATTCTGGATATTTCACTTCTTCCTGCAAGTCTGTTCTTAAATCTTTTAAAAAAAGTTTAATGTTATACAGTTATTAATATTAAACAAATGCAAACATCTGTAATAATTGTTTGTACAATAACAGACGCAGCTCATGTAGAGAAGACGACGTTAAAATAAATGGATGTTTATCATTTCTGCTGGAAAAGCTTCATCATGTCAGCAGAGCCTGTTTTGATTCAGCTGCACAGAAAAACACGTCTGACCTGATTCACACTCTGATCTGTTCTGATTGGCTCTGCTGTCTCTCTGCCGTCAAGCCAGTGCTCTGATTGGACGACTCTTTGCCTGGCCACGCCCCTCATTAATCATTAACACACCTGCCAGACGCATCTGAGGGTGAAATAAATGATTAACGAGGGCCCGATGAGTGACCTGAAATCTGCCGAGCTGAATTAAAGGAAGTAAAAACACGTTTCCTTATTTACTCGCGTTTGTCTCATTTGTAAAGCAGACGGTAAAGAGGACGAAGCTTCAGCCAGCAGGGGGCGCCTCCATCGTTTCAGACGGTCAACTCGGCCTGAGAAAGACGTCAATGTAACTAATGTAATCTATTACTAAAGCTAACTTTGCTAACCCCCCCCCCCGGTCACAGAAGCTCTTTGTTCTGTTCAGATTCTTTTATTGAGTTTCTGTTTGGCTGCTAACATGTTTCATAATTACAAAGATTCTTTAACTGGTGATTCTGGAGGAAACAAAGCAGTAGTGTTCAGGTGCCCCCCCCACCCCCCCACCAACGTCAGAGGGCGGGGTCAGGAGGATGCAACAGGAAAGATCATCACTGACACAAAATCAAAGATTATTTTTCTCCTACAACAACATGATGATGTGCAACTTTAACAAAACTTAAAATTAATTCATACAGTGTTTTTTCATCAGCGTGAGACCTCCCGTCTGTCAGGAAGTTATCCGCAGTTAGCTCAACGGCTAACAGCCCGCTTAAGCTTAACAGGAAGTTATTTAATAAAGAGGAAGAAGAATAAGAGGTGGCGATTGGTCCCACTGAGCCAATCAGACTAAAGGTCAAACACAAAGCAGCCATCAGCAAGGGCGGGGTTAAAACCAGGGGGCGTGGCTTCCCAGCAGGTAAAATCCAACAAATATAAAAGCAGCAGGAAGCTCTGACTCACACCGCCACAATAAAATCAAGTAAAACCTAAACTCTCAGTCCGCAGCCCGATTGGTTCGTTTGGCCCCTCCTCGCTCACAGGTGGGGGCGGAGCCTCAGGGCTCCATGTCCAGCCCGTCCAGGGTGAGCTGGCTGCGGTGGGGGGAGTTGGGGCTGGGGGGGCTGCTGGGGTTGGAGCTGTTGGAGGGGGTCGAGTGCTTGGTGGAGTCCGAGTCCGGCTGTGGGGGGGAGACAGACGGGCGGGCAGGGGGGGGGGGGGGGGACAGTCACAACACAGAGAGAGAGACGGGCAGAATTAGATCTGATCCAAACAGGGACCCTGAGCTGGTTTCTGGTTCTGGTTCTGACTGTGTGTGTGTGTGTGTGTGTGTGTGTGTTACCTCTCGGTCCAGGTCCTGGTCCGGCTCAGAGATGCTGCGTGATGAAGCTCCTCCCCCGAAATCTGAGCCAATAAGAACACAGATTACAGATGACATCACACCAATACGAAGCACACGCATCGAAGTACGGTGCAGTGCGGTTGGTGTGTGTGTGTACCTGAGGCCGTGCGGGTGGTGCGGGTGGTGTGTGTGTGTGTGTGTGTGTGTACCTGAGGCCGTGCGGGTGATGTGTGTCTTGCTCCTCTGCTGTCGAGAGATACTGGACAGTGGGCGGGGCTTATCTTTCACTGAGTCGTCCTGAGAAGAAGGCATCACACTCTGCATGTACACACACACACACACACACACACACACACACACACACACACACACACTTAAAGTCTCTAGATGATTAGCGAGTCTTCAGCGCCCCCCAGTGGTCATATTAGGGAGCTGGTCTCAACAACGTCTCCCACAAAGCTTCGACATCACTTCTGTAGCAAAGGACTCATGGGAAATGTAGTTTGTGAGTAAAGAGGGGAGGCCTGAAGAACTGACGACAAACAAACAAGCTGCACAGCAATTATCAGCTTACTGAAAATTATTTAAGTTGCAAACAATTTAATCAGCTCACACATTATTTTTGCATTCACATAATTATCAAATGTTTCAGGTGTTTCTAATGTTTCAGGTGTGGGTCAGGCAGCATCACCTGATGACGTCACTCAAACTCAGCACACCACTGAGGAGCAGGCAGGGGAGGAGGGTGAGGGAGGAGGGCGAGCAGCGTGGGGAGATAGAGAGAAGCTGGCCTACCCTTCCCAGAGAGGAGGTGGAGGGAGAGGAGGAGGAGGAGGAGCAAGGCTGCAGGAGGCTCTGCTGGGAGGAGGAGGAAGAGGAGGCGTCTTTCTGCAAGAAGGCGTCAGCCGACGCCGAAGTCATGTGATAGACGTGCTCAAAGTTGGAGGGGGGAGAGATGAGGGTGTGACGGGAGGAGGAGGAGGAGGGGGAGGGAGACGGAGAGGAGGAGAGGGAGGCCACATCACCAACCTGAACACCGGGAGGGAGGAGGAGGGGTGAGGAAGGTGAGACAGGGGGAGGAGGAGGAGAGAAGAGAGGAGGAGTCAGTGTGATGAACAGAGCTGCTGGAGGGGAGGAGGGGGGAGGAGGGGGAGGAGAACATGCCGGCAGGAGGAGGTGCAGACGGGAGGAGTTACCAGAGGGAGGTCCATCAGGACCTGCATGCCGTCTCCTGGTCCCATGTGGGCCACGTGGTTAAAGTTGGTCGGGTTCGAGATCATCTTGGACCGCAGCTCAGGATCCCGCAGCATCTCCCTGCAGCACACACACGGTACACACACACACGGTAAATACACACGGTACACACACACGGTACACACACACGGTACACACACGGTAAATACACACGGTACACACACGGTACACACACACGGTACACACACACGGTAAATACACACGGTACACACACACGGTACACACACACGGTACACACACGGTAAATACACACGGTA
>JBAJHX010000031.1:21393455-21406778 GCA_037176925.1 Amniataba percoides | reverse complement strand
CATGAAGGATGGAAAACACAGCAAGAACAGCACACACACTCACACACACACACACACACACTCACACACACACACACTCACACACACACACACACAGAAGTCTTCCTCAGCAAACATACTGTTGTCATGTCTTCTCGTTATGACCCACAGGTGGTCAAACATCAGTTCAGCCTGAGCGTCCTGTGAAGACTGAAGAGTGTCCATCAGTGTTTTCTCACATATTGTTTCAGGCTGTCACAGTAAAAACTCTGACAGAAGAGGGAAACTCTGCAGGACATTCAGACAGATGAAGGATCCTCACTTGTTGATGTCAGCTCATTGGTCATCGTACCAGTTTAAAGTTTGAAGTATCGACTGATGTTTGCTTGTTTTTCAGTGATCAAACTGAACAATCGGGTCTGACAGTCTTCAAACTAAACCGAGCTGCTGTTTTCAGTCAGAGAAAATCATGCCGTGCTTGCTTTGAGTTGAGTTTCATTCAGAAAGGCGATGTGTTTAAGGACCAGCAGGACATCAGCTGATCTGCTGGAGGTCGACTGACAGAAAACTCTCTGACATTCAGCTTTCACCACATTCAGCACACCTGAAGCACTTTCACAGTTATCACACAATCACAGCGAGATGGCAGAAAGAAATGAGCCTGAGCATCACAGGACAGGCAGCAGAGCTCAGAAACATTCAGTAAAATATAACACTACATCTTTTACTTTTACAGACGAGTCAGATGGCTGCTTCCTGTCTGTAAGGCCGAAGCACCGACGCAGCTCAGGACCTTCTGATGGGCAGAAAGCTACGACGTCCTCTGCAGGAACACAGACAGAAAACCTGACACACAATCTATCATCTGTTCAAATGCAACGCAACAACAGATTATCAAAGCACAAGTTTATCAATACACGTTTGTACATCATCCACAAACTACAGCGGGCGAGCAGCGGCTTGTTTTTGTAGCTTTGACTAAATTTTGTTCAGCTTGTGCGATGTAGAAGCAGCTCTACAGAGTTAAACTGTTTCACTCAAAATGCATTTGCAGTGACTGAATCACTGAAATGAGACGTTTGTTTTGGACAAACGTCCAAAAACAAATGTCTCATTGTTTTGGACAGTTTCAGTGAGTCCACACCACCGGCAGTCCTCCACAATCTCAGCTGCTGTCATTTCTTCATTTTCAGACCAAAGCAAGCGCTAAACGTCTGCATGTGCCGACGTCTGTGTCCCCTCTAAGACCGACTCTCCTGTGTGACAGTCTGACAGAAGATATCCACAGATAATAACAATCATAATAAATAATTATAATAAATACTCTCAGCTGTCACCTCAGTCTGAGGTGAAATGAGGACACGTGAGCGTTCCTGTCAGATAGATAATAATCAATCAATCTCTTGTGAAACTGTGACGTCAGTGTCAGACTGAGACAGTGAAAATGTGACTGGCAAACATAAATTTGGATTTGGACGGACTTTTCTGACCCGTTGAGAAAAATTCCCACTGAAAATGAAAACCTTCACAGAGGCAGAGCCCTCAGACAGGACACAGATCTGCTGCAGAAGCATCGTAAACCCTGATGGAGGACTGCAGACGAGTTACAGGCAGCTGCTGAAGGTTTCAACCTGCACAGAAAATCGGACTTAGAGTCTCTTCTGGGCGCTGCAGCCACTGATCATCAGGCGCCACGATCAGCGAGGCCGGCAGTGTGGACGCAGAGTTTCTCTCCAGAGGTGCTACGGTGGCCGTTCAGGCCATGTAGTGGGCCCCGTCGGGTCCACGAGGTGGTCTTTTGGTGCTTTCGTTGGCGTTGGAGCTTGGCGGCGTGCCCCGGGGTTTGGTGGCAGGTTTCTTCTCCCTCGAGGACGGTCGAGTCTGACTGAGAGACGACGTCCCGACTGCTGCTGTCTGCAGACTCCCGCCGGGCTCCACGATGGTGTTTATAACTACGTAGAGACATCAGTAACAGGTTACAGGAAAACACAGGGAGGCTTAGGACTCATTAGCCTAGCTTAGCACGAAGAAGGGCAGCTGAGCCTGATGACTGAGACAAATAAAGGCCGGATCTGTGAACTGTCTGTGCTTTGTTAGCTATTTGGATGCTGTTTGGATTTAAACTCATTTGAGTTTAGATGCCCTCAGACTACAGATGTTGTTAATTACTTTTCCGCACCTTACAGAATCAGTTTAATTATATTAAACTAAATAATTTGAAACCCAATTCAAATGCTAAAAACTCATGATTGAGTTGGTCTCTGATATCTCGGGTTGTAATCAATAAATGTCTTTGTTTAAGTTCCATAATATGTAGGAAGAATATAACTATATATATGTGCACTGTTTTGGTCTTTGCTGGGAAACTATTTCATACATGAGTGAAAATCTGTACGTAATGAACAACATACGCCTTCAGCGCTGGGTAAGCTGTGTCTGGATGTAATCCGTAAAAAAAAAAAACAGAAAAGCAGATCTGTCTGTACCTTCAAGCTGCCTCTGGACTCTCCTCAGCTCTTTCAAAATGGAGGTAATTTCCTGAAGCATCAAGCAGAAAAAAAGAGAGTTGTAGCTGTGCTCAAGTCAGATCCTGAGTGTTTGTTTTAATAATTCACTTTCAGTTTGCAGAAGAACCTTGTTGGAGGTTTTGAGGATCGGGACTTCATTCTCAGCGTTGATCTTCGCCTCGATCTCCTCCCAGACTTCCGCCTTGTTCTGGAACAAAACCCTGAGAACAGACACTAAAGGGTTAATGCCATCATGAAATACACATACAGTATCACACGTGTCCTAAAGGATGAAACGCTCAGATGGCACGTGGCTCATCTTCTTGTGGTTGTCTGTGGGTGGTCTCCAATCTCATCTGGTCTGTCAGGTTCAGGATTGTTTCCCTCAGCCCCGGAGACGCAGTAAATCTAAACTGAGAGAATAAATTAATCCGGCAGTGAGACTCGGGAGCTTCCTTACTTCATTTTTTCAGCCAGCTGCTCGGTGTTCTCCCGGATGGCCTGAGACAGCTGAGACACTGGATTCAGCATCAGGTTGTCCAGAATCACCTGAAAGAGTTGATCCAGAGACACAGAGACAAGATGAACTCGCACAGGAGCTGCAGCACATCAGCAGCACTTTACATCCTCATTTCCCAGCACACCAAAACTAACTGCAGCAGTCGCACTTTGTTAAACTGGATCAGGTATGTTCACAGTGCAGGCTCGTGGTCTTTGTCTTTGTTTGTTTCGCTGTGTGAGGTGATGCTACTGTCGCCCTCAGCAGGCTCACTGCTTCAGAAGCAAAAGTCTCAAAACCTTTACTGACGCCACCCTGCTCTGTTTAGACTGTAACGTCTCAATGAGATCTCCTCTCGCGTCACCCAGGGGACAAACTCAGTTAGTCAGCTGGTAGGCAAAGAAACCTTTCATCAGTTACACATCAGTTTCTCTTGGTTGTTGAGTCTTGTTTCATTAAATACTAATTTCAGATCTTTCAGTTTTGTGGCTTTTGCTCCATCTAAGAGAGAAGATTCAAGGCTTTCAGCCACTTTTGAAGGTATTCGTTAAAGGCAGTTATAATAATATTAATCAATACATTGAACGGGTCACAAATAAATGAGTAAGTTCTGCCCTTTATCCATATTTTCTAGGCCTGAATGCATGAAAAACTGTTTGCAGTGAACCATCTGGTGTGGCATTAACAAAGCAGGCTTCAGATTGGGGACACTGAGCTGCAGTGTGAACGGCGCCTCGGGGGGATTGGACAGCGACCTCTTCGCGGTTCCACGGGCGGCGTTGCTTAGAACCGGGCTCGGGCTCATTCATGTTTGCATCCAGGTCCGTGATGGCAGCAGAACCTGGAGGAACCTTCTGGTAGTTTAAACTGGCCTCAGGGATATGTTGGACCAGCTGGAAAGAGAATAGAGGGAGTCTGGCTCCGGTGATCCAACCACTGAATATCTTTTATGAAACCAGCGAGCAGCCGGCCGGTGATGGCGGTGCCCCGTGAACACATGCACCAAGTCAACATGCAGCTGCGATGACAGAGGGCAAGAGTGTATGCAGTGAATTTTAGTACTGCTGGGATACGGCGTGTTAACAACAACAGGGAGACGCAGGAGTGCAGAAGGATCCGACTGGTCACCAGTTACAGCTCCAAGAACTGAACTGTCCCAAAACCAGTGCAGCCAGTTCATTTCTGGGGCGGGAAGTTTGTTAATAGCACAACACAAATCTGAGAAAGAGTCAAGATCTGAGCAGGGACAGATTTTAAAGAGCCATATTAATCAAACCTGTACCATGCTTATATGAAAGACTCCTTTCCTTGTATTATGACTGGTACAGTCAGAAATAGGTTAGTGAGGCGGTGCTGGGTCCGGTGAGCAGAATATATTTGGTTTGGGTGCAGACGTAAGTCAGGCAGTGTTGGTTTTCAGGCCGAGTTGGGCTCTTAAAGTCGTGCGCGTGGTGTTCAAAACATCGACCCATCAGAGAGACTTTAGCTTGGATTTCTTTTGTGCTCAACGTGTAGTTTTGTTGTAAACACCAACAATAAAAATATCCAGGGACGGGTTCATGTTTGTCACGTCAATATTGGATCCTGCAGACTGATTCCAGTTGGATCTGTTTTGTGCTAACTCAGTATTTGTGTCATTCATAATCTTTCATACCGAACAACTCAACCAGACAAATCTCAAAATGAAAAGATCAAATGTGCTTCAGAACAATCCAACACTGGTGAGAGGGGAGTGTTGGATTAGTGATGGGAGGGACAGGATGGTGCAAAAGAGTCAGAGTTAGACACCTGAGATGGTCGAACCCCACGTGAGTATGGACAAGATGGCCTCTATGCAGCACAACAGAGAAATGAATCATGAGAATCCAAAGCATGATGAAGCTCCTGTCAATCAACCTGCAACCTGCAACTCAGCTGCAGACAACAGGACTTTTTCACCGCAAGCTTTATGGAGTGAAACTCTGAGTGTCATAATTGAAAGAGATGAAAGAAAACTACAAAGAGAAGATCCAATTTTTCTACTTTAAACTGGGAACACACGAAGAACTTTAACAGACGGGCAGCAAACAACAAGGCAGATTTTAGTTGCATCTTTAGATCTCTGATGGTTCAAACAGTTAAAGATCTTAATGATTTTTAGAGATCAACTGTAAAAAATTAAACAAGCTGTGAAATTGTGAGAAAAGATTTTCACTTAAACACCAACAATCTGCCTTTTTATCACAGACCACTTCAGCCTCACCACCATTTTTAAAATCTGTGTTCAGGGACAAATCATTGTTATAACGAAGTTATAAATCTTGTGTGTTCCCAGTTTTATAAACGGTGTTTTGTGTGGTGGGTGTGGTGGTGTTGGGGATGTCTGGTGGTTCACAGCGTTGCCCACCTCCTCCCTGGCAGAGATGGTGGAGGCCGGTGTGTTGGGCTGCGAGCTCGGCGAGGTGGTGGTGCCCATGCCGGAGCTCGGCGAGTCTCCATCCCCAGCAACATCGTGGATTTCTCTTGCCAGGATGGCCAGATCTTTGGCCAGGTCCTGACTGAGCCTGCAAGGGAAGCACGAATAAAAGGTGCAGATGAAGGTTTGTGGTGAAAGAAGACAAAGCGATGGGCAGATCCGCTCTTTGTGTTAAAATGTGGTATTTGCTCTCTTACTTGGCGATCTCAGCGCTGTGAGTGGACCAGTTCTGGTAAGGGTCGACCTCGTTCTGGTCCTCGTCTTCCTCCGTCTCCAGGGACACAGACTTGGACCGGGTGGCGCCCGCCCGGTGGCCGCGAGAGGTCTGGGTGGAGGTGGACGGATGGGAGGAGCGTTTGGCTTTGGGAGTCCCAGCACTGGTTTGGTATTCTTCCTCTGAGGATGAGGAGAAGTCTGAGCCCTTCTGCCTGCGACGGGAGCCTGCAAGTGGTTCAATTTAAATTAATGAAGCTAAAGAAGCTGAAGAGCACCGTGTTACTCAGTTTGAAGCAACAGGCAGTCTACTGAACATGAAACTCTCCTGGATGCCTCAGCAGGAGGAAATCAGCGAAACACTGACAATCAGCTTCATTTAAAAGATAATCAGCTGTGAGACCGAAGTAAATGTCCCGCAGAGCATCGCTATATGAAGCATCCAGTCACAGAGCTCCAGAGTCTGTTGCTGTGAGGCTCATTTCTTGGGAAAATTCAGATTTTAGATTAATCAGAAAATTAAATAAATTGACAAATCTGATGTCAAAAACCCATAACTCGAATCTCCATAGCAACAGCACGAGAGCACCAACAAACTTTGGCATTTGCCCTCATTTATAGCCAGGACATGGATTTATTTGCTGAAATGAATCCTACTTTCAAACAGACAGAAAACGATGAAGACTGATGCTGTAAAGCTGTGTCTCCATGGTAACAGCAGCAGACTCCTGCAGACTTCACATCCACAGTGATAGTAAAAGGGCAGACTGCTCCAAAGTATTAAAACAAAGCCTGATTTAAATGAACCTCTAATTTAGTCTTAATATGCGATAAAAAAAATCTGTTGGTTGTTCTGTCAGGGATGGAGAGTAAATTTACTGCATAAATATACATAACATGTTCATATGAGGGAGTTTAATTTATTAAATAAAATTAAACTGATGTATTGACATTCATTGCTTTTTTCATCCCCTGAAATGTGTGCATGCCACTCAATATTTGTCCAGTCAGACTCAGATCCTGATTTCAACAATATCTGTGTGGATTGTATTTTTCTAAACAAAGTTCAGTTTTACCTCATCGTAGACCAAAATTATAACACCTGCAGTAAACAGCAGCCCAAAGAGATGAAGAGGATTTTATCTGATCCACTTTGTCTTAGTGCTGCTCTGTTTTAATACTTATTCTTACTGTAATATATATAATATTTATAACATATATATATAATATTTATAACATATATATATATGTATATGTTGCTGGTTAGGAACACATATGCTGCAGATTCATACTGTGCTTGTGGAGTTATTTATTGTGGTCTGTTTTGGCGCTATTTTTCTGTGTAGAAAGAGGAAAGACTAAAGACTGACCCTGGTTTTCTATACCTTTATATTTAGCATGCTCTTATTTTTGATCAGTGTTTTAGTGGTCGCCTCACAGGAAGAGGCTGGTGGCGCCTCCCGTGTGAAGTTTGCATGTTGCCTGTGGGGCTTTTCTCTGTGCTCCAGCTTCCTCCCACCATCCACAGACGTGCAGATTAACTGTGAGTGTGAGTGGTTTGTCTGTCTTTCTATGTCAACCCTGTGACCGACTGATGTCCAGTCCAGGGTTTGATCCTGCTCTCTGGGGGGCCACATAAAACAACATGGCGGGCGAGTTTAACACGTCTCCTACATCATCAAAAGTACCATTACACTCATCTGGTGGAGTTTAAAGGTGAAATCCAACAACAAGCTGGTAAACATAATGAAGAAGAGAAGCCGGTGAACTACTTGTAGAAGGCAAAAACATTATATATGCTTTAAATGCTTTAAAACACAAATATAGCCAGGACTCACCGGGGCTGGGGTACTTGGCTCCACTGGACCTGGTACGGGTCAGTGGTTGCTTTCCAAGAGCTCCGCCCCCTTTGCCAGCGGCCTGGCGAGCATCGCCCACAGACGTCTTCCTGGTGGTGACGACAGACTCTGAGGTCCGATTGGAGAAACCGGAGCGGCCCGTGGACGACGTCTCATTGTCGCTGGGAGCCGTGAAGGAGCCCGTCCTCTTCCTGGGCATCGCTAAGATATCGAGTCTGGACAGCTTCTTTCCCTCGGCAGACGCTTTGGTCGGTGCAGCGAGATGATCTGAGTTCTGTGAGGCCCGGTCAGTCTCGGTACCTTCATTATCTGAGGCCTCACCCAGGCGTGCTCGACGAAGCATGGATGCTCGGGTTGGCCGCGGCGCCGACAGGCTGTTGGAGCGTGTTAGAACCTGCTGGGACGCCGTCTTGGGTGTTTTTCCGTTGTCTTCTTTCTGAAGAGGGGTGATGAGTTTTTTGCTACGGCTGGACGGACGGGAAATTTCATGGTCAGATGATGTCGTTTCACTCCAGGGTGGACCTGAACCCTGCTGACCCTCGGACAGGTCCAGAGACCCGCGGTTGCCGGTACTGCGGCGCATCTGGAAGCGCTTTGCTGCCTCCGCCTTGCTCGATGCATCTGTTGTCCCCTGGCTCCTCCGTTTTTCAGAAAGTCGCTCACGGGCAGTGAGTTGTCTGCCCTTCTCTTGGATGGACGGACTGGAGGAGGACTTCTCCTTTTGGAGGCTGCTAATGGCAGGACGCTTTTTAGAGGCCGAGCTAACTGGAGCATTTTTGCTACTGACCTGGCTTACAGTGCTTGCTGTGTCGACATCTGACTCACCAGAAAGGGAGTCATCCATGTGGGTGGACGAGCCTCCTTTCTTTGAACTACGACCAGAGCCAGATGAGGGGAACTTGGTGTCCAGAGAGGACAGAGTCCCCTCGGCGTCCTGAAGGAAGGACTGCGTGTCCTGGATGTTCTCCCTCCTCTGCTCCATATCTCTGATGGAGGGGTGGCTGGAGATGTGAGGAAGCTTCTTCATCTGGACGGTGTCACTGGGCCGGTCTTTGGTGAAGCTCTCCTGCCGCACCATGGCGGATATGCAGTTGTCTTTCGTTGGGACAGAGTCCTTGTCCTGTGTTTGGAGGTTTGGAGCAGAGCTGTTGGGTTTAACACCCGTCCTCCTGGGTTCGTGTCCACTTAAGTGTCGGATCAGGATAGTGGTCGGGGGGGTTTTTGCAGGGGTGTCGCGTGTCCTCTCAGACTGCACCGGACTGCAGGCCTGGTCAGGTTTTCCTGAGCTGTCCTCAGAACCAATGTAGAAGGAAGTCGATTTGGTGGAGGGAGACACTTTATCTGAAGCCTTGAACTGGCGCCCTGCACCGCCTGGAGACACAGATCCAGTTCTGCCCTGATTCTTCTTTGTTTTGTCCAGAATAGGTCCATCATCTGAGCGACTGGCGTCACTCAGGCTGTCTGGGTCTACGTCATCCATAACGGACAGGCACTGGGTAGAGTCCTGTGGGTGGGGAGGGCCGGAGAGTCTGTCCAGAGCTTCCTGGCCTTGGTAAGGTTCATGGCGAATCAGGATGCTCGGGGGGACACTATCCAGCTTCTCTGGAGGGACCTGGGGCAGCAGCCTTCTTGTCCTGGAGCTGTGGCTGGACTCCGATTCAGAGTTATCGTAGCTGTAGTTTCCCATCGACCTGCTCATGAAGCGCAGATCTACAAAAACAATTCAGATTTTTATTTAGTTATTCAAATAGTTCATCCTTCATTACTCGTATAGTATACTGTCCAAACGAGATGTGCTTTCCACATTGTATGAAACTTCACCAGTATCAATAATAAATTTAGCTGAGAATAAGCTCATTTATTTACAGTTCATTTAAATTCTTCCACAATGCACAACAATGAACTATATCAGTGTGTCTGGATGTCTCATCTGTGTCAGGAGGAACAAAGCACCTTCTAGACATTCCCCTTGAGGTGGAGTTGAACCAGGTTCAGCAAAGCTGTCTGCCAGACTGGCCCAACGAGAAACCCACTTGGGCCCCTCCGGACCTGCAGCGTTACCAGGTGGCACCTGAACACCAGAACAACGTGATCAGTGACGTCACCAGGCAACTTCAGAGAGTAAGATATGTAACAGGAAAAACTGAGGTAATAACAACAGTACTCTGCATGCACAGGGATCAGAACATGCTACACAGGTCATTTCTGGTTCTGGTTAGTTTCCTGTGGTTTTTACCTGTATGGGGCCTGTTTGGGGGCCGCTGATAGCAGCTGGGATTAAGCCATGCAACGGGTCCACAGTGCTACCATCGCAAGGCAGGTTAGCTTGCTCATCCTTGCCATCAATTATTACAGGCCTATACACTCCTGTGTTCACACCACTGTACTCTGGAGAGTCGAGGACACCAAACACCTGTCAGAGCACAGGGCATGCATGAAGAGGGGGGGCAGGATCGTGGCAACAGGAGGGGGCGAGAAGGAAAAAAGGTCTCATGCATCCCTTCAGCGATTTACAGTCATCCCTCCCTATATCACACTTCAATTTTCGCAGCTTCACTCTATCACAGATTTTATGTGAAAGCATAAATTGCAGATTTTTTGCTGGTTGCAGATTTCTGCAGGCGATGTTGGTGCGGTTCTGTATCCTGGGAGCTGATTGGCTCATTGGAGAGCAGCATTAGATTCCTCTTTGTGTTAGCCGGCGTCTCGTCTCGCTCATTCAGCAACGTGTAGTGTTTATCTTTGTTTTTTATAATGTGTTTGTACTGTAAACTGTATTACGTATTAAATAAAACTCCTCAATGTTAACAATACGTATATTTGCACATAGTATATCAACAGTACATTTATATACATAATTTCAATGACTTAGCCAATATCTAAGAGAATATAAAGGCTTTATACTGTATACCTGTGTGGGAAATGTTTATAATAGTGTAAACAGGAGGTTTTATAACAGTTTATACTTCACAGATTTTCACCTTTCTTCTGGGACGCAACCCCAGCGATAGAGGAGGGATCACTGTACACACTGTTTTTCTAACCCCTCACATGAAAATAACTCAAGTTCTGTTTATATTAACAAATTGTATTGTGAATGAACAGTTTGGGGAAAAGAGGAAACACACACAGTATCTTTTTTTCTATTGCACCCAACAAAGAGGATGACAAACACTGTTTGTTTTCTTTCACAGTTTTAACCTGGCACAACTTACTTTATATTCATTGTGAGTTCACCTGATCAATCATGTTGCGAGCCTCCTCCACCTCTTTGTCCTGTGACTCTGTCTCAATAGTGTAGGTCCCGGCATCACTCAGACTGTCGTCCTCTTCGTTCCTCATCATCCTCTGGGAACATTTGGGGTCTCCTCCGCAGATAGCCAGGGGCAGCATGGGGGACGCAGGCGGTGCAGAGGAGTGGGCGGGCGAGGCAGCATGGCCGGCAGCACTGATGAGGGTCGAGGACTTTGAGGTTGCTGTGGGCTGTAGGGGGGAGGTGGGACAGACTGAGGAAGGTGCGGGAAGTTCTTGGGGGGAAGGAATCCTCACATGAGGAGGTGACACCATCACGGGTGGTGCAGACATTGGGGGAGGGGACAGCTTGTCCCTTGTGGGGGAGGAATCCTGTTGAGCAGAATCCTTCAGAAATTCAGCAGCAAAGTCCTGTGCGAGCTTGGACTTCTTCCCGACGCTGCCAAACGGTCTGACGATGATCCCCGAGGAAGAGCGCGAGGAGGAACCAGAGGAGGCCTCCCCCTCTGTTTTCTCCCTTTTTAGAGAGCTTGACCTCTGGGGGCCACCGTGGCCCTGACCCTTCAGAGGGACTGTCACCTGCTGGGTGGGGGGGGTGTGGCCGTGAACAGACGCCGGCCTCTCACCACCTTTCCGCCGCTCCAGCTTGGTCTTCAGGGCCGAGTACGAGTCGGGGTGGGCGGGGTTGTGCGTAAAGGACTGCGAGCGCTTTTTGCGTGGGTTGTCATCAAAGAACTCAATGATGAACGCCTGCTGGGTGAGGTGCTCAGGGGGCCCCTGCTTGGACGTTTCTGTGCTGGGGGACGGAGCTTGAGGAGGACTCTGGGACAGGGGCCGCTCGGGGGCCACAGGTGAGGCCGGGGTCGGTGTGGGTGCAGAGTACTGCGGCGGCTGGTGGACGGTCTGTGCCGGAGCAGCTGGCTGGCAGAGGACTGACTGCTGAGACGCCTCTGACTGCTCCGAGTGTTGAGACCGGACAGACAGGTGTGATTTACTCCGCCTGCCTTTGAGAACCGGATCCTCCGAGTCGCTCTGGGTTCCATCCTCGTGATGGTGACCTGACAACAAGACGCATCAAAACATTCATCAGCATGACTGTTATGAGACCAGACGAGTGTGTTCAGTGAAACATGCAGGAAAACGTAAGTCGTTCAGAAAAAAGGACCAGTGAGAATCAGGCTGTGTGAAGTCACGGTACCAGAAGAAGCTCGATGGAAGAATTTGACAAAGTGCTCGAGAGCTTCCAGGTAGTGTGTATTTCACCAACGAGTCGTGAAAGTGTTCACTGAGACAGACACCGTCGTCGGTGGTCAGTAATCAGCAGCATGGTGTAGAAAGCACAGTAAAACAAAACAGACTGAAAATAATCTCTCTGGAGCAAGATCAGGAGTACAAACTGATTTCCACAGAAAGAAAGTGAAACCAGTCTGACTAATCTGTGACTGAGAGCAAACAGGATTAATGACCTTTAATGACCTGACAGAAAGTGAGACTCTGACCTTTCAGGGTCTTGATGTTCATGGCGAGGTCACTCTTGGTGCTGTAAACATCCTCACATGTCGGCCGTCTCTTCATCATGCTGACATCACTGTGGACCAGCCAATCAGCCACCTTGCTCTCTGCTGACATCACCTCTGCCGGCGTGGCGGCCATGACGGTGGGCTTGGTGGGTGGAGTCTGCTGCTTCCTCTGGCGGGTGGAGAACTTGGTGACGTGGTCTTTGATCTTGATCTTGCCCGGCATGCAGTCGTCAAACTCGATGGTGAAGGAGGCGTGGCTCTGAACAACTGGGGGGGTGGAGGTGTGCATGGAGGGCGGGGCCGGGGGGGCGTCGGTGTCCTTGGTCGGGATCTCGTGAAGCTCTGGGCCCGAGGTTTTGGGGTGCTGGAAGTCTTTGGTGGGGATCTCAAAGTAGCTCGGTTCCCGGTGGTACGAAGGGAAAACGGCCTTTTGTTGTGAATCGGACAGAGATCCAGAAAAGTCTGGATCCACAGAAGAAGAGTCCCTGTGGACTTCTGAAGGAACCAGAGACACACATTTTGTAATACTGACAATAATAATGAGAATAATATCATGGAAAACAGAAAAACATGATGTAAACCTGCTGTTTGTCTTTTAGTTTTCACAAACACGACTGCAGTTATAAATAAATCTGAAGCTGAAAGATGAGTTTTACCTGACTGAGGCTCATCGCTCCTCTGAACTTTACTCCCATAATCCTCCTCTCCCCACCAGGACGGCTGACCGTACAGAGGAGTGGGCCGACACACCGGAGCCTCTGTAACACACACACACGTACAGACACGCGCGCGCGCACACACACACACACACGTACAGACACGCGCGCGCGCACACACACACACACACGTACAGACACGCGCACACACACAGACACACACACACACACAGACATAATAGTATTTTTGCAGCATTATTTGCAGTATTATTTGCAGTATTTTTGCAGTATTTTTGCAGTATTATTTGCAGTATTTTTGCAGTATTTTGCAGTATTTTTGCAGTATTATTTGCAGTATTTTGCAGTATTATTTGCAGTATTTT
>JBAJHX010000031.1:20925971-20936082 GCA_037176925.1 Amniataba percoides | reverse complement strand
GGTGGGTGGGGTCACTTGAATGTGGGTCAAACTCGCAGCGAACGCACTCACCAGCTGGTCAAAATAAATACACGTAAATATAAAGCATAAAGTCATATTATACTAATACAGTATCAGTGTTATGTAAATATATAAATATACTCTGATCCAGTTTATTTGTCCTATGAGAGGTTTTTCATCACCTCTGATCTGTAAATGTATTTAATAAATATTCTCAAAATGTTTTCTTTTACTCGTCTACACTTATGTGACAAGTATCTGAAGTCACTTTCACACTTTACACTGATCTTTTTTAATGATTGAAAGATAAATATCATTAGTTTCTACAAGTATCTACGACCTGAAAACAACTTCTTTATTTTTCTGCTTCTTTGTCTTTTGTAAAGATTTTTATCGGCTCACTTTCTCTGTGACTGACTCGGATGAATTAAATAAAAAAAACGTGTTTACGCTGACCTCACGGTGCAAAGGATGCTGGGAGTTTCTTTTAATGCTGAGACCAGCAGTCAAACATCAACAAACACTTCCTGTCGCTCTGCCCTCATTTCCTGCCCACAACTAACGTGTCATCAAAAATACTTTTCCACAGATTCATCCAAAACCACACACACACACACACACACACACACACACATACACACACACACACAAGCTTCAGTTACATTAAAAAATATAGATTAACTTTTTTAACTGATGTCAAGATGAATTTAGTTAGTTAAAAAAGTGACAGTTGAGCACCTCCATCAGTGGTAAATAAAGTATTTTTACTCCATCAGAGGTAAATAAAGTATTTTTACTCCATCAGTGGTAAATAAAGTATTTTTACTCATCAGTGGTAAATAAAGTATTTTTTACTCCATCAGAGGTAAATAAAGTATTTTTACTCCATCAGAGGTAAATAAAGTATTTTTTACTCCATCAGAGGTAAATAAAGTATTTTTACTGACGGTACTTTTGTGACTTTTTACAGATACGAGGTTCTCACAGGACCTGCGGTGATCTTATAGACCATGATGCATTGCTGCAGGTGAACAGCAGTATAAAAGTTGTTCTGTAATTTTACTCTTTCGTGTGTTTGAGCATTTCTCTGTTCTTTCACGTCACTTCAGTCTTTGTTTCGCTGCTGTTTATCACAAACTGTAGTTTTAAATTTGTTTGGATTCAAACTTTGCTGACCATCTTCATGCTAAACTGAGCTAACCAGGAGAGAAGAGACTGTAAAGTTCATGTTGAGCTTCACCTGCAGCCGACAGGTGACCTGAGGGGGGCGGAGCTTCCAACAGCAGGTGACATAAGAGAAAATTTATCATTTATTGATAATCCCTTATTAAAAGCTAAATAAAATAAAGACAATTAGATCAATAAAACTAAACAATAATAATAAAATCTGTCATTTACAAATCTACATCAGAAAATAAAGGATATGAACGATATCGAAGTTTTATGTGTTGAGATTTTTTCCTTTGCAGCAGCTCAGCAGATATTTTTTCTGAATAAATGTGTTGACTTGATGGTTTTGTACATTTTTAATACTGCAGTAATCGATGAAGTTTAAAGTTGAAAGATTTTTCTTTAGCTGTTTCTTTAAATCATTTCAAATATTTCTAAAAAAAACAAATGAGAATTCAAATAATCTGCTGCTCATGAACACAGAAAACTTTCTTGGTGTTTCTTCCAGTTTGTGAGATGCAGATTAAACTTTTTTTTTTGCAACGACACAAATCGACTTCCAGCTTTTCAGTGAAACATTTTCTGCTTCTCGTGAAGGCGCAAAGACGTAAAAATATGAAATTATTTATTTTTTTTGGAAAGAAGTTTTTGGTTGATTAAATAAAAACTTTATTCCTTCCAATGATTTATTTTGAACATTTTATTAAATCAGGAGACAAAACATTTAAACTTGTTGACCATGAACAAACTTTGAGATTTGGTTCAAATAATCGTTTGCAATAAAAATATGAATCAATAATCTGAATAAAAATCTGAATTCTCCACAGACTTTATTTTTCTACATTCATGTGTTTTTAATAAAATGACTCTTTTGAGCTTTAAGTTTCTTCAACTGTCTCCTGATTTTAATATTCAGCACTTTGAGTTTCACAATTTCAAGAACAAAATCAACAGATTATTTAAAGTCTGTGAGAAATGTGATGAATTATTCGTTCGTTTAGAGTCCAAATAAAAATGTGTCCGATTATTTTATGAGAAGTTTGGGCCTCGATCGTTTCCTCAAGAAATGAATGAAATCTTTGATCAGAAAAACAGGAACTTCTTCTTGTCAGTGAATGAAATTAATTATTTAGAGTTGACTCTGAATTATTTCTGTTTGGGAAATTTGATTTGTTTTTTCTATTCTGTTTCTGAAAAATACCAAAAATCAACTTTGTGATAAAACGATCAGATCTGGACTTCAATTGAACTATTTCAATATTTAATATAAATCACAGCAAAGGAAAGAAAATGTGAACAAACGTGAACAAACTGTAAAAACTTGAATATTATTTTTACATTTCAGCTTCATTAACAGAGCTCATTTTTCTTTTTAAAGCCTGAAACCGTTTGTAAAGTTTTTGTTCGGGTTTTTTCTGCTGCTGTGCAGGAATGTTAATCCCGTCAGAGACGCCCACAGGTTTCTACATTTCTCCTTTATTAATGTAAAAATCATTTATTTGGTTTCACTCCGGCTTCAAATGCAAAAACTTCTTTCTTTCTTTTCCTTGTAAATGAAGATAAATGAGCCTGTTTGCTTTTTCAGTGAAACCTTTTTATCAGCTGACAGTAGAAAGTCGATGAGGTTTTTTTTCTGTTTTTGTTTCAGGAAACGAGAGCTGGTTTTACTCTGATGGAGGCTTCACACTTTCAGAGGAAACCCAACAAACAGCAGACTGAAGCTCAAACTGAACTTTCTGCTTCTGTTTGACGTCTTATTCTGAAGGAAACAATCATTTAAACTTTATTTACACCTCATGTTTGAGATTTATTCTTCTTACTTGTTTTCACTGTAAAGCTCATTATTATAATTTCTCATTATTAGAGTGTCACGTCCTCGATTAAATCAATAAAATGAACCTTTTTCACAGCAGCAACAAACAAAAAAACAATCAGATCTAAATCCTCATTTAACCTCAGACAGTTTTTTCTCATTAATACCTGAAACCATCGTCGTGTTTTTACTTTTAACTGTCAGATGAGGCTCTGGTTGCATAATTACTTTGTGCAGATTAGTTCAAATATGAATTAACCAGCAAAATACTGCACAATAAAACGTTTTTTACGAGCTATGACAGCATCGCTTTGCCGGGAGACGCAGGATTGAACAGTGACGTGAAAATGAAGCGACGGACAAGAAGCGGATCAGAACCGGCTGCAAGATAATAACAACAACAACAACAATAATCATAACAATAACAGTACTACTAATAATAATAATAATGATAAGAATAATAGGTTTAGATCAGGGGAGCTTTCTTGTCTGTTAACTGAAGATTTTTAGTTTTTATGTTCAGCTCTCGTGTTTTATTCTCATTTATTTTAACATGTTTGGTTTTATGTGTGTTTTTGTTTCTTGTCTTTGCTGTGAGTGTTTTTCTTTCTCGTGTTCGGACTCTTTGTTCTGTCACTGACCTGATTTACCCTCCTGGGGTCGTTTGAGGTAAGTGCATTTTTATTTCATTCAAACCAAAAAAAAATAAGCTGCTGATAAAATTAAAAACCTGATTGAAATAAAAAACTCTGAAGCCACACACGTCTTCGTACAAACGGTCACTTCCTGTCTGCACACACAGCACAGTCGTGGGATTTTTGGCGGCTGCCATGTTCTCAGCTCTACGCTGCGGCTGTTGCTAGGTAACGTCAGAGCGTTGGGCATGTTGCCATGGCGATACTATAGAGAGCAGCGTTACCTCCCGTCACCTCGCGGGGAGGCGGTGCTGCGTTCACACGCGGCTGGTTGATTCAAACATCCAGACGGATTATTTTTAACGTGTCCTCAGATGAACCCGATGCACAGTTTTCACCGCGAGAGGCTTCAGACGGGGAAACGTTTTGTCCTGAAACTTCAAGTTCAGCTCAGTTCAGGACAAACTGACATAAATGTGCTGTTTTTTACTCCTGAATGCATTAAAGGAATCTCGTCTGCATCCTATTAAGCACATTTCCATCCTGACAGTGTTCAGATACAGAAGTAAAAAACACTGTTTGATCTGAATGAATAAAAGTATAATCAGTAAAAACTGTAAAAAATACTCAAAAAGTTAAATACCTGCTGTTCTTTTCTCCACTGATCACTGATTGATCTTTGTAAAAGGAGTGAAAATAGTGAGAAATGCCGTCACAGTGACCCAAAGTGACTCCTTCACAATAAACCTCCACATTATTCACACACATTATAATCATTCACATTATTCAGAGGAGAAGAAGAATCGATCAGCTGATTGATTATTGGACTGAAGGTTTCATCTTTAGGTTGTTTCATTTATAAAGTCCTCATGTTGTTTGTGTAAAGTAACAAAAGCTGTGAGATAAATGTCATGAAGTCAACTTAATATTCTTAATATTAATAATAATAAACATTATATGTGGAATATAAATCTGATTCCTCCTTCTTGTTTGATAAATGACTGAAAACGATCAATCAAAGGATCAATAATCGTTTGTGCTCCACGTACGACTTCTTTACGACACTTTAACGTCATTTCTCCTTCAGACGCTTCAAACGTGATCATCTCGTTTGTTTCAGCCTCCAGATTAAACAGATTAAAGGTGTTTAGTTTTTTCTGCCTGTTTTATTCTCCTTCACTCTTCTGTTGGAAAAAGTTCCTCAAATGTGTTTGTTAATTTGTGTTTGTATTAAATTAGTTTCAGACAAAAGGAGAATTTCAGATCAAACAGTTCAGCTTCAGTAAAATCAGCTGGACTTTTAATGTGAAATCCATTTCCTGTTTATGGGTTGAAGTCTCTTTGTTGTTGTGAAGCATTAAAGAGACCTAAGTTGACTTTTGGGAACAAAAAGACATTTGTGTCTGTGCTGATGTCGTGTTTCTACCCGTTATGGCGTCTCGGCGTCTCGCTGTCGCCCCCTGCTGCTCGCCGCCGGCCGCTGCAGCTTCTTTGTCTTCACTTTTCTGGGATCAGTTCAGGTCAGCCGGCAGCACGAACACACGCCGAGGACGAAACTGAGAACAAAGAAACTGAAGAAACCTGTGAAATATGAGCCCACACAAACTGCAGCTTTCATCAGTTAACTGATTGTTTTTTCATCTTAAACCTTTATTGATAAAAGACTTTAACAAAGAGAAACAAAAACGACAAACAGATTTCTTGTATTGATCGTCTTTCTGCAGTTCTGCTCTTTAAAGTCCAGTTTTTCATCCAACATTGATCGACTGTCCTCGTACGAAACCAACTCATTCGCTGTCTCCAGCCTCACATCTGGACTCAGCTCTGGTCCTGGTCCTGGTCTTGGTCCTGGTCCTGGTCCTGGTCCTTTTGCAGCCGATCACTCGTCTCTCCACCTCCAGCACCTCCTCGTAAACGTACTCCGGCTGCACGTCCAGCAGGAAGGCAAAGAGCTGCAGCAGCCAGACGAAGGTCCGAGGCAGCGTCGGCTCCACCTCCGAGAAATGACTCCTGCAGCTCCTGCAGAGAAGAAGAAGAAGAGCCGGCCTGAAGATCAATAATCACCGAACACACAGCAAACCGGGATCTGGGATCTAACGAGGGTCGGCCTACCGGGGCTTGCAGGGCCTGAGCGCCGGGTGCCAGTATGTGTGGTTGGAGGGAATCAGGACTTCCTCCGTCAGGGTCAAAACTCCATCCAGGCTCTTGTGGTGCAGACGGGGACCGTCCGCCCCGTCCTCGTCCCCCCAACTGAACCTGAAGCTGGACGCGTTGCCGGGCTGGACCCCCGCCGGGCGACAGGACAGCCTCTCAAAACACTTCTGCACCTGCTCTGCTGTTCCTGCAAAGACCCAAACAGGCCAGAGCCGCTTCAGACCAGGAAGTCTCTGATGTCCCTTCAGAATAAAGCTCAGACCTCGAAACCACAAACGGATTCTTACTTTTCTTCTTCATCCTGACACATTTCTCCTTTTTCTTCGCGTAAAGAGGATTCTTGGCTTTCCAGTCTTTCCTGATGGAGAAAAAAATCATAAATATATTTGATGCGAGTGACTAAAATCAACCCGTCATCAACAGTGTCACTTTAACACAAACTCATTTATCTCAAACTGAATCCAACAAACTGCTTCATTAAGACTCGTCAACATTTAAAACACCTTCACAGACTCTCACCTGGCGATGTCGCGGACTCTTTCCTGCTGACGTCGGATCAGAGCGGCCTGCACGACTTTGAACCACCTCCGCAGGTTAAACATGTTTTCTGTCACACACACACACACGAGTCTGTGAGGTCAGAGGTCAAACTTCACAGTCTTTGAGACATTTTTATTTCATTTAAATGAGATTTTAAGCATTAAAAGAAATAAATAATTGAGGAAATTAAATGTTATTTTTTAGTATTTTAGGCTGGATTGGCTCAACTTTAAGCTTTCATCACACGAGACGTATTTATATCGACGTAGAAAACTTAAACAAAATTAAATTACTCACCTGCGTCGTCCAGGTCACCTGCTTTATTGGACAAATCCCTGAAAAATAAAACAGGAAGTTTCGTCAAACGTGTGACTGGCGGCTCTGAACTTCGACCCACAAACATCAAATAAACAGCGGTCACCATTCAGTGTGGTCGTCCAGGCCGAAGAGGAGCTTCATGGTGACGACGATGAGGGCGACGGTCTGAACGTCGTGCCGCTGCAGGACGGGTTGAGACGAGGCGTCGTGGAGCGTTTGATTCGCCATCCCGGCGCGCTCCATCACCCTGCAGACCCACGGGTGGAGCTCGTCTGGAGGAGAGGACACGACCTTCGATGAGACCAGTTTACAGGTTTCACAGACGCTCAGTACTGTCGGCAGGCGGCGCCGTTACCGGGCAGATTAGCGTCGGTCAGGTAGCGCACGCTCAGCAGAGCCGGATGCAGCAGACTCTCTCTGCTGATTGGTGGAAAAGCAGGAAGCTGGGACAGGAACAGGAGCAGCGCCTGAGCCTCCTTATGCACCGCCCGGTGCGACGGCACGCTCTGAGGACGGAAACAAGTTCACCTTTATCATTTCTCTTCCCTCTTAAAAGCACCGATTGATTATATTGACTCAGTATTGGGAGCTGATTCACTTCCGACCTCGACTCTGAAGATGAGCGCGTCTTTGCCCTCCAGCTTCATCTCTTCAGGAAGCTGCTCGTAGGCGTTCACATACGGGACGTGGCCCTCGTTCACCAGCCTGAACAAACAGACGGCCCAGCACTTTCCAGGAAACATCTTCATCAAATACCCAGGTGTGTGTGTTGTTAGCTGAGCAGCTGTGTGTGTCGTTAGCTGAGCAGGTGTGTGTGTCGTTAGCTGAGCAGGTGTGTGTGTCGTTAGCTGAGCAGGTGTGTGTGTCGTTACCTGAGCAGGTCGCTGAGTGTCAGCGGTTCGCGGCTCCACACCAGAGCCAGGTGGATCAGAGCCAGAGTCTTCTTCATGCTCATCAGCCCGCGGGCGCATTTGAACCGAGCCGTCAGGTAGCAGGCGGCGTCCACCGAGCCCGAGCACATCGACCAATCACCGGAGCTCTCTGAGGGGGCGAGGGACTGTTACTCTGACGCTTTATTTTGAAAATCCAGGAAATCAGTCCGATTTAAACGTCATTTAAACAGCCTCACCTGCGTTTGACTCGTTCGTCTCTCCGTCCGTCTCGCTCGCCGACATGACGGACGACTCGGGGGCGCTTTCCGAGTCCGAGCCCGGACGCCGCTGAAGACAGACAGACAGACGGACATCTGAATCCTTTGAAACGTCTCAACAACTGTGTTTATATTATTCTGCATCAGGAACAAACTTCATTCAGTAACTACGTGCAGGAGTGAACTGACCACTTTGAACTGGGCGCTCCTCACCGGGTGAGCCGTGAACGCCTGTCGACTCTTCTGCAGGTAAAGTCTCCACATCTGACACAACACCTGGTCCTGAAACATCAACATCATCATCATCATCACCATCATTGTTATACTGTTGTTGTTGTTGTTGTTGTTGTTGTTTACAGGTGTTTTGATGACGCCGACCTTGACGTGCGGACTGACTCCGAGCGCGACCAGAGCGTTGATCTGGTTTCTGAGGATGAACTGGAAACCTTCACAGATCATCCACTGACGACCTCGCTCTGAAACAGAACGATCATTCAAAACACAAAAGCTTTATTTAACAGCAAAATATCAAAAATCTACATTTACACATGAGCAGAAATTCTGCCTGAGTTTGTCGGCTTTTCCATCATCGGATTTAAAGTGATCGTCTTTAAAAAGTTGACTCGTGATTTCAGAGATCAGTGATTAAATGTCTAAAAATGTCAAATCTTTTCCAAAACCACAAAATATTCAATTTACAGAGAAAATAATAAAATCAGGGACTTTGGAGAAGCTGCAATCAAAAAGTGTTATTGATTATTTAATCAGCTGGTGATCGATTATCTGAATGAATCTAACAAACTGAATCTTTTATTTGATGACACGATGAATCGTAACGTTTCCTGTTTTCTGTCACAAACTGAATAAAGACGTCACTCTGAAAACGGGGCATTTCATAGAACAAATAATGAATTTAAAAATAAATTACAATTGATTCAGTGAAGAAAAGTTATTGATCGAACATTTTAACTTAAAAAGTGTTTTAGACACCGACCGCTCCTCTTGGATCTGCTTCCTCTGCTGATGGTGGAGACCCTGGAGGAGCCGGGGGTGAAGTTGGGGTCCACCACCTCTTTGGTCCTCTGGTTCACAGAAGGAAAGTCACAAACAAACAAAAACAAACACAAACATGCACGTCAACAGGAGCACACACACGATGCCCCCCTGCTGACACAGAGTGGTACTGCAGCACGAGAGAAAAACTACAGAAACAAACGGCTGACATTAATTCTTTATTTTGATTTTTTACTACTTTTTATTTACTTAAAAAAACTCTTAAGTCGGAGCTCACCGGTGATGTTAATGTGAGAAATGTTTAAAATCTGGCAGGATGATATTGGTGGAAGTTTTCATTTAGTTTTGATTTTGGAGAAAAAAAGTCAGAAATCTTCTGAGTGATTTCATCAAGAAAATCATCATTTGATGGTCTCAAACACAAACGTGTGTCAGAGCTGCTCTGACGAGTTTTGTTATGTCAAAATTGGTTTTTACTTGGTTCATTTTATATTTGCACTTTTACTGTGTTTAGCTTGATAAGCAGGAATCTGATGTTCACACATACGCCTCAAGAACAACAGACACTCATTTTTGATACCACATTTCCATAAGTTCACATCAGAGATACCTGGCCAATAAGACTCGGTGTTGCCTAAGTCCAACCTCTGCACGGGGCCGTACCAGCCCAACAAGATAAATGTGAATCACACCCGGAAATCGGGGCCCTCAACCTGACTGAGATCAGACAGAACTCTGTCATTTTGGGCCCAGCGCTGTAATACTTTACCTGTGACCTGAATAAATTTTACTTCTGATAAGTGAAGATTTCTCCGGTTTGTTCTCGGGCTTCCAACTAAAGAATCGGGTCTAACAGTTATCAGAGAGGAAGAAAACGAAAACGGCTCGAGAGTGAAATCAATGAACTGACCGTTTAAAGTTACAGGTGTGATCAATAAAAGTCTGATCAGCTGTTGTTGTTGTTTACCTCGATGACGTTGTGGCAGGATCTGCAGTAGAAACGACCTTCGTCTGAAACTCCCCAATCCACCGCCGAACACTGAACACAGGCCTCCCTGAAGCCAGCCTGCACACACACACACACACACACACACACACACACACACATAAACACAGACACAGATACACACACAGATACACACACACACACACACACACACAGAGATACACAAACACACACACACACACACACAAAGACACACAGATACACACACACACAGATAAAAACACACACACACAGATAAACACACACACACACACACACACACACACACACACACACACACACACACACACACACACACACACACACACACA
>JBAJHX010000031.1:20660626-20671018 GCA_037176925.1 Amniataba percoides | reverse complement strand
TTGCCCAGGTGCGGGGTGTTGTGGACCTCCAGGGGGGTGGTTGGGGAACTTGTCCACCCGGAAAAAAAGGAGAAAGGGGGGTGGAAAATCGGGTTGGACCCCCCCCCCCCCCCCGCAGCGCTTCCTCCTGCACGCCCTCAAAATCTTAAATCACCTGGACAAACTCAAAGACAACAGTGTGCCATTTACTGGTAAAAATAACCCTCAAATCAATACAACTTTCTTCACCTTCCCAGGAGCTTCGTCAGTCATGTTTATCTCAGACCATCGGACATCAATGAGAGACAAAGATAAAGTTAAACCGCTTACCACCAGCCCTTTTCCCCAATAAAAGCGCCCAACAGAGATCTTTGACTCTTATTTAATCCACTAAGAGAAAAAGACATTACAGCACTTCACTGACCGCTCATCTCTGTTCAACGTAAAACACAACAACCTGAGAGATTCAGCAGAGTGCTGAGAAATCTTTCTGTTCAATCTGAAGCTGGAGCTGCTTACAGTACATCTTTTATTTTTAACATAAAATTTCCAAGTTTTTGGGATCTAAAACCTCCCAGGACCTGGAGTGGGCGTCTGACATCGACACTATCGGGAAGAAGGACGAAGCTGCTGATGTTGAACCTGCCTGAGGAGCTGCGGGTCCGGTTTTACTCCACCATTATTCAGTCTGTCCTCTACTGTTTGGTTTGGATCGGCCACCGAACAGGACAGGAAGAGACAACAGACAGTCAGGACTGCAAAGAATCAGCAACCTGGCCTCCATTCAGGACTAATACGTGTCTCTATAAAGTCACCTGTTGCAGTTATCATATTTCTTTCAGCCTCCTTTGCACGATTTTTTCCCTGTCTACATCTTACTGTTGTTATAATTATTCCTTTTTTATTTTATATTCATACTTGTACATCAAAGTTAATGTTAATGTTCATTTTTACTACATCAAGCTGTTTAATTCTTCTTTTCCTCACCGCTGCAGAGCTCAGGAAGAAAAATCTGTTCTCCCTTTAATCACTCGCAGTTTTAGGAGATAAAAATCACAGTGGATTTTTCTCTGACACACCAAACCCCGCAGACACTTCCCCAACCACCTTGTTGATTTTATCTGTGAAAACATGATGGATTGGACAAATGAAACTGGAAAGAGTCCAAGCATCAATTTGGAGGTGCCTTCCTCCTCAAACGTTAAAGTGGTTAAAGTGCAGCCAAGAATCGGTTCATATTTACAGCAACCACTTCAGAGGAGACCAAAAGCCTCAGAGGACGTGAAGCACCTCTCGATGTGTGTTTGCTTTTAACCTTGAGGAACGCACTCACTGTCAGGTCATTTAAAAACATCACTTATTAAGGAAATAGAGAAATCTACACCTCCCGCCAGCTTCTCTTTATTTTATGTGTTTCTGTAAGAGCTGACAAATTGTGAAAAAGCAAATAAACTCACAAAAGAAGCAGCAGATCTTCATAAACTCATCCAGTGTGCACTGTTTCACCACCAACAGAGTTTGAAAAATGTGTTTGAGCATGCCGCTAACACACAGAGGCAACAACTGCCGATTTACAATCATCCAGCTCAGACACACAAACACCCTCCGAGAAACAAACGGCCTCTTTTACCTCAGAGAAATCTAAAAAGAAATGATCTTTTGAAGCATATCATTAACAAACACAGTCGGCCTGACTCCTCTCAGCACAGAAAATGATGTTCCTGTGAGTACTCACACACAAACACACACTCCTCTTCCTCACTCTGTCACCGTCAAGTCATCCGCAGCCAATCAGAGATCAGTAATGAGCCATGCTGAGTCTGTGATTGGTTGTGTTTCCGCAGCATGAAGCTTTGCAGGGACGTTGAAAACCTCTAAGAGTGACCACAAACAAACGGCAGGAGTCCTCTGAAAACTACGACAATAAGAAATGCTCCAAGTGACTCCAAAAAGACTGAAAACTGATCAGTTTAAATTATTGATATTGACTGATTGATACATGCTAAACATTTTTCCTCCACAATCTATAGCTCTTTTAAATAACTTATTGTATTTTATTCTGCTTGACAACACTGTTTTCTATATAATGTCTATCATATGTTAAATTTACACTTTATGCTGACTTGAAGTAGTTTTTCTGCGTTTTTAATTTTCTACACCTGCATATCAACAAAACATCTTCCTCTATTAAAACCTGCTAATCAATAAACTGATGACCTTTGTCCGAGTGCAGACACACAAACTGAAAACAGAGTTTAATGTTCATCTGTCATCAGGCGACCCACTGTATGAACACTGATTACTGACAGCTTACAAGACTTTAAGAGTTTAATGAATCTGCACAGTCGCCAACTTGGGCGTCGCTGATGTGCCCAAATAACTTTTCATATTAGGACACTAATTTCCACACATACATGAAAGAAATGCAGCAGGCTGAAGGGGAGGAAACACAGCAGAGATCGGTTAGAGACAATCTGCATTAAATGGATCCTTTAAAACGAGCTCAGTCGTCTCAGGTTTTAATGTTGATATTCTGACTGTTTCCTGGTTGGTTTTGACCACAGACAGAGCCAAATTTTTCAGATCAGTCTGGCTTTAAATTTGTTACTGGTGATGTAAAAAGGGCCGACTGGTATGTTACGATCACGACTGTTCATTCAGAAAGAGGGAACCAAGAATTTATCAGAAAGTACTCAAACATAATTTCCCAACCTGGAGCCAATAAATGTCTGTTTATTTCCTGTTTGTTTACTGTTTATTTATTTCTACACGACCTGGAAACTAATACCAATTTATCACTTCACAGCAACAATTTTTAGAAAGAACGCTAGATGATAACTGAACAAGTGAATGAATGAATGAACTGCACACACACTGAACTTTCCAAGTAAATTTGAGAAATTTCAAAGTCAAGGTAATTTCAGCTCCATTATGTGTATGAGAGTTTCCATATCAATAAAGTTAATTCAGTCACTTTGAGCTGCATTTTGTGTGTGAAAAAGAGAAGAGAAGTGCAGTATTTTCTCTGTTAGTGAGTCTTATTTACCCCTCATGATGAAGTACTCATAGTAGAAGCTGTACTTTATGGCTGTAAATTAAACTTGAATGCAGACTGTTCAGCTTCATTAACTTTAAAACTAAATAAAAAGATGATGATTGACTATAAGGAAATAAAGATAAGTTTGTTGTGCAGCCAGAAGGAAGAAAAAGTCTTTCTAATGTTAACCCAGTCGATTCTTTTACACTGTGTCTGTCACTAGATATTACATAACGTCTATCTCCTTCTCCATCTTAAAGGTTTGGTCATGTGGTGTGTCCTGTTCATTCACAGGTGATGAGTCAGGCTGCTGCACAATGAATGCCAGGACAACTGGAAATGTGACAAACACTTAATGAATCAGCATACATGTGATTATAGACAAAAACAGCGCTCATCTGTCCAACAGAAGACAACCTGCTGCTGAAGTTTCTGCGTTAATATCAGCAAAAGTTATTAACTTAAAAAAAATAGTGATCAAGTGAGGAACTTTTCCTGTAAAAAAAAAAAAAAAAAGCTCCCCTGACTGTCAGAAGAAACAAGCACTCATCTCTGTCAGCACGTCGGACACATGCCTTTCATCTGACAGCTTTTTCAACGCCTTTTTTTCCCTTTTTTTGCTCTTCCATACCTCTTCATGTGCATCTCGCCTCCAGCAGCTTCCCCATGTCACAGCTCAACTAGGTCAGATGCAGACCCCCGCTGCACTGAAGCCCGAGCGCTCTATATCATCAATCACAAGTCATCTCAGATACTTTGCCCTACTTCACTAACCAGGAGGAGCTGAGGGCAACTTAACTAGCCAAACATATACTAATGCTCAGATACGGTATATATACACATTTATATACCTGAATGTACGTATATCTTCCATAGTCAAAGTATTTATTATACAAATACTACACATACCATGTTTATACTTTACATTACATGCATATATACATAGTACATTATACGTATATATTACATTATACATTACATTTTATACAAATATAGTATAAAGTATATATGCACATGCATGTATATCTTGCAGAGTTAAGTATATACTTTATATATAATATTATATAATATTAGAAATATTTGGCTGTCACTTTCTTACTACTCTTTTTATAGTTTTATTATAATGATTATTGTTCTTGTAATTCTTTTATTCTATCCTCATTTATTAATATTAGAACATTATTATATACTGTTACTTAATTACATACTTATCATCATGACATCAGTGTTATTAATGGCTGATTGAGGCTTATTGACCTTTGACCTAAAGACTTTTATCAATTTTTCTCATATTCTTACCTGTTTGTGCCTGTTTTATTGGATATTGATTGCACTTCATTGTACCTCAGTATTTTACTGTATGTTATTGCATTTTCTTATTTGCATGTTGCGTTTTAATGGCAGTTATGACCACTTAATTTCCCGCTGGTAATTGTATGTGTGTATCGAGTTCTCCTAAGTGTTTTTATTTTATTTTATTCAAGTTATTTTATAATTTAAATGTGTATAAACTACATATCATCATTCAATCCTCTAATTTTTAGTCACAATAAAGCTGATTTCAATATTTAGGCTCAGAATAGGCTGCAGAGCTGGAATTATAATGTTTGGATAAAATCTGTGATTTATTCCCACACGGTGGAGGTTTCTCAGGAAATTGTTCGGTGGAGGAGATAAGCCGCACAGGTGATGACGCTTCACTTCTCCACAACAGTCCCATTTATTAAAATGTGGCGTTTGTTGCCCCTCTGCCCCTCCTGTCTGAAATAAATCAGGTATGATTTATGGTGTGAGCAGAGGTGCTCTTTAAGGGAGGCAAGGAGGCTGTTAGGGAACAACTTTAGGAAACTTTAAGAGTTTTAAAAGTCTGTGTAGATACCCCACAGATACTCCTATATATACCCCCACAGATTCCTCAAAGATACCCCACGATCTCCTTAGAAATACCCCGACAGATACGTCATAGATACTACACAGACACCCCATCTATACCCCCATGAACACCCTACAAATACCCCCACAGATACCTCAAAGATACCCCATAGATGTCACTATAAATAGCCCCACAGCTACTATCACAGATACCCTCCAGATACCCCACAGACACTCCATAGATACCCCCACAAATACCCTAATTGATGCCTCCAGATACCCTCATTAATACCCCAAAAATACGCCCTAAAAACCCCCACAGATACCCCCATAAATACCCCATAAATAGTCCCACAGATACCACCCTCACAGACACACAGGTGGAAACTCCCGAACAGTCACTGACGTCATGACGTTGATGGAACATCCGGAAGTTGAAGTTTAACATTAGCAGAGTTAGCTCACATTACAGAGCAGCTCGCCCATCTTCATCATCTCTTTGTCATGTCAGTGTCATGTCCTCGTCGTGTCTGTAACCATTTAGAGACTACAGTCCCACTTTAAAAGCCACTTAGAGACAGAAAGCTAACTCCGTGCCGGCTCAGGTAAACAAAGCTGGATGCTAACAGTAGCTTTGGCTAGCATTATGAGCAGTCAGACTCACAGTAATAAGACACGACCGGGTCCCGCTGTTCGTGTTCCTGGGCGGTCCGCAGGTAGTGCTGGATGGCTTTGAGCTGGGGCGGTAGAGCCATGTCTGTTAAAACCCCTCCAGGAGTAAGAAACACTCAGCGACACTCACAGCAGCTTCACTGTTGTTGTTAGCAGAGCTCACACTCACTTCCGCGTGTTTATCCAATAGGAGCGGCCCCCTACGCGGGACACATGACGTCACCGGCTGATCGAGGCCCCGCCCGAAATGAGACTGTTTCAGTTGTCAGCTGAATGTTTTATTCTAACATGTTTATTTACATGTTTTATTTTAACATGTTTAATTTCATGTTTTATTTTTACATGTTTCATTATATGTTTTATTTAAACATGTTTTATTTTAACATGTTTCCTTATATGTTCTA
This sequence comes from Amniataba percoides, assembly GCA_037176925.1. Taxonomy (NCBI): domain Eukaryota; kingdom Metazoa; phylum Chordata; class Actinopteri; order Centrarchiformes; family Terapontidae; genus Amniataba; species Amniataba percoides. Next base: position 20,665,054 of record JBAJHX010000031.1, on the reverse strand, counting down.
ATTAAACATGTTCTGTTATGCCATGTTTATTTAAATACGTTCTAATGAGATATGTTCTGCTGAAGTATGTTATGTTAAAACATGCTCCAATTAAACTGAAACATGTTCTATGAAAACATGTTCCAGTGACCCATGTTCATAGGAAACATACTGACGACTACTTTTCTGATTGTTTTTGTTTAATTATGTTTTACTGAAATACACTCAATTGAAACGTGTTAAACCTTGTTCTTGAAATAACATAAACATGTTCTTCTGAAACACTGACACACACTAACATTCTTTAACATGCTCTTAAACCAAAGACATGTTCTTCTGAAAATGAAATTCTAAAGTTTTAAAGTATTCATGTGAGATCACAGGATCAATAAGTTGGAGGAAAGTCTGAGAAATATCATTTGGATTGATCTAAATGTCATTTTCAAAAGAAAGAAGTGCTGATAATGATGGTGAAACAGAGCTGAAAGTCATGTCTTTGTGCACCTGAGGACAGTAATTGAATTTCGATCAGTAGTTCACACAGAGAGTCTGACAGAAGTGGATCGCTCAGCATTTCAAGTATTTCATAATTCCTCTCAGGACATTCGGCTCTGAGGTCAAATTAAAATTATGAACGCTGCAACTGAGTTTCTGTTAGGCATAAAAGCCAAAACATATTCACAGTAAACTAAAGGAAGACATACTGTAGAGGGAAAATCACTACAAGAAATACAAATTGAACTAAATTGCATTTCCCAGAAAGTGGGTGGGCTTGGAGCAAATCATCTGCAGCAGTTAAGAGAGTTTATGGTCCGAGAACTTCGATCTGTTTGGTTCAGCTTGTGGCTGAGTGAGCCACAAAGCAGGAAAAACTATAACAGTCTGACGTCCTGTGGGCTTTTCATAAAGTCTCTCGTATTTTGACTCTTATACGGCCTCTCCACTGGGTGCCAGTGCGATCGTGGTGGAAAACTTTCGGCTTCGTTTGGTTGTCAAAATGCACAGTTTGTGGCGAGCTGTGACTCAAGTTTAGAGAGCAGTTGTGGTTCGAGGTTTGGGAGAAGCTGATGGATAGAACAAAACTCTGCTCCAAGCCCACCCACTTCCTTGGTGATTCATTTTGGCACTTTTTGGCTCACAGCTCTCCAGACTCATTTGTTGATGGGATCAATGGAGCCGAGCGGATTTTGGCTTCACCCTGTCGGAGCTGCTAGATATGTCTTATCCAGACAAAGACAGACTAAATTCCTGTGTGAGTAAAACTTGATGAGATTCTCCCATCTGGGTTATAAAAATTGGACAGAAGAGGACATTTATTTTATCATACCCTGGTCTTAATTTCACCCTTGCTGAAAAATACAGAGCCTCAGCTGAGGGTTTCCTGATGTGAATATAACATTTGCAGGGTTATTACTCATGTGAAGGGAAATGTTTTCTGAGTGTATCATCTCTGTTGTATAAAGCAGCAGCCCATAAACTTACTGTATGTCACATCAAGTGCCACTGTCAAGACCCGCTGAGAAACATGCTTTGAGTTGGGTTACAAGGGCAAGGACATAAGTTCAAATCCATGGAAACTAAAGAGATTTGATGTCCTGTCTTGCAGCTAATTCTATCCCATCATTGCTGTAATCATGATGATGATGTCATGGTTTGTAGGACACGTCTGTGAGAGCTCAGGCTTCCTTCAGAGGGTGGACATTTATATCGATCCGAAGATAAAGAGCTTGTCTGAGGTGTCTGAAAGTGCCGCCTTCCCTCATCTACACTAACTTTGTGTCCTTTCTTTGCTTTTCATTAAGCTTGTTTTGTTTAAAGCACCATAGACATGAGTGCAATTTGATTTATGAGAGCTGTCAGTTAAAACAGTGCTGGCTTGTTTACTGCTGAGCAGAAGTAGATATGAAGTATGTACCCCACGACTTTCTCCTGCAAAGAATAAATCTGTCTCTCTCCATTTATCTAAGCTTCTTCGGTGCCACTCTGGGACCATTTATCCCACTTAGTAATTAGTTTATTAACTCAAAATTCAAGAAAGGCTTCAACGAATATAAATGTTCATATTTGTTTCTTTCACAATCTGCCAAAATCCAGTGAGACTTTTTGTGACCATCTTTGGATGATTAATCGATGAAGTTGTAAAACTCTAAATATCATCACTTACCAAATCACATAAATAAGGCAAAAAGTGAGAAGACAAAGTGACAATTGTAGGACATCTTTAATCAATCATCTCAAGACAAAACAATGAGGAGAACAACTGGTCACCTAAACAGCAGCAGAGCTTTGTTTCAGTATGTGTGTGTTGGTCATAAAATGTGCCTCTTTTTCTTTGACATAGCTGCCAGGTGAAGGACACAATGAGGAACACACAACAGTTGATGAGAAATTAAATGAGTCTTAACTCCCATTTTCACAACTAACACGTAACAACATTAGTAAAAGATATAAAACTTAAAGATGTAGTGTACATCATGATGCGTCATAGTTGATGAGTTTCCACAAATGTTCTTGATATTAGAGGTCAAAAGAAGCATCAAGACATATTAAAGATATACTCCCTGATTTTCCTTTTCATAGTACCCCCAAAAACCATCTTGATATTTTACAGTTTAGTGAGTCGAAGAACTGTTTGGGATTTAGTGGCACTATTTAAAAAAACAGAGGCTGTATCTTTAAGTTTCTGTATCAGACCAAAAATAAAATTCAAATCTCTACAGTTATTCACTAGAATCTTTTCAATGACTCAAACTTATCAAAATACACCATCTGCTTTCCAAGTTATTACCTAAAAGTCAATCATTCCAAGACAGTTAACCACAGCTTCATGTACAGATATGAACAAGTTCTTTACCAAGACTAGCCGGGAGATTTAAACCTGTGGAATATCTTTTATTATTAAGCTAAATACTAAAACCTGAACCATTGCTAACCTATTCAGAATGTTAGCTTATATGAGTTGGTTTATGTATTTTAAATGGTTAGCTTTTGGCCGGGTAATCATGACTGGAGATGCTAATAAAAATAGCATAATGGCCTGGTCACAGCAGAAAGTGCCCATCTATGCTGACGACTTGTTGTTTTTTAATGATGCAGTCACCCGGCTATAAGAGGTAAACTCAGAGATGTTGCATCTAAGCAGGGAGTTATTTTCCATCTTAAAAGCTGCCAAGAACCATTTTTAACAGTTTAGGCTTTGATCCGCTCAGGGCTGATATCTCAGGGTTAGACTATGACAAGCTTAGATCCCATATGCGTGCCACCTTCTCCCACTTGGGCTGAACTGTACAGATGAGGAGTTCTGCACTTTATTTCAGTGTAAACAAGGCTTCAGTCTTGGTGAAGGAACTTTCAGAGGCAAAATTTAAAACCATCCTCCACTAACAGATACCAGAACGCAGACGAACCCAAACCACAGGAGTCACATACCTGTTTCAAATCCTCTTAAAGCCTATCAGACTAACCAGGTCTTTGGTACTGCAGGTTGGGATTGTTTGGTGACGTCCCTCAGTGCTGTAAAAACTTCTTTAAAGGTATTAAAAGGATTTGAAATGAGGGTCTGATCCACTTTTGTCTGGTAATGCAATTTTGTACCTGAGATGATAAACAGATTGCTGAAAACTTCATAACAAAAGTTGGATGGATGTCTGATTAAAAAAAAACATTACAAAACATGAGAGGTAATAATTTTCAAAGTATACCGACAGTGACACCAAAGGCAAAATAACAGAAAATACTATGTGTAATACTAGAAGCTAGGAGAAAGTAATATAAAGAGTGTGGAGGACACCCTTGGTGAGTTCAAGGTTGTGAATCAGACATGGACAAAAGCTCATAGGCATAATTATATTATATATGAGACCAATAGGGCCTTGAAACTCTGGAAACTTCAATTTGATATGCTGATTTTGTCCATGTCTGTTAAAAGCTACACGGCAGAGTGATATTTTTCATATTATCTGAGCTCATCAGTCTCACCTTGGATATTGAGACATCCAATTTATTTGAATAATTTAAATACAAATCTAAGCAAAGAACTGGCAGTACTTTTTACCGGCAGTTGACAAATGCAACTTGCAGTACTGTTAATATTTCAGATATTTTCTTTCCAACACATGCGTATACCTAAAATCAAATTATAATTTTGTCTAAAATGTCAAAACCTTTTTCTGAAGTTTCAGAATTTATATCAGGAAGTGTTAACACTGTTTTTTTTTAAGATTATTGTTAAGTTTGTATGTTTGGGGAGATTTTTACCCTCAAAGAGTGAAACACTACATTTCAAACATTTTTAGTGATGGCGTCAGTGTCAAAATACATTATTGTTTGAAGAGGCCGTTAAATCTCATAGAAGCAAACTGAGCCATTTGTCTTAGTCTTTCTAGCCCACGAGATTTGTGGCCTGAGTGAAACAGCCTTTCTCCATCTACAAGTCAAGTTAAAGGTTAT
>JBAJHX010000031.1:20478164-20496890 GCA_037176925.1 Amniataba percoides | reverse complement strand
GACCCGTTGTGTCCCCGAGCGAGCGAGCGGTCCCCAGAGCGTCACACACACACACACACACACACACACACACACACTGTTTGTGGCTTTGCAAAGCTGCAACACTCAAACAAACTGAAGGTAAAACTGTCGGATCATAAGTGAGGTTTGATTTTAAAGTGATCAGCAAAGATACTACAAAACATCCTGACATACTTTGAACCTCGTTAATCTTTATTCTATTGTATATTATCTTTAGTGATATATTTTATTTTATTACTTAAGTTTATTATTTAATTGAGTTCGATATTGACTTTTCTTTTAGCATGTGTGAACTTTCTTTATACATATTTTTTAGCTTAGTTTAAGGCTCAAGACTCAAGAATTTCATTGGCAGCAACCAGTCCGTGTAATTCTCGTGCACATGATAATAATCTTAAACAACATTGAACAGCAACTCGTCCAGTTGAATCCACTTTATTCAGATATTTCAGTCTGCACCAAAGATGTTGATAATCTACCAAATATACCAAGATATACCATGAAGCCAGACGGCTAATTCAGCAAAAATTCTGATTTTAAATCAGCTCTATTATCATTTTCATTATCATCATCATTATTATTATTATCATTATTATTATTAGTATTATTATTATTATTATTATTATCATTATTACTACATTGTGGAATTATAAAAATGACTCCACGGTGCCTCTAGTGGTCAGAAAACTAAACAGCACAGTTTTAACTGACCGCTCGGTGTCACTGATGTTTGAACTGTAGTGAACAAATAACTAAATATCACTAACAGCTTTAATGCAACTAATATTATTTCTTTGTCATATTTTAACAAACAGCAATGAGTCTTAAATAAACCTAAATTTTAGTTTATCCTAAATAAAAAACACAAACTGAATTTCCCATCATTTTTTTTTTCGCTGCACAGCTTCTCATGAGCCTTTTGGACGTAATGATTTTTATATGAAAGTTAATGAATCGTATCAATCAGCCACTCGTCCGCTCAGTCAGTCGATCACTCATCAATATGACGAATATATATACTGACATTGACTTTTACCAACATCGTCAGAGATTTCCTCTTAATGATTCAAACTGTTTCTCTGCTTTCATTATTCACTTTAAACTGAAGTGATGCAAACACGAGCTGATGCAACTTTTCCTCCTCTGCAGAGTAAAAATGAAGGTTGTGCTTCAGTTTGTTAAAAAAAAAAAAAAATACAATATTCACTCATTTTACATCCAGAGCTGCACATTAAGGGGACTGTAAACTTTAATCCAACATGCTCACGTTATTTAAACTATGATCACTTTTGTACATTAAAAAAGGTAAACGTACAGCTGTAGATGACTTAAACCATCTAAAGACCATCTTGAAAGATTTTAAGATGGATTTTAAGCACATTATTCCTGTTTTAGGATGTAATTAGCTGCACGATCACCACATTTTAATGAAGGAATATTTCTGAGTGAGGACAGATTTCAGCCTCCTCACATGATAAAGTGCAGTAAAATGAGAACAGACAGGCTGATCTGCAGCTCTCAGCTCCTCCGGACTGGCAGGCTCGGACCTGGGGGGTCCGGGGGTCCGTACCTTGGACAGCTGGATGCTGAAGGGGGGGATCTCGACCTTGCCCAGCCTCCGCAGCGTCTCCAGGGTGAGCGCCGCGGTGCTGCTGGTCAGCAGCTGGATGAGCGTCAGGAAGTTGAAGTGATAATTACTGATGAGGAACTTCAGCAGGATGTTCAGGGAGCCCGAGAAGAAGCCGTGCGCCACGGCCACGGAGATGCCCAGCAGGCGGCTCTTGAACACGTCCATGGCGGCCGCAGGGAGCCCGAGAGCGGCCGGAGGCGGCGCGGCGGCTCGGTGCGGAGGCGCGGAGGCTTTTACGCACAGCCGGGGAGGAGAGGAAGAGGAGGAGGAGGAGAGGAGGCTGGTCAAGTTCACGTTTTTAGCGTCTGTGGAAGGAAATGAAGCTGCGTTCAGTGTCTTTCAGTGCAAAAACCTGAAGCTTTAGAAAAGATCCGCGCAGGTCACTTTGTCCTCTTTGGGTGAAAGATGAGTTAAACGCACTAAAGCATTTATACAAACATAAAAAAAAACTCTGTGCACAGCAGATTTCCACTCACTCGGTCTGAACAGCTGCAGACTTCACAGACTTTTCCTTCTTTTTCTTTGAGCTCCAGAAATGCGAAAGAAAAAGCAGAGAGGAGGAGGAGGAGGAGGAGGAGGAGGAGAAGTGGTTTGCAGGAGGCAGCCGGGTACAGTAGGAGCGCAGCAGATGTGCAGCAGGAGTACAGTAAAAGGGGAGGTCGTCCTCCGAGCTGCCAGTGAAATATGACATTTTGCCGCAGAGCCTGTTGGCTGAGAGAGAGAGAGAGAAACAGAGAGGAGGGGGGGCTTTTTCCAACGTGCACACACTCCTATCAGCATCTGCAAACACATGAAACCTGAATGCATCTTCACTTCAGATGCACAGAAGAAACAAAAAAGAAAAAGCTGTTTTCATTCAACCTTTAAAATGGATCAATAAAATAAAAAAAAAGATTATAAAGGCTGAAATCCAACATGTGAGACTTTAAACTAAACTGCAGACTGATAATCAAGAAACATGAAACTAAATCTGAAAACAAGCATGTGGAGTAAGAAAGAGAAAAAAGGAGGCACTTAAATAATCTGCACTGTAAAAAGTAAAATAAATAAAGTAAAACAATAGAATATAGAAGCTAAAATAAAATATAAAACTAATGAGAATTGTTATGCTGGGAATATTCAACCAATCAGAAACATTCAGCTGTGAGGCCCCGCCCACAAAGTTCCTGTTATTCTCAGCAGTTTGATGTTTCTGCAGACTTTGTTTTTATAAAATCTCCACATGTTCTTATCAGCTCACATTTATGTTGTTCACACTTTCCCTTTGAGGGAAACCATGATGCTGATGTGAAAATGAGTTTGCGTAAGAGGAAGGAACCAGGATCCAAATGAAGTTTGTACCTTTCAAAAGTACAGGAACTTTTCTGATGGGTCGAGCCTTTTATTTTGAAAAGCCTGCATCCTCAAACAAACTGTATTTCTGGTTTGTTTCTGTGCTTTTTAGAGAGTGAAGAAGATTCAGAGGACTAAAAGTTCAGGTAGTTTGAGTCAAAATGCAGCAACAGAAACTAAACAAGGGAACAGATTTAGTTCAGTTTGGTTAAAGCCAGGAAATTACTGAAAAAGCTCAAACTACAGAACGAGAAAAAAGCATTTTAAGTGCAGGAATCGAGAGCTGCTTCAGTCCTCGTCTTTCCCTTCGCTGCTCTCTCTCCATCCTCACAGTTCAATTAAGTTCAGCTCAAATCTGCTTTATTGGCGTGACAGATAAAGGATTTATATCTCCCCAAAGTCTTCGCAGGGATGAAATGAATCAGAAAATTAACAGATAGGAGATTAAATAATCAACAGATTCTGCAAAAGCACATTAACGTGCTGAGGCAGCGTAGAACGAGAGAAACCGGAGAGAAACCAGGAAATGTTTGTTTGCTCAAAGAAAGCTGGATTTTAGCTGAAGAAATGTCAGAAAACAGTAAAAAAACACACAGTGGAGACAAAGAAGATCCTGTTTTCTTCCACCAACTGAATAAAACTCAAAGATTTTTACATGAGATAAAACTGAGAAAAGCATCAAATTATCACGTTAGAAACAGATGAAGATGTTTGGATCAATCAACCAATCAAGATGTTGAAGACGTTCAAAACATTTGAAACTGCTGACAGGACAAGTTTTTCTGCTGGAGCATGAAGGTTTTCCTTCATGGAGTAAAGCCAAAAACAAAAAAACAATCAAATAATGGCTAAAATCTCCTGCAGCTTTTCTCTCAGTGAATAAAATGTTTGCTGTTTGCAGAGCTGAACACTTTCATTTCTGCGAGTCTCCTCCCCCGATCGCTCATAACAGGCGTGGAAATGGCTTAGACAATATTTTAATTGAAACATTTCATCAGAAAATCAGTTTCCAGGCCACGAGGGGGGAGATCGGCCCTTATCGAGAGGACCATTAGCTTCCAATTAACACGCAGAGACAGAAGAAGACGGAGGCGCTTTCAAACGTGAAGAGATTAAGACGGCCGAGGATTTAGACCGGGACTGTTCTCTGCAGGGAAAAAACCTCACATGCATGCATCCATTATTCCACAAACTATAGGTAATATAGATTAGGCCGAGTAATTTCACTTAAAACGCGCAGCGGAACTGGCCTGAGTCCATTTTAATAAGCGTTTCCAAATGAATGTGGCACACAGTCGCCGTGAATGAATAAGAAAACATGTCAAAGGGCAGCTGCTGTGCAAAATTTCTGCAAATAGAACAATTAAAATGGGCACATGTGGAATATTTGTGTCTGTTTTGTTCGTTTTGTCGTTTTTTTCTGCAATTTGAGTCCATTTGACTACAAATAATTAGATTCTAAACCTTGTGAAATAAAATAAATGAAAATATTTAAACCCTTTTTAGACTTCTTCACTCAGAAACTCTGTACTGTGATTGAAAACAGCTGATAACTGTATTTTTTATCAAACGTGCATTTGTCAGGGACTATTTTCAGTGGCGGATGAATCCACATTTGGTGCTCTTAGGAGTGTGTGTGTGTGTGTGTTTGTGGTGATGAAGGAACAACAGTAATAAGTTTTGACAGTTTTCATGTTTTTACTGCTGGTTTCAGTCTTTTTGTGGGATTTTTTTAGCAGCAGACTCATTTTGATCTCTTTAGATTTTCTTCTTTCCTCTACGTTCCTCTCATTAGTTCAGATAAGTCGTTCAATCAACATTTTAATTAGCGTTAAATCTTCTCCTGTGTTTTAATGTGCGTGTGATGAAGTCATTAAGAGATGAAAGAGTGAGGGAATAAATCGTGACGGTCGAAGAACCAACATCAGAACTTCATTTTACTTCACGTCAGATGACTTTTTCATGTTTTCTTCCACCTGCAGACATTTTCTTTCTGGTATTTCATCTGTCACTGAGATGCAGGTGGAAGCATAAATAAACTTATTTAACTCCCCCAAACACAGATCACTGAAAACTCAAACAGGTTGTGTTTGTCAGCGAGTGAAAGAGTGTGTGTGTGTGTGTGTTTGCATGCGTGTGAAGAGAAGTGTGTCTGATGCTCAGCAGAGCAGCTGCAGGTGAGAAGAGAGAAAAAGTGTCGCGCACAGACAGGTGGGTTTTTGTAGCTGACTCATCGGGCCCAGGTGTGTCCAGTTAGGCCGATCAGACTCCGCCCTCCAGGTACCTGCTGACCTATAAATACAATCATCACGCGCGCTGCAGTTTTACTTTAAAGGGGGCCGACACACTCGCAGAAAACAAAGATGGAAAACATTTTGATGTTCTGCCTGAAAACAAAATGAAGAAATGTTAAGAGGTTTTTTTACAGCAATTAAAGTCAGAATTATGCAACACAGCAGAAATAATTAGAAGAAACCACTGCACATAAATAAATAAAATAAATAAACCGTCTCTAAATTTTAATGATGAGTTAAATCACATGAATTTAAACGCTTCTTGTGGATTCAAGTTTTAAGTCCGAACTGTGACCACCTCTCGTCTGTTCGTCTCTTCTTCCCTCTGCGATCGTCCACTTTCTGAACAAAACGTCAAACACAAATTTAACAAACCATTTCAATCAGACAACATTTTTTAAGGTCCTTTAATGTACATTTGATCTGGGACTCTGCTCCATTTTGATTTTAGGACTAAATCTAGCTTTATTAAACTAAGAAAGCTTTATTTTGTAGGAGAGCAGAGTTTATTGAGAGTTTACAGGCAGGAGACCTGAAGAGACAAAGAACAAAGAGTGAAATATGAGACAGGTGAGGAGACTAACGAGGGAACAGGTGAGGCTCGTCAGGGCGGGGCAGGTGAAGAAAGAGGCGGGAAAACACACCAGGACAGGAAGTAACGTGTGAGGAGAGGAAAGAATACAAAATAAAAGAGGAAATATGAAAACAGACAGAAAACAAGGAGACAAAGAGGGAAAGACGATGATCTGAATCTTTGAGGTGATCCGACTGAAGAAATAAAGTGAACAGCTGTTTGTTTGAGTCATTAAAAGTCTGAGTGAAGGAGGAGAAATCAGGATTAATGAGAACAAGAAGGAGGAAAAACAGGGAGGGAAAATGAAAAGAAGGAAAAGAAATGGAAGTGATGGGATGATACAGGAGACGAGGAGAAGTTTCATTTGAAGCGGAAAGAAAGAGGAACATTTAGGAAATTTAAGAAAAAAGGGTAAAAGGAGGGTGAAGAAAGACGAGAGGAAGTGAAGTGCACGACTGAAGATCACGACAGAAAGGTGAAGATGAGGAGGAGGAGGAGGAGGAGGAAGAGCGATGCTGTGTTTCTGCTCCCGGTGAGAGCGAAGCCGGGTTTTCATTGGCTGCAGGGACCCTTCACGCATCATCGCCAGGAGAGCCGTGATTGGCTGCTGCAGCCAGAGAGAGCGGGGAAGACGCTCCTCTTCATCATCATCATCTTCATCTTCTTCTTCAGGTATCCTCATCATACATCTGGGCTCTTTAAGGAGGGTGGACAAAATAATAGAAACACCTGAACCTTTAGTGGTTCATTTTTAGATTGTAGATTGTAAAAACATAAAAAATTATTCATGTTTTCATAAGCAAAAGATGATTTAGACAAATTATCAGAAACTTTACGGCACATTTACTTTGGTGGAAATTATGTATACAGGTACAAAGTTAATGTAATTTAATTTTACCATTTCATGCTACTTTATTTTTCTACTCCACATTTCAGAGGCAAAACATCTTCTTACTGCTTACAGGACACTTTTAGTTACTGCTGATTACAAATACCAGAGATTATCGACATAAAATGATACTGATAGGAGTTAAAATCAGCTTCATCTTTATCACCTTTTTATTGTTTATGAACTCTTTCTTTACTCATTTCAATCCAATAATAAAACATATATCTCTTAATTTTTTTTACGGAGCATTAAAGAGCCACGTTTCCCTCGGGAGGAGGTGGAGACCAAACTCGGAGCTAAAAGAGAAAAATGACTTTAAATGTTTATTTCCAAAATGCTTGAATGAAAATGTTGCATATGCGTATTTATTGAAGGCACTGCACGTACAGATCATCATCGACAACAGCTGACATTTAACAGAATATCATGGAAACAAAGGAGAAGCAGATGTGATTTTCATTATTATTATTATTATTATTATTATTATTATTATATTAAACATCCTGATTTACATCATTCATGTACAGTAAAGTCAAAACAAGGATCATTTTCTGCATTTCTACAAAAATGATGATCAGGTTTGTTCACAGGTGTTTGAGATTAAATATATTTTCAGTCGTTTCTGTGGATGATAAATCAAAGTGCATTTCAGTGGAGCTTTTCTTTGTTTATCACTTTGTGGGGACTCGATCTGCAGACAGCACGACGCAAGCTGAGTTTTCTCCGGGTTGGTTTTAAGTGGAGGATTAGATCAGGCCGAGGTGAAGGTCAGTACTCAGGTTAGGCAATTAAATATTAAATATTAAATATTTAGCACACAGACCTTTAAGATGTTGAAAATAAATCGATGCCGATAAAACTGTAAAACTTTATTGTGGATGTGAACAAAAAAAAGCGAGCGACTCCAATAAAACTGGACAAAACTTAAGAGGCAGCCTGTGCTTTTACTGTGAAAGTCACTTGTTACTAAATAATTTTCAAAATAAGACAAAAGATTAAAGTCAGATCTGTGCAGAAAACACCTGATCAGAGTGAATCTGTCTCACTGTGCCGTGCTGTGCGACGCTGCAGACAGACAGGCGGGTGTGTACATCTTCACCGTCTCATCCCACGAACAGTCCACCACCTGCAGGAAACACGACACACACCGAGAGCAGAAAGCTTTACAAAGTGTGTATGAAAACACTGAAAGTCAAACCGAGTGTGAACATTTGTTTCGATGTTCTCTGCTCTCGTCTGTGTTTGAAGGATAAAAATCAAAAGATGAAGCAAAACATACTGATTATAATCTCATCTCCAGGTTTGCTCCAGAGAAACCATCTGAACATAAAGTGAACACACACACACACACACACACACTCGGGTCTCCGTCTCCTCGGGCGAACACTTCCATCAAAGTGCTCCACTTAAATGGCCGCCATCATCAGGTCTGGGACGAAGGCAGTTAGAGAGATGGTGTCCACTATGCAGACTAAAATCTCTTTCCTCTTCTTCATCCCTTCGTTCAAAGTTCGTCCACAAAAGCAAAGAACAAACTCAGACTGATGATCTACGACTGATTTTTAAAAGATTTTCTGCATCAGCATCAGGCAGACGTCCCTTATTTAGTGTCATTTCTGCTCTCGCTTTCATCAGTCAGCACTAAAATACACTTCCTGTCTGGAGATAAAAAGATGATCTTTCTGTAGAAAAGGCCGGCTGAGTATTACAACCTGTGTTTGAGAGTATTTATTTCATACTGTGAGTCATTCAACTGCAAGATTATGCATATATTTCTACACATTTTCTATATTTCCCACAACTCAGTGCACCTTTGTCAGTGAAAGGATCCAAACTTGCACCTCAGTGTTTTTATGTCAGTAATTACCAGCAGAGAACATTCAGTCCATTTGGTTTTGATGCTTTTCTTTCTGTCGTCATGTGTTTTTACCTCTAATTGCTGAGCATAATGGTTCCCCACAAACCTGCCAGCACACACACACACACACACACACACACACACACACACACACACACACACACACACACACAAAGCTGAGTTTTCACACCTGATCACGAATCATAAAAGTTTTGGTTCAGGTAAAATCTTTGTCTCTATTTATAACCCAAAGTGACACAAAGAAAAAGAAGAAAAGAAAACAGAGAGTGTCGTTAAAACGAGAAAATACAGACGCATCCATCAGCTAGTGTTCATTTTTATTCATGTTTTTTCCATAAAACTAAAAAGGAACTAGTTTAGAATAAAAATATACTGAATTCAACATTTTGATTGATGAATAGAGAAGACAGATGAAACTATTATCATCATCATAAAAAGGTAAATATCACATAAAAACCTCCGATCTCGTGTGTGTGAGACGTTTCTAGACGTTGTATTGGATTTGAGGAATATTTGTTCTGTTTTCCTCTATTTTCAGACATTTTACCAACAACAAATTACTCTGATGTAAATAAACTGATGTTATTTAACTGATTTGTTTTATTGATTGGTGATAAAAGCTTTGTGGGTTGCCGTCCTGTCAGGAAACACAATTATAAACCTGCAAAAACAAAACAAGCCAACCCAAAAAGTTGTTTTTCTGCAGGTGAAGGTGACTTTTTAAAACTTCTCAGTGATCTGAAGCTCTTTTTATTTTCTGCAGACCTGCAGCAGAAAACAGCTGCGTCTCCACCTCCGTGCCTTTACTCTGCCTGTGTGGGGACGTGGCTATCAGCTGCATGATACGCCTGTGTGGGGACGTGGCTATCATCTGAACGACACACCACGTCTCCGTCAGCTAACGCGGCGGCTGAGGAGTCTGCTGCTTTCAAAGAGCAGCAACACAAAGACGCTTCGTAATTCGCGTCGTCACAGGCGTTAAAGTCGCTTTGTGTTCGGCTAAACGGGGGATTACAAAGACTCGATGGAGGGTCCAAACAGAGAGGCAGCCCAGCCAATCAGAAACGAGCTCAGAGGAAACGTGCTCTCGTGTCGGCAGAGTCGGACTATAATTAATTATAATCTGTCGCTGTTTCTAATCTGTCTGTTTATTTGTCTCCTGGTGTTTTATCGAGCTCTTTGCTGTGAGGTTTCGTCTCTTATAAGACGCTTAACGCTCACACCGCCGCGTTGGTTGTTGACAAAAAGATAAAAAAGTTTGTTTGCTCGCTCTGCTGACGGTCTGTTGGTTTGTGCGCTCAGCTGATTCGCCGCTCGGAGGTCAGGCTGGTTTGATTAGTTAACAGGTGATCACGATCTGCAGGCCTGTAACACGGCCGGGAGACATTAAAAGTGTTTGTGACAATTGTCCACAATCCACGTCTGAGAAGGTCAGCAGCAGCGTCCCAAAACAGAAAAATCTGTGTGTGTTCACGCAGGAAGAAGCTGCTGCTCTGCTTTGTTTAGTGCATGATGTGCAGGCGTGTTGGTCAAAAGAGAGAAACAGTGATGTGAACAAAGAAAAGGAACAGCGAATGAACGAATGCATAAATAAAAACAGCACAACCCTTCAAACTCTTTCTTTTCTCCGCTGCTGGAGCGAAGCGAGTAATATCGAGCTACACGACACGACTACATGACTTTTTAACATCAACACCATCTATATACTGTTTTAAAATGGAAACACGGTGGCACCAAACTCCAGAAATCTGTCGGAAACTGATCTGATAATCGATTATAGACTTTACTGATCAATGAAGACTCGTTCACTGAAACATCGAGATGCATCGTAGAGTCGATTATTTCCCCCCCTGATGGAGTCAGACCTGCTCGCAAACAGGAAACTCCTTCACGTCAAACACCTCGAGTGTTGCGTCCCTGCAGAGGTACGTCTGTGATCTGACGTAATAATCGTCTCTTTATTAAAATGTGCATCAGGTGTCTTTTGTCAGAAAGGAAACTGCAGACTTCACACTGTTTGCTCTGCACACAAACGCAGCAACGAACCCTTCGGCTTCCCTCCTGCTCGATTCATTCGGATCTTTGAACGAGCGAGTCAACGAGCCGAACGGCCTCTCAGAGGATGAGTAAGCAAAGTGAGTCAGCCAGAGAAGAGGAATGCCCTCCTTTAATTAACTTTAACAGCCGGCAGTAATGGAAAAGCAGGCACACCGGCCAAGACTGCAGCAAAAGCACAAAGAAAGAAAACAGAGGAAAAGAGAGGAGATGTGTGATGAGGAGGGGAGGAGCAGAAAGGAGGAGGAACACCAGAGAGAGGCCACAAACCTGAAGGGAATATAAAAGCACGAGAAAGTTCAAAGTCCAACTAATATTTAATGTCTTTATTTTAAATAATGAGAAAAGATGAATGAAGACAGTAATTAAAACAGGAATAGGCTGGTGGCAGATACGTGCTCTGAGGGGAAAACACTCAGCGGTCAGACGGTACAAACGTCCGTTATCGCTGGTGAATTGTCATGGAAACGGCGTTTTTGAGTGACAGCTGCGTCACACGTCCTCGGTAATGACGTGAAACAGCTGCTCAACAAAAACTGTTAGCTAACAACTGTTTTCTTTAACGATTAATTTACTAATTAAATATTTAGTCGATATATTAATAATAGGCATAATATTACAAAATGTACTTCAAAAAGTGACGTCATCAAATCTCAGTCTCGTTTTGTAAATGATAAAATACTCCAAGAAATTTGGCATCTGAGGAGTTAAAACTCTATTTTTGTGAGGCTGAAAAAAACAATGAAATAAGCATAACATGATACAAACACTACAGGAAAGAATAAAGCTCTAAAGAAAAGCCTGAGTAAATGGATGGTTTATAGTTCACAAATACCAATTCTCTCAGATGCTCTCTGAGGTTTTTCCAGCGATTCGAAGCGTAACGGCTAAAAGCAGCAGCACCAAATGTTTCTGTTCTGCTTTGTGAAAAAGAGACGAGCCGCTGAATGTGAGAGGTTCATAAAGCAGAAGGTGAAATCTGAAGGGAGGACGTGGATTTAAAAATCAGAGCAAAAACAGATAAGTGGACAAAGAAGTTTGAATTAACTTCCTGATTAATTATAATCGGACCATAAAGGGAGCGATGTAAGAGCAGCAAGCATTATTTTCTGTCGCTCACGTATCTTTAAATGAAATGTAAATTCAACACACTTAAAATCACGCTCTGATACTCGAACACTACGACGTCCTGCACAGACAGCGTAGTCGTGTTGTGCTGCGGTTGAAGACACGAGAAGGATTTTTTTTATAAAACGAGCGACCTACAGACCTGTGAATGGTTGTCACCCTGCATCCCTGTATGATCTATCGCCTCATCCACACACACACACACACACACACACACACAACCCACCCACAAGGCAAAAGGCCTCAGATTTGTGTGTGTGTGTGTGTGTGGTTTGGCCTGCAGCGCCGTGAAGAGGGTGATCCATCAGACACATGTGGATACGCCCGGATAAAAGCCGAGACCTCACCAGAGAGGGAGTGTGTGAGCGAGAGATAGAAAGCAAACAGAAAGTGATCGAGGCAAGAAGTGATTAGAGGACGAGAAAAGAGCAAGTTAGCACCGAGACCAGAGGCAGGAATTAAAACTCGAGAGCAGAGCGAGTCTGAAAGGAAGACCAGCGAGGAGAAAGAGTATAAAATAATAAAGGACTGAGATGTGGTGCCAAAAAAAGACGTCCCACAGTGGGATTGGAAATGTAGTGTTGTCGAGTTTCCAGCAGATCAGCCGGCTGTCTTCAGGATTATTAAACCAGGCAGTTGTGTTTATGGAAAACAAAGCAAAACGTTAATGCAGCAACGTTTCCCCAAAAATGTTTGGCTGAATCAGCTCAGAGCAGCCGATGCTCAGCTCATCTACACTGAACGTTTTCTGATGTTTAAAGTTTTTATTGTTTATGTGACTTACAAGTGCTGGTTAAATTTTCTCACAGTTTGGCTGATGTCAGAATCTAAATCATTTCTATGTGCATTTGTAATCACATTTTATGTTTTTCGTGTGTGGGTGATGTAATTATTAAAATGTGGTCATTCTGTGGTTAACGTATAGTTCGTATAAAAACATACGCTGATGATACTTTGCTGTATTTCAACAAATTGTGGTTGTGGAGCCCAAAAAACTCTCCACTTTAATTTGCAGAAAAATCACAATGTCACTTATTTGTTTATTGATTAACTAACCATTGAACAATTCTCAAAAGCTGCTGGTCTTGATGATAGAAATGTTTTTTATAAAAGTTTCATTTCTTTAAAAAAAGGAAGAAAAATGTTTCTGTTTCCAAAAGTAGAAAATAAATTGTTCTACTTTGTTCATTTTGTTTTTTAATCATTATGGTCAGTCATAACTTAAAATAATGAAATGGCTCAAAAGAATAAAACTCCACATTGTGCCAGTAACATGACAGTATGACGTTAATGTTTTTGTTTTTCCTATTATATCCTCAATGATAAAGAGTTTGGGTAAGACACACGCTTCTCTACATGGAAATAAAAAGGCGTGCAGAAGCTTTTACAGTCAGGATTTGTCTTCGTGAGGATGAAAAGACACACGTGTGCCGTACATGTAAGCTCCCACAGAGACGGAGGCTGCGGTCAGTGGTCGCCATGGAGATCAAAGAGCTGACTCAGCCAATCAGAGTGATGACGAGGAGACGTTAGATCACAGCTGTCAATGTCACACACACACACACTGCACTGTGACTTTACACATAAATAAGGACCAGATGTGATTGTCAATATTTTAAGTCTTGTTCACGTTGATAACTGACTAAATCTAAGAAAAATGAAAAAAAACACAACAGTGTAAAAATAGTTAAAGAGGAAAAAATTAAATTAAGTCAGTAAAAACCAATGAAAATCAATAAACAAGCCCATAACTTTCAGTCCAATGCAGGATAATTTACTATCTTCAGTAAGAAATCAATATCAAGAAAGCCCAGTATAGAAACACTTTGAATTTAAATTAGCCTCTATCCAGAACTGACCAAAATACACTTTATATGTACAGATACGACTTCAAGACAAAAGAAAATATCGGTCGTATGAAATCACCCAAAGACAAAAGAGAAAAGTGAAGATGGCGACGAAGCCGAGGGGAGATCTTCTCTGTGACGTCAGCGCCTTCATGCTGTCACAGCTATTTGTGTAATGACGGGATATGCTGTTATCAGACATAACAATGCAGCTCATTACTGCCATCGCCTCCTCACACACTCCCACGTGCACACACACACACACACACACACACACACACACACACTCAAACAGTGACGAGGACAATGCAGCTCATTACTGCGTCTCTGTTAGACACAAACTCAGCTTGAACACTGTGTTAGATTAAAAAAGGAGTCAGTCTGTGGACGGGGCGTTTTTTTGTGAAAACTCTCGATTAAAAAAGTGCATGTTGCAGAAACAAATGTGAGTGTGTAAAGTAGAAGCATGTTTATATCTTACTGACTACATACCCTGAAAAGACTAAAACCAACAAAAAGTGAATCTCTCTTCACTTTCTGAGACTTTTAACTCCTCGGTTCATACTTAGTTTCTGCAGCTCTGTGTCTCAGTCAAAGATGATAAATGAGATTTTGATCAGGATGGTTTGGCCTTTTGTGAGATTTGCTGACAATAAGAAACAAACTGAAGGCAACAAGAAAAGAGCAGCTTCAGTTCTGCAAACAGCTCCTCGTTTGGACATTTCTTTGAGAAAAACTGAAGTTGTGTAAACTGAAATTTCTGTTTTTCTTTCTGTCTGAGGTAAAAAAGAGACTCTGTGCTGGATGACGTATTCTTGGTCAGTAAATTGAAATTATCACACCAGTGATTTTGCAAGTTTTAGCTCATCAACTGTAACAGTAGTTCTCAAGCTTTTTGGCTCGTGACCTGTTAAAGAAAAGCGACGTCGACTTTTCACAGATTACAAATGTTGAGCAGACTGATCTTTTCTCCACAGAATAAAATTGTACCAGCTTCTCCACTATCTTCAGTCATTTCTGGTGATTGGTAATTACATTTAATCTACATAAAATATATGTGGTAATGGGAAGATTTCAGAAAACCTCGTGAAATGAACTGAATCCAGCGCCCCCCTGAAGGAAGCAGATCAATCTGAAAACTAATGGTACTCTTTGGAAAATGCTTTGTGATGTGCGCCGTTTGCAGGTAATGGGCTAAAACATGCGAAGCCACATTTGTTCTTGAGGGTTCGCGGTCGGATACAAATACAAGATTCAAACCACCAGAGGCGTTTTAAAGGAAGTTTAAGTGACAAAGACAAACTCTCCTCGAGCCGCTGATTTCAACGCTCATTCTCAATCACGGCGTCGACCCTCGGATGTTTCCCACGCATTTATCCGGTGACTTCGAGTTGAACTCTGCTGGATTTTTCTCTCTTTCTTTCTCCCTTTGGATTGGAGGAGGAGCCGGGCGGCGCGAGGAAGACGCCGCCTGTCCAAATTAGCTGAAAAACCGAGTTCGACACGAGTGGCCTTTTCATTTCACCGCTCCTCAAGTCGGACACGTTCGAACACACAGCTCCACGACAGCCCCGTGTTCCTGTGCGGGGGGGTTAAACTCGGCCTGCTCGGGTGCAGACAGATTGATGGATGGCCCCATTTCAGGAACTACAGAAACACTCACACTGATAGAAAACCGGATGTGGACACAGCGACTCGATAGTTAACCACACACTCCACAGAAAGACAACGAAACGAGTGAAGGAGGAAGAAATCATCCTGAATCTGAAGACAAGAAATTTGGAAATTACAAATACTTTTTAACCAAAGTATATTTCTTTGTGTTTTTTTATTTTATTTAATTAAATAAAAGACTGAATGATATAAAGAAAAGTCTTGATGTTCATTCTCTCAGATAATATGAACAACATCAATATCAGATGCCAATTTATTTTCTGTGACTTCAGAATTACCATTTTTCTTTGTTAATAATGTAGTAAACATTGTTTGTAGCTGTGAAAAACAAGGATTGGGGCAAAACATCTTCCTACAACATCTAAAGGACGACCTGTCACGTTTTGTTATTTTCTATTTTTTTCTGACATGTTTTGTGAAGAGTAATCTTCATACACAGCAATCTCCTGCCATTAACTTATTAACTATTTCTATAATGACAAACAGTCTCCCTGTTTCAGTGTGAGCATACGCAGAGTAATTACAGCGAGCAGGGAAATGACACAAATGGAAAAGCAATTTTCCTTTTTGTGTAGTTCTCATGGCGACGTCTCTTTTGTAGTGGTGGTCAACGGGTGTAAAGCTTTTTGTCCTGCATGGGATATTTTTTTAGTTCCTGTACGGTGGTTAGTGCCTCTCTTTCAATAGATCAGTGATTTTTTTCAACATCATCATCTGAACAGGTTAATTTCTTCTTAAAATATCTGAACTCCTCTCCAGGTCCCTCTGGAAGAGCCGAGACATCCAAAGTAAGAAAATGTGTCATCTGCATATAGCTTTGTTTTAATTACATAAATACAAAGCATCTGATAAGTCAAGCTTTGCCTTTTAAAAAACAGATGAAACAAGCTCATACAACGTGTTTTACAGACTTGTTCATGTGATAAATTCTGAGTATACTGTCACCTTTAGTCTCTCTGCCTGAGTTTTGTGTCTTCAAATCAGCAGATCTTTTTGAACAAATCTTGGTTGCATTCAAAGATTTCCCCCCCATGTGCTGAATTATTATTTTCTTTGAAGCTTCAGTTAGATGCTTATAAGACAGAAAGTCTTTTATTCTGCAGGGCTGTAAAATGTGGATGCCTCAAGTCAACTTTAGAGTCGTATTTCGAGTATGAAGTCACTTTTAACTGCTGTGTTCGTCATCAAAAATGTAGGCCAGGCTGCCACCTCAGACACTGCAGACTCATCCTTTAACTCTTGAATGAAGGTATCTGTATTATTATTATTATTATTATTATTATCATTATTATTATTATTATGGGAGTCTGGTCCAAATCAAAAGCTCCATCAGCTTCAGCTGCATGGTTCTGAAGGTCACTTATTTAAGATCTTCAAGGTTTCTCAGGTTGAATAATACACGTAAATGAAGTGTTACCTGGTTGGGGATGTGCAGGTTAAAGTCTAAACCACAGACAAACTCTGAGTGATGCTCCAAAGTGTCCAGAAGAGGCTGATTCCTGCTGAAGTCCCAAAACCTGCAAAAACACACAAACACAAACTTTCAGCACTTAAACACGTCGTTTACTGAAGCTTCAAGTTTCTGAAAAGGAGGATTTATAACAGATGATTGCTCATGCGAACTGCTGAAAAAAAGATTAAACCCGACAGCTTCAATAAAATCAACCTCCTGACATTTCTTCTGTCTTCATCATTCAGCCAAGATTTCCCATCATCATCTAAAAAGGTGAAAAACTAATGAAGATGATGGCCTCTCATTTTAGTTTTCTTTTTTTCTTCGTTGAGCCAAAACTGCAAACTGACAGTGAACAAATCTAAAACATTCATGCAAAGAGGACAACCCATTTTGATTTTCATGATGCCTTCATTCCCCCGAACAAACATTTTAAAGCCAAAGACTCATAAGCCTTTAGGAGCAGCTTTACATACTTTTTGAATAGTAAGGGTTGAACTTCATAGTTATTTTTACATAAAGAAACGTAGTAAAAATATCAAACGTGTGTAAGAGATGAAGCACGCAGCTGATTATTAATCATTTTATAAAATCAAATGCATCACCTCATTACAAATCATATATACAGTTATTTATGAGTCCATTTGACACAGAAGATGAGAAAGAGGAAAGAGACGAGAGAGAGAAAATGTTTAAGAGATGTAAAGAGGAAAGTATGTTTAAAAAAAGAGAATGAGATGAAGAAAAATGAAGCTGAAAAAAGACTCAAAAGAGAAAGAAAAGCAGGAGAGAGACGAGAGGAGCCAATAAAACACCGCCTCCAGACTTCAGGCAGCGGCGGCCAATCAGACTAATTGAAAGACAGTTTCTCTTCCTGGTCCTGACAGTCGTGTGTGTGTGTGTGTGTGTGTGTGTGTGTGTGTGTGTGTGTGTGTGTGCCAAAGCCCTGACGCAGCAAACACTCCCTCCAGACTCATCCACTTTGCAAATGTAATTAAATCATTTTCAGAGGGAACACTGCAGCTCCCATTGGGCTCCATTAGGCCCATATTAATACACACACACACACACACACACACACACACACACACACACACACACACACACACTGAGCGATGGGTGTCTGGGGAGACTCACACATTAAGAGATATTGTATATTGAGTGTGGTTGTTAGTGTAAATCACTGCTCACACTCATGTCCATGGTGTGTGTGTGTGTGTGTGTGTGTGTGTGTGTGTGTGTGTGCTGCAGTGCAGACTTGTTTACATTCAGTCCTAACGAACACAGTGACTAATTAATAACTGCCGAAGAAACCAGGAAACGCGTCGTCCAATCAGCATCAAGACAGATCGATAAAGACGTTTATTGATATTTTACATTATTTCTGAGTTTGAGCTTTCTCATTCACAAACATACGCAGGAAGTGAAAGTGCAGCACATCCATCACCCGTAACGCGGAGCGATAAGTCTGCATCATAATGAAGAGCGGTGCCAATAAAAAAATTAAAAAAAATCTCAAGTGAAATGAATGAATTTCTGTCACTGCGCATTAAGAGGCCTCGCTTCATAAAACGAGCCACAGCCGCCATTCACTGTCTGCGTTTTAGCATCAGGAAGTTCGTTTCCTCTTGTTTACTAGTTTCATCGTGAACGCTTCGATCGATCTCAGCAGAGCTTCGGTGCAGAGCCAAAGAGCAGCAGAAACGATCGGACGAGTGGAGAAGTTTTAATGGAAGAGTATCGGCTAAAACAAACTAAATCTTTCGTCTGTTGAGCTGCGTTTGTTCGTGCGCCTCAGCTGATGCTGCTCTGCTTCACTACGAGCTGCACTGCAGCACTTCACTGCGTATGAGAGGCAAATCAAAGTGTGTGAATGTTAAAAATCATTTGGAAGCAGCGAGTCTGATTTCTACAAAATCTGATGGTCACTCTCGAAATTTGACTTTTTTT
>JBAJHX010000031.1:20257315-20269800 GCA_037176925.1 Amniataba percoides | reverse complement strand
GGAGGACGGAGCCGCCGCTGCCGAGCGAGAGGAGGCGACGTGCGAGACGGACCGCTGGCTTGGCGGGGCGGCGGCAGAGCGAGTGGGTGTAATGAAACCCTCATCTCAGGAAAACATGTCAGTCCTGCTGGCAGGCGAAGCCGAAGCTGCTGTCAGAGGCAGCCTGCAGCTCTGAGAGGAGGAAGAGGAGGAAGAGGAGGACGAGGCACTCGCAGAGAGGTTGCCAGATCAAATTTGGGACCAGCTGGGGAAGATCTGGGCAGAGAAACAGGGCGAAGCCCTGAAATCTGAATCATCCCGTCAGAGGAAAAACAAAAAGATTATTCACACGTCACTTTTCCTGACGAGTTTCCTCCTGTTGTTGCACAAATAATTATCCTGAAAATTTGATTATCAAAGGGATTTATGGAGAAAATTTAGCTCCAAGTCCACATTTTTAGCATCAATGAGCTGCATTTTGATTTTGCAGACCCCCTTTACAGAGCTGGCGAAAGAGCATAAAGCTCATCTTACTAAAGAGGCTGAAGTTAAGGAGAAAGTTAAGGGGAAATGATCTAGATCTTCTCTTAAATTGAAGTTATTTAAGTCCATAAACCGGTGAAAATCCAGGAAACTAATCCTGAGAGATGTGACACTTGAACACGGAGGCGTTTAAGATCAGAAAGTCTTTACGCTGCTGACGTGAATTTGTGAGGATCTTTCTGATTTTAACGTCTCTTCCTGACGAACTGCGGCTGAGAAACATCACACGGCAGCTCTCTCGACCTTTTTTCCGATCAGTCCAAACACACCTCGTCTCTCACAATTACACGGCTCGGTTTGCAGCGAACCATCGAGGGTCTGTGCAGCTCCGACAAAAGGCCGAGAAAACAGCGGACAAAGGAGGAGCTTTACTTCATTTACCAGACGGATGAGCCCGTTTTTGTTCACAGCAGCTGAATATTTTAAGATTATTTAAGACATAATTCTCTGAACTTTACTCACCAAGAACGAGAAACGACTCTCTTGATGCAGAAACAGGCTGTTTCTTCTGCATCTATTATTCATTCAGGAGATGTAGAACAGCACAAATCCTCTACAAAACATCAGGACTTTTATTTTCCGAACACACCACATGAAGAAGAAGAAGAAAAGAAGAAGAAGAAGAAGGTTAAAGGAGGTTTTTCTTGCTGCTACACAGTTTCCTGTAACATAAAAAGATCTTTTATCTTCAGCTGCGTGTCGTTGAATCTCTTTTTGGATCGCTGCCTTGTTTTTGCCCCTCGAGCTTCGATCGATACTCAGAGAGAGTCGCGGCGTTTAAAGCCTGCGAGGTCACCGCAGCGAGTCAGGAAGTGAACCGAGGAAACGATCAGAGCGAGTTTTACTCAACGTTTCACCTCCGTCTGAATCCAAACACCGAGCTGCACGTGACGAGAGGAAACAGAAGAAACGTTCGGTTCAAGCTGCCGAAGATAAAAACACCAACAAGGCCGACGTCTTTAAATGATCCTCAAATCAAAATGTGTTCAGGAGCTGCGATGATTTAAAGATCGTAACAAAAGTTTGAGTCAGATGGTTTATTAAAGCACATAAACGTGATAAAAGTGTCCTCACAGTGCAGAAGGGACCAATTAATTTAATATATATGATATTAGTGCAGTATGATTATTAATGTGTTAACGTGCTCAATATTTTAATGCTGCTGCTGGTAAAAGTGGAGATGATGCTAACAAATGTACTGCAGGGTTAATAAATGAATAATAATAATATATTCATGCAATTTAAGTTAATTTTGTTTGTATCTGAGCTGTGTTTATATACGTTTTCTGGATGTCTGCAGCTCGAGTTGCATTTTGGGTAATGTCGGCAGCAGGTTTCTGATGAGGAAGTAAAAAGTTTGGAATAAGAACGATAAAATTTTCGGTTCTGCTGTGTTGATTTTCATCCTTTTTTAAAAATAAATAAATAAATAAACACAACCTGATATCTACAGGTGGAAAAGTGTTTCTGGTTGTAATACTGATCTCAGCCACACGAGGCAGCACTGTTTGTCAAAAAGTTACGTAACATTACTTTGGATTTTATGAGGTTGCTCTTCACTACGTAACAGGAAATTAGTGAATTTTAGTCCTTTGCTGCATGTTATTTGTTCTCTTCTGCAACTGGAGAAACACAAAATGACCCAAAAACAATAAAAAAAGCAAATAAAGCATTTTTAGTTTGTATACAGTCGAGTCCATTTGATTAAAAACTGGAAGAAAACCTGAACAGGTCGTAGTGAACTTCTGCCTCTTGTGGCCAAAATGAGTATTACAACAACACTTCAACAAAATGAGCCGTCACCACTCACTCCTTTTCCTTGTTATTGATTATTATTGATTAGATTTCATGATGTTCAGTGACGTTAGGTAATAAAAAGACAGACTGACCAACACGCTGCAAACTTCTTTCACTAACCAACACTTGAATTATCTGAATTTCTCCTGCAGAGCTCATTACTCCAGAATATGGATCATTTCAGGGTTTAAGCTGGTCTTTTAACCTTCATCTACTCAGTAAAGTGAGACGTTTGTGTCCACAGATTTCACATCATGTAAATATCCTGAACATCAGCACATTTAAACGATTATATTTTACTTTATGGAAACTCCACCAGTCATGTCTTTATGCTTCACTGGTCTGTTATTTCCTTATAATTTCCTAAAAAAACAACAATTCATACAGTTGAATTTAATGTGTTATTGGTTTTGCCTGAAGTCATATTTCACATTTTTGCATCTGTTAACTCCAAACACGTCTCTGTTTTACATAAAATTAGTAAAGTGTCGAGGCTGACGAGGAAAAAACTCAAAGTAAGAAAGAAAAAACATATAAAGATCCTTCCTCATTCAACTTTTGCAGTATTTTATATCAGTGATCGCCGTTATTAATGAAATAAATCTGCCTCCCAGCATGCTGACACATTTAATTATACTATGATAATAAAAATACGCTGTTTGAATACAGTCTTAACAATGATAATTAAATCTGCAGTGAGATAATTAAAGGGAAACAAGAAGAACAAAACAAAGAAATTTATCTTTTTTTTGTCTCGTTTATTACGAAATAAGTATTCAGACTGTAAAAACAGACAAAAGCTCAGCAACTTTGTCTTATTTTATAATAATAATTATATTATTGTTGTTCAGTGTTACAGTGTGATTATGAAGCTTTAAATTTATCTACTGGGACTTTTTCTATTATAAAATCTGAGCGCAGATATCCATCACTTAATGCTTCTGTGTGTATCACAGATAAATGAGATTTACAGTATATTTGGGGAGATAAAAGGTCCTTTGTCATTTCCATCCATCTTTTAAATGTATAAAAACGTGTGTATGATGGTTTAAATGCGATGAAGCTGCAGTCAGAAGTCAAATTCACGAGCGGCTCCTCCTCTGATCGACGTCTGATTTTCATTTTCAGCGACGTGTTTACTCAGCGCCGTTCCCGAGACGAGCAAAACATTTGAACGTGTCAGACGAGACAAATCCCCGATTGTGCCTGAACGCCTCGTCCGTCCTCCCTGAAACTCCATTTCTGTCATCTCATGGACGAGGAGGGCGAAAAAAAAAAAAAATCAATTGCATATTGGCTTTCTCCAACCATCGCTCTCCAAATGGAGCATTTTTCTCACAGCTTCAGAGGGCGATTTCCTCAGCTGTTTGAGGTTCAGATATCTCGCGGGTGATTCAGCAGAGCTCCACGACGGCGGCTCGGATGATTCGTCGGCGCCGGCTTATCAGAGCGAGCGAGGCCGGACGCGTCCCGGACGGTAAATGTCACCACGAGCCGCCTGAGAGCGACTTTTATCTGCGTCGCGCCGTCGTTTGATGTGCGAAATGGACGAGCTGCGGCTGAGCGGCAGCAGATAAAGAAAAGACGCAAACAAACACACGAGATCCTCGTTAGCTCGGATAAACAAACTATCTGAGTTTATTTGTGTTTTACCTCGGTTACAGGATGAAATGGGCTCCAATGTGACACCACTGACAAGAGAAAGAACCTCCATTTTTATTTTTAAAAACACCAAGAAATAATGAAAACAGGAACACGGAAACATTCAGACTTTCACAGATATTCGACTTTATTCATCAGCAGGCGGAAAATTAAAATGTCGTAGCAGTCAGATTTGTTAAAATATACACTGATGTATGAAGCCAAACCATCAAACAAATAAAACAAGTTCATCTGGAGAAGAAAATGATCTGAATATCCAACAGGGAAGTTAGCGGCAGGTTGGAGGAGCCGAACAGACGAAGGCAGAAGTTTGATTTAGAAACTGAGAACGAGGCTGCAGCGTTTGTCAGACAGTGAGGAAATATCTCATCAAACAGCAGAGACCTTAGTAATGTTAAAATTAATAAAGTTGAATCAAATATTACGTGATGATCTCCACATCTTGAAGGCGACCACTTTATCTTTGACTTTTTGAGTCTGTCACACACAAACATGCACATCTTTTCAGCTTTAATGTGAAATATCTGATGCTCTGCATCGCTGTGGACGACAATCCAAAGTGGACCAAATCATTTGTTATTATGCTGAAAAAAAAATTATAATTGTCTTGTCAAGGTGTGAAAAGAAAAGCAATAACTGAGAAATTTCCTGGGCCGAGTAGCTCTGCGAGTGAGTCAGCAGCTTCAGCGAGACTGGAAATAAAAACTCTGCTCACACTCTGCAGATGTTATTTGCACCCAGGTGTCAGCAGCCAAAATGCATCCGTATGAAAACATCTATCTGATGTCTTTACCGGGCTTTCATCCAACCGCAGGAGGCGAGGCTGCAATCAAGAGGAAGAACAAACCAGTTCTGAGTCCTGGAAAATGAAGTTCACCCTGGAGGAGTTTGGAGGAGCAGATGGAGACGCTGACGGACAGCCTGAAGGAGGCTGCAGGATCCGGACTGTGGAGCATCCTCAGGGACGAGAGCGGCGTTCATCCAAGACAAGCCAAAGACGATCGATTCCAAGAAGAAGACGAAGACGAAGTCTCGAGAGGTCGGAGGATCTGCAGCTTAATAGGTTCATCTCTTTGTCGATGGAGGGATAGAAAAGCTTATTAACACTTCTGCTGGACTTCTCCGAGGTCGGTCAGACAATCTGTTCAAACTGCACTTTGCAGGATCTTTGCAGAAAAAAATGGGTTTTATCACAAGAAGGCTGCAAGACGGCAATTTCCTCTAATTGAAAGGAAATAGGAAACCTAAGAGCAGCGAAGAAATCATTTAAAAGTCAACGTGCAACTTTCAAAAATAGCATTTAATTGAAAACCGTGTTGTGTTTTTGTCACGAAAGCTGAATATCCTGAGACCTTTAAGGTGGACGGGTTTCTGCATCAGTTTCTCACAAACAAGAACAAAATCGCAGCCGGAGGACGAGACGAAGCGGCTGCACACGCTGACAGAAAACACAAACGCTTCTGACAGCCGCCGTAGGAAGGAGACAGAAAATGTAATTTTTGCTTGTGTATTATTAGACGTGGTGTCTGCACAGCAGGAATAAACAGAAAGTGTCTACATCAGGGAGGTTATTTATTGATGAAGGTCTTTTTCTGATATCTCATATTTCAAATGATTCGTATTTTATTTTACAAACACGCCTGTTTGTCGTCACTTTGTTCAGCCTGTTTAACATCCTGAGAGCTTCAGATTCAGCCTTCATACGACGCCATCCTCGATCCGGGAATGATTTTCTTACTTAGCACACAATTTATGTTCAGTGCCAAGAGTCAGCAGGAAGTCAGGATATAAAACCTTCATTTAATCAGGTTAAGTCAATGAGATCAGGATCTGTTTGTGCACACAGACCTGAGTCCTGCAGAGGAAAGGAAAACAATCAGACGGACATAAAAAAGGGACGCAGAGACGATCACAGAGATTCAGAGTTTAAAAGTAGTTCGATAACATAACATTTTACTTTTAGTCATGTCATTGCTAAAACCAACAAATAATCTGTGATAAAACATGCACGAGATGACATCAAAACGAAGAGAAAACAGCCGTTTATATAAAGGAAGAAGAGCGATTAAATCTAGAAAGAAATAATACTCAACATCTTTCCTAAACCACATCAGATGTTGATGCTTCATAATGTGCCGTTTCCTGGAAAATTCATCTTAATCAGTCCTGATTTTAATTATAAAGAAACAATTAATGAAACAATTAATGAAAAATCAATTAAAATGTTTTTTAAGACAATAACTGTCATGGATATTTGAACTTAATACTGCACTTTTCTACTGATCTAAAAAATAAAACATCACTCCGACAGTGTGAATTTTTTTTTGCATGTATGAATTTAGACTTTCTTATGATATATTTGAGTAGTAAATATCTTCTGTTTCTGAATTTAAAGCTGGAGGAGCGTAAAATACTCTTTTATTGCGTCATTATTAACTCTCTGGCAGGGATCGATATCTTTAAATCCGTCCGCGCAGCCGTCGAGCTCACTGGGGATCGTTTCTATAATGAAATAAACTCTGAATATAAAGATGGTTCTTATTCTGATTTTATCCACGACAGCAGGAGGGAAAGTGGAAAAGGTTCAATTATTTCATCTGTGAGGTCCTCCGGCGCTAATTTCCACCGAGCGTGCGACTCTTCTCGGACGCAATTTGCAGGAATAATGTAAGTGTGATTATCCTGTGACCCCCCCACTTCTACTTTTGAGGATTACAAATACCCCGTTTTGAATTCACGGCGTTCGTCTTAAACGAGCCGGGCGAACAATAACGTGGCCTTTCTGATTCTCGGCGTGTGAAGGCAGAATTAGAAACGCTTTGTGGAGGGGAAATGTCACGCCGGCGTCCTGGACGGCTCTCTAATGCAGCAGACATCTGTAATTTACCAGACATTCGCTCACAGGAAGACGTAATGTGAGCGCGGCGGCGGGTCGAGGCCTCTCTGTGGGTGTTTGCACCTTTAAAAGGAGCTGATGCACGAACGGTCGCAGATCAGGACTGAGAGCTGCTGTCGAAGAGGCACAATAACACATTAAATGTGACCTTTGAGGCGGTTAAACGGACTCACTTATCCAGACCCTCGATCGGGGATATCACAAACAAACCGTGAGAAAGCCAGAGGTCAGAGGTCACGCAGCAGAGTAAGCCTGGAGTTTAACGATATAACAAGAAAAGAAATGAAGAGCAGAGAGAGAAGTTCACTTTATTAACTTTAAATGCTCAATAAATATTTATACCGAGTCCCTTTTTATTCGTTCTGCTTCAGGCTGATGATGATGCAGCAGATCTGTGCAGTTAATCCTCCATCTTCCTCCGTCTGAGTTTGATCCTTCAGCCGAGTAACTGGAAGTACGAGTACTTTACAAAAGTATTTCCACATTATACGACTACTGACTTCTACTTCCTCACCACCTCAGAGGTATTTATAGAAGATTTAACTCCATCTAAGGGGTAAATAAAGTATTTTTACTCGTCACAAAGCTGAAAACTTTGCTGTTTTTCTTATTTTTTACAGATACGTGGTGTGATGATCTTATAGACCATGATGCATTGCTGCAGATGAAACCAGCCAACAGGATATAAAAATATATTTTTCAGCTTGGTATTAATACTCTGAATATTTCCTCATCGTGTAACAGCAGTGAAGAAACAAAAGCTTTCTGTCTCCACAAAGAGTTTCTGAAAAAGCCGAGCAGGTTTGTATTTCTGCGAAGCGTCAGCGGGATGTTTGTCATCGCCTCTGTCCATCTGTGCGCCTTTTTCTTTTAATCATCCTTGACTCACTCTGCTGTTATTTAACCGGCGTCGAGCGCTGCACAGAAACGAGCTCATCACAGGAAACCGCTGCATTAACGGAGCTAATGGAGTCAAAACACACACTCTCAGAAATGATTTATTTATAGACCTTTTTCAGAAGATATGTTACAGGCAGGTTAGAAAGTTTTGAAGGATCAGTGTGAAGAGAGGGAACAAGCCCAAAAACAGAAAACAAAAGGATGCTGGGAAGCGAAGAGGAGCAGCTATTCAAGGCTAATTAAGAAAATCAGGCAGGTGATTGAGGAGATAACGAGGACAGGAAGTGAGGAGACAGTGTTTACAAAATAAAACAGGAAGCAGAAAGATCATGAAACAGGATCAGGGTGAGAAAATATCTCACCTGTTTTTAATTTCCCTCATTAATCTTGTTTATTCGCTGTTTTGTCTCGTTAGTACTCGTTGTTTTCCTGCCTCCGTTTCTTTTCCTTTGTTTTTGGATTTATTAAATCATTGTTCATTAATTGTTCATTTCACTATGTTAAAAAAAATAAGACAGCTATCACAGTGGCTGTTTTATAATCTGACATGCAGTCTGATGACGTGATGGATTCAGGGTTGCCATGGTAACCCTGCATGCAGCTTTTTTTTTTTTTTTTTCTTCCAGGAGCTCGGCTGTCGTGTGACGGACGGAAAGATTTAACACGGCGAGCAGCCTTTTAAAACAAACGCTGACACACGTCGGACACCCGTTGACCTTTGACCTTCGCTGCTCTCATCATGTCGTTTTGGGAGGCGGCTGCAACCTTAAAAAACAGAAGAAATAAAACAAAAATGAGCAGATTAAACTACATCAAGAGGCAGAAAATCCTCCAAATGAAAGTGAACAATCATCATTTCTGTCCCTGTTTTGTGCTGCTGAACAGAAACTCACCTGCTGCGGCGAGTTTTCAGCTCCAGGACGCCTCCGGCTGCTCGGCTCAAACAAAAATAGAGCGAGCGCGGTTCAACCTTTCAGTCCTGCTGCTGTTTCACTTCCTGCATCTGCTTTCCGGTTTCATTTCTCTCCTCTCTCTCGCAGCACCGGTGACACCAGCAGAGTCTGAACGTTTCTCCGACGCTCATCGCCGACGTCTGATTTCGGCGTCAAACCATCGAGATCAAAGTTCGCCGCGAAGCCTCCCGTTTTGTGCCGACGCTCGACGATCACACGGAGGAGAAATCCATCAGAGAGGAAACACAGAAACCAATTTCTTCTCCCGCGGGAGCAGGAAATAGGGCAGATTGCAATTCAGCTGCGAGACAGTTAGAGAAAGAGAGCGTCCTGCGAAACAGGAAATCACCGAGGCAGGCGAGACGGGCCGAGAAAATGAGCGCACGGAAAAAGTAAATTACAACATTTTATCACAAAATTACCAACCAGAGAGCGACCCTGGTTAATATTAATGACTGTTATATTGAGATAAAGTGATGACGGCCAAACTTTATAAAACCCTAAATCCAGAAATAAAGGCTTTCATATGAAAGGCTTTAAATGTTTTAATATATTTAAATGATTATGGGGCTGTTTAAGGTCAGCTCAGCCGCTCAAGAAATGCTAAATCACTGAATTTTCACACTCCTTAGCTTAAATTTAAAGAACTGCATCACGTCTGAGGCACAGTGTGTTAATGAGAAAACTTTCTGAATAATAAAAAACACATTTTAGCGTTTCTTTAAAATCCTGCAGGTGTAAATTCATGTGAGCAGAACACGTTTTTCTGTCTTTTGTTTGTCACATGTAATCACACCGGGTTTTATCACAGTCATGTTTGTTTTTGTGTGTGTTTATTTTCTCCAGATATTCTGTCAGATTGTGAATTTTGGACACTTTGGTGATGATAATACAACATCTGCATGAAGAAAAAGGTTTAACAGTTCAAGTTCAGCATCAGAAAACTGTTTTTAATCACAGACTGAATATACTTTTCTCCTACTCTATAAAAATGAAGCCAAAATATCTCTGATATGGACGCCGCCATCTTGTTCTGGTGACATCATTTGCGATTGAGGGGAGGAGCCTCTGTGTCGAGGCCCCGCCCACACACACACCTGACTGATCAGTAATCAATAATTAGTAACTGTTGGCAGATTATCGACGTCTCCTCCTCTGCAGCGTCTCATCACGTTCGATCCTGAAGTTCAACGAGCTCTGAACGCGTCGCCCTGCTGCTTCTTTGTGTTTAATTATCTCGACATTTATCTTATAATTATCGACAAATAATTATCTCAAGCTCAGAACAACAAGCGATGCTCATTTTAAAACTTCTGATAAAAGGAGTCAAACTGTTTTTGTAGGTTTTACCTGATCACGAGTTTCATCGTGGAGTCGAACTTTCTGGTTAATGAAATAAGTCACGAGCCGCTGTTATTGAAAAATCAGGGTAATGAAGTCATAACAACAAGGACACGGTTTCTTATCCGAAGGGAACGAGATAATTAGGTCTCGATCTCGGGATGACAGCCGTAGAAAACAGATTAGGACAGAAGAGGGAAGGACGAAAGGATCAAACAGCATTTAAAGGTGAGTTTAGTTTTCTTTCACTCGTCGTTAACTCCCTTCGTCCGGCTCATAACGAGGCGAAGCTTTGACCTGCTGCTTGTTTTAGCCTTTTGGTCAATAAAACTAAAAATAATTAAAGCACTCTAACTGTTTTGGAGGTTTTAGTACCACGCTCATGTATGGATCTCTATAAAAGTCATATTTATATAAAATATAAACATATATAGGAAATAAAGCAATAATAATAACAGTAACATGCAGACAGTGTGACAATAGTGCAAATGTTTGAAGTAAATATGATTATTTCAGCAGGTTGATAATAAACAGGAGCTAAAATGAAATACAGAATATACAGAAAGCACAGATTAGTGCCGACAGTGGTGATAAATACATAAAAAACTGTGTTTTTAAAATGAGAATAAAACAAATATTATTTCAGTCTTAATAAAAATGAAATATTTAGAAACCCCAAACTTTACCAGTAAAACCCTGACAGGCGAATCTGAGGGCAAAATGTCGTTATGTGATGTTTTTTTAGAGGAAAGTAAGAAAATAAAGTTCAAGGACACCATAAAAATCATCCTGAAACAAAACATTTAACATTAATAACTTGCCTTTTTAAATTTAATTTAATAATTGATTATAATCTGATGACTTTATGACGCACTAACGTGAACTTTCCTTCAGTTTGGCGCCTCGTCTTCAGCTCGGACCCTGCTGCTGTAATAACACGCTTGTTCGTTTGTCTGCAGGCTGACGGTGTTTACGGGCCCCTGATGCACTCAAATAGTTTTTTAAATCATTTTTTAATTGGCCTGTTTTTGGTCTTTAGCAGTTTGGCACCTTATTACGCCGCCTCCGTCTCGCCGCGCTCTGGAGGGATTTGCTGTGCGGAGCAATTTCTTCCAAATAACACAGGAGAGCTGTGTTATTAATAAAGCGTCTGTGTGTGTCCGTCTGTCTGTCTGTGCTGCTGTCGGCTCACATCTCCTCCTCAGCAAACCTTTTCTCTGCATACATGAAGGCAGGAATAACATTTACACGCCTGTGTGACAGATCCATCAGCTGTTTCACGTTATCGAGGTGATTCATCCGCCAGCAGCTTTAATCTGATAACACTTATTCCTCCGATTTAACCCTTAAATAATATTTAAGGAGTCAATAAGAAGTCTTTGCTGCTGAATGAGCGTCAGTGTGATTGTTTGCAGCAGTGAAAAATAAAAAATGATTCAAAAACGCAGGTCGATAAATGCTCCCGACATCAGGCGTGTTTTAAAGTGTTTTTAAAGTGATTTGTTAAAGATTTTTACAGCTGCATTTACATCTTTCTACCTCCGTTTGTTCACCTGTGCTGTCAGGTGAAGCTTCAGAAATAAACAGAAAAGCTGCAGACTTGTTCACTTTGACTCTCTCAGACTTGATGAAAGTTGAAGTTTCTGCAGGATTATGATCGCTGGTAAAATTTGTGGAAGTTCATTCAAAACTTTTCTATGCAAAATTCAGAAAACTCTTGTTAACAGAGACACCTGAGATCACTCACCTGCAGTCTGATGATCTGTAGGCGGAGCCAACACCAACCAGAGGAGTGACATCACACACAAGCCTGAAGGTGAATGACAGGTGATAAACTGATATTTTGCTTTTCAATAAAGTTCAGCATCTTTCCCAAAGAGGCTCAGTAACGTCAGCAGAGCTTCATCAGATGGACGTAAACACGAACGCTGAGTGAATATTATCAGTCAGATGTGTTGTTTACTTCACTTTCTACAGCTATATGACCCCAAAATGATCCAATTTTAAAGTGATTTAATCACAATAAACTGATCAAAATGAAGCTGAAATGACTGAATCATGATGCTGATCTGTAAAAAGTCTGAATTCATGTTTTGTCAAGTCTGTCTGCAAGACGACGAGCAAACAATGTTTAAAATGTCTGTTTTCTGAATGGACTTTGGATCAGTCTGCGCTCTGCTGACGTGAAGCTGATGAAGTTTTGTGCAGATGTTCTCCAGATGATGAATATTAACGAGTTTGTTGATCCTCCACTTCAAGTCTTTATTCACCATTTCTAATAATATTGCAGTGAGAAAACAACCATGTCATATTCGAAGAGAAAAAGGACAAAATTTATTCTTTTATTTTGGCGGGTTTGTTTCCTGACCTCCATCCTTCATTTCATTTTCGACCCGCTGCTGCAGAAATGTCAC
>JBAJHX010000031.1:20201630-20212120 GCA_037176925.1 Amniataba percoides | reverse complement strand
TAGAGACGTTTGTAGGATTTATAAGCTACTCTGCAGCCTTTACAACTCTTCAATGGCCGTAAAGCCTTTAAGTTATTGCAGTGTTTTCACTTCTTTAACTAAACAAGGTAATAAATCTGTCAGCAGAAAAGAAGAAAGTCCAGACGAACACATGATGCAGGACGGACTCTGATTGCATCTGTTCATTTATAGCATGAAGATTTTTGATTCAATTGACCATTAAATGAGTCTAACAGAGGAGTTATTTATGACTGTTTAGACAGAAGAGATGAAGTTTATGATACGACGGCTCCATTTCAGTGTTTCCTCGTGCAGCAGCTTTGTTTTATGAAGTTTCTCACACTTCTGAGAAATTCATTCAGACTGGATGAAAATGTGGTTTTTAGGAAATGGTGTAATTCATCCTTAATGTCTTCCTTGTGTGAGTGAGTTCTGCAGCTTCTCATGTATAACAGACGAGGCGATTTGATAAATGAAACTAAACACTTGGTCATTAATATCAAATTAGCTGTCAAATGTTTAACAGCCTGTTTCCTCTGAGGGATTCTCCCGCTCGGCCTCAGAGACGAACGTGATCAAAATAGTTTTAAAACTGACAGAAAAGGACGTCAAAGTGACGGCGCGCTCTGCTTCCTTCTCCAGCTGCTGCCGTACCTGCAGGCCAACCTGACGGGCTTCAAGAAACTGGAGATCCTCAACTTCAGGAAGGGCAGCGTGGTCGTCAACAGCAAGATGAAGTTCACCAAGACGGTGCCGTACAACATCACCGAGGCCGTCCACGGCGTCCTGGAGAAGTTCTGCTCCGCCGCCTCCAAGAAGCTGCACATCCAGATCGACACCCGCTCGCTGGACGTCGAACCAGGTGAGGCCGCGGTCAGGTTCGTCGTCAATGTTGTTGAGAATTCCTGAAAAAAATAGTAGGTTGAGTTTAACTAACACGACACGTCTTTCATTAACAATCCTGCAAACATAACTTGACTTTTTTCAGTGTTACAAACTCACCGACACTTTATCAGATTATGACGAATGCAAATATTTGTTCTTGTTTTTTATTGTTTACATTCGTTTCTATGAAATGAAAAAGTTCCCTAGTTCACATTTAACCCCTTTCATAGTATTTTATTCTCTCTGATCTTACAGCTGTGTTGTAACTTCGCTCACGTTACAGCTGCAGCTCACTGATGTCTGATGATTTCTTCCTCTCTATGTGTGCCATAAAACACCATCCAGCAGCCCATAATAAGTCTCACTGTTGTGTCAGCGCCGCTCCTTTGTATTCATCTCGCACTTTACAGGCTTTTTATTGTAATATTCTCCACAGATGAGACGCGGGCAGAGCGCAGAGATCACACACACACACACACACACACTCGGATTGACTCGGTAATTAGGTCTATATGTCAAATCCACCGATACTCAGTGGGATTGTGCAGAACATCGCAGCGATGGAAAAACAGTAATGAAGATGAGAAGCGAGCGGCAGAGGGGAGAAGTGCTGCAACAACATCTTTTGCCTCGGAGGCGGCTGATTGCTTTTCTTTAATGGGGATCAAGTTTGTGCCGAAACAATCGTGTCGTTCAGATGCTGGTGCTAAATAATGAACTCAAAACTGTGATATGCATCAGACACACGAGAGAGAGATGTTGTACTAAATAAGTCAGAAAAAACACAAAGCAAACGCCTCCTTCAGAGTTATATTATCATTATTAAAGGCAGAAGTCAGCAGGCTGATATCATCCAGCGTCAACAAGTAGGAAGAAATTACAGAACAGAAATGATAAACGTGCCTTTAAAAATGCTTTTCATTCGCAAAGTTTCTCCAGCAGACAGTAAAAGTGTATTTAATATTCATAATAAAGGCTCACGCTGCACAATACTTTCCTATCGTTCAGATTTTCACATCTAAGCTGTATTTTACGAGTGAACTGCACACCGACTCCAAAGATCAGACGTATTTAAATATGTGAAGGCGACAAATATCCGACTGAGATCAAACCTTTGTCTGTTTAAATAAATCTGTGGTGTCGGGACGTGTTTGTGGGTTTAATTTCTTTCCTTTACAGTCGAACTATGAAACAGCATGTAAATATTTGAGAGGACAAACACTCGTACGAGCGTGTGTGAGATGATGTTTGTTATTTAATATTAACATCGGTGGGTTTGATGTTCACTGGTGGACAAACACATTTAATGTTGAGATTATTTTTGACCTTGGAAGCTGCAGCTGATGAACTCTGACATTAACATGCTGCGGTTTTCTTCCTCCTCGCCGGCTGACATATCTGAGATAAAAGAAACTCTGACGCAGTCACACACACGTGGACATGCATGTGGATATACGTATGATTCAGAGTTACACACACGGACGCTGAGCGCCCGTCACGGCTTCCCTTCGTCCACGAAGGCCTCCAAACGTGCTGATTTCCCCGGAGCGTGTCTGACGTTTAGTCTCGGAAGCCGTCCACGCCAGAGGCTAAATCTTACATTTCAATGCAGACCAGGAGCTGAGGATCTCATTAAAATCAAACACTCCTCAGCGCCTCCTGGAGAGAGCAGGGTGGGTGGAGGGAGGCGCTCTTCATGAATACTAATGCCCTGTTTTCCTCCCCGCAGCCGATCAGGCCGACGCCTGTAAGTTTCTGGCCTGCGACGAGTTTTCCCGCTGTGTGGTGAACGGCCGCACGAAGGAGGCGCAGTGTCTGTGCGAGCCGGGCTTCCTGTCGGTGGACGGCCTGCCCTGCCAGAGTCTGTGCGTCCTGCAGCCGGACTACTGCCGAGGAGGGGGGGAGTGCCGGGTGGTGCCCGGACACGGAGCCGTGTGCAGGTAAACACACCTGAACACCACGCGGGCTGGTTCATTAGAGGAAGAGATGCACGTGAACTTTACAGCTGCACGCGAACGCATCGTGAGGAAAGATCACCTGAACTCTGCTGCTTCCTGTTTTAGCGCCTTTCAGCTCGTTGTTTTGGTTTTAAAACACAGAAACAAACCTTTTTAATAAAGTCTCACATCTCTTATTAGCTTCGTTTTCAGCAGCAGACGTGAGTAACGAACAGCAAGAGGTGGAGGAGACCAAAACAGAGCTGAAAGGGGAGAAAATTCATCATTCATTCGTTCACAATAACAACTTTAAAAGGTGTTAATATGTCAGCAAAGATTTATTCAACCTGCTTTAATAATCTCATCAGTAAAATCAACTGCTGCAAAATAAATTATTCATTTCTGAAAACACAATAATTAACAGCCACGACGGAGCAGATCTGAAGGAGCTGAACTAAAGCTGCTGCATGAAATGTGATTTTTAAGTTTAAAAATCAAGAAAAACTACATGTTTTTTTTTTGGTATGAAACTTAAAATGGTATTATCATTATTATTATCATTATTCAGTACAAATACTTGACTGATTTTGCTTTATTTTATGTAAATTTGGCCCTGAACAGAGGAGGCATTTCATCTCTTTTTATCAACGTATCTCAAAAACTATTTAGAAATGTAGATAAAATCATGTGAAATAAAACTAAAGTTTAATATATCGAATGTACAAACATTTAAACATGAATATTTTTATTAAAATAAACTAGTGTATTATCCTGAAAAGTCAGTAATTTAATATGAACAACGTGCATTAGGACTGTTTTTTGTTTTTGACATTTATTCATTTATTTTGACGTCTTTTTAATCACAGTTACACAGTGTTGGTGGATTTTGTCCTAAAAGTGTCCTAAAAGCACTAAAAAGGCATCAGATAATGAAACCTTTTGTTTTCTGGATATAAATATCCACCATTCATCAAAGCTTAATTAAAACGGCGCTTCATTAACTGCGTGTCACTTCACACGCGAAGCGTTTTGTCCTGCAGAGATTTTATTAGATTACGAAACCTTAACTGAATTAAAAGTTCTTGCCGGGCCTGTTTAATAAACCGAACCTCTAAAACTGTGACTGAGACTGTTTTTACATCCTCAAACTTAAAGTGATCTGACAGGTTTGATATTTTCACCGACGGAAACTTCAGCCTGTCGTTTTTATCGCTTTTATCAGACGCAACCAGGACTATTTGTTTGGATTAACTTCACAGAAATATTTGACAACTGCCATTAAAGTTGTGTCAGATAAAAATAAATAGACAATCATTTTTATTTTAATCCAGTGCCACAATCAGGTCAAAGTTTAAGGTTAAATTTAATGTAATTTGTCCAATATTTCAATTTCAGCACAAACACTAATGGCTAACATGCCCATGACCAAATGATTAATGACTAATAATCAACAGATTGATTGATTGCTGTGAAAACACAACCTGAGAGCCTCAAAATGTCTTTTTGCTAACATTAAAACGTTGTTTGTTTAAATATTTTAATGCACACTGGAAAGGCAAAGATATATAAGACACTCGTTTTACATAACTTTAAAAAGAGACACCTCCTCTTCTGTTCATGTTCACGTCGACTTGTTCACTTCACATTTTATAGAAACTTTAAAAAGGGTCAGTCCGACCTACAACAGGTAAAATAAGTGTGTTCACTCTCTGAATCACCGAATGAGTCAACACAACGTCGACTGAGCCAAAAACTGCAGTATTTTTATCATTATCACACAAATTAGTTTTTTCTGCTGTCTGATAGTATTTTTAAGTAAAGATTACCACAGAGAAAAGCTTTATAACTGCAGCTAATGAAACTAAAAATAAAGAGATTCAAACACACATGATATTACAGATTATTGCCATGAAAGACAGCAACATGAAAATCTTTGAGATTAAAACTTAAAATAGCAGAAATAGTAAGTAAAAGTCCTGCAAAACTAAAATGTCTTTATTTGCATCAGAATATACAGAATACTAATTCTGCAGAAAGGCTCATTTAAAAAAATAATATATGAAATTATTGGATTATAATTATTTCTGCATTAACGTGTTTATAACTTTAATGCTGCAGCTGGTAAAGAGCAGCTCATTATTACTGTTTTATATACTGTTAGATTGTGAATTTCCCTCAAAAGGATTAATAAAGTTATATTTCAACATTTAAGATTGAAAATATTGGACAGAAAAACAGCCGACAACATTCAGACTAAAGCGAGCAGCTTCGTGCAGACGAGAGCGACTCTGCATGACGATGATGTGAAACCACCTGCAGCAACCTGAGACGTTTCATTTACTGACATTTAGCCGATACTCCACCTCTGAGTGTGTGAGTGTGAGTGTGTGAGTGTGTGAGCGTGTGTGTGTTTTGGTGTTTTTCCTTCAATCTGGACTCAGTTTTTGAATATTTGAGCACAAAAGAGCAGAAAAGCTGAAACCTGAAATGTGAAATCAGACGTAGCAGCAGCTTTCTGTCTCGTCTGGAGGGTCGGGGGGTCTTCAGGTCTTCGGGGGTCTCCAGGGGTCCTCGGGGGGTCGCAGTCGTCCTGGATTTGCCAGCTGTCATTACCACTGAACCTCGTTTGGTCTAATCCCGCGTCCAGACCGGGACGGGAGGCAGGAACGGCAGTAAACCCTGAACAGGACCCGAGAGGTTAAAACTGCAGAGCAACAACGTACAGAGGCAGCGGAGGAAGCAGAACAGTCACTTTGGTACAAAATAAAAACCTTTTAACCAAAAACACTCCCAGAAAACACACCCAAAGAAAGAAAAAGCTCTGAGAGTCGTTCAGGTGTCGGTCAGGTCCCAACGAGGCCTCGAGGTCATTCAAGGTCATTCTGTTTCTGGCTCGCAGA
The DNA here is from genome assembly GCA_037176925.1 of Amniataba percoides. Taxonomy (NCBI): domain Eukaryota; kingdom Metazoa; phylum Chordata; class Actinopteri; order Centrarchiformes; family Terapontidae; genus Amniataba; species Amniataba percoides. The sequence goes on along the minus strand of JBAJHX010000031.1, from coordinate 20,206,398 downwards.
CGGACTTTTGTTTTGGTTGGACTCTCGCCAGGTTAACGTGTGTTTGACCAGCTGTGTGTGTGTGTGAGTGTGTGTGTTTTTAAACATTTCCTGGTTGACTGAATGTTTTTGTTTGACCAACACGTTTCAGAAAGAGCTGATCTTCGTCATGTTTGCTTTTTTTTTTTTTACTTTTTAAACGCATCATGCAAACAAGTCACATCCTGTTTTTTTCCTGAATTTAATAAAGATAATAACTTGAATTTCCTCTGAGACAAATCAAAAAACTCTTTTCTCTTTTCTTATATGAATGTATTTATGATTTATGATTCTTCCTCTCTCTCACTTATCTACAAACAAAAGCGTCCTCCTACAAGCGTCACGTCGTCCTGAACCTTTTCTCACTTTGCACGAAGGTTGAAATGACCCTTATGAATTATTCATGATGATTTAACGGTGATTCAGCAGTTTGAATATACATTTTTAACACCATCTGGGCGGCAATTGTTCTTTTCTGACCACCAGAAATAGTCTCCTGTCAGATTTTTTTATACAATAGCGGATCTGAGCGAAGAGACGGGTCGAGACTCGTTTCATTAACGAGCTTTTGTGTGAAAGTGAAAGAAAAAAATCTTTAATCTGTAATAGCAGAAGAGTGAAGGCTGTAGATTAGAGCTAAAACAAGAAGAATGACATTAGCAGTGAGATTTGGTGGATGTTATATTCATAGATGATCACCTGAGCAGGGATATTTTCATTTTTTCTTGCAGATTTTTTATCTTTATTAACCCGACGAAGCTTTAACGTACCGATGTTTCTTTCTTTTGTCTCCTCTAGTTTGAAGTTTGAGCTCTAAAATGTGGTGAGGCTCGTTGAGAGTTTTGTTATTACAGTTTACAGGTTGGTGATGGTTAATTTTATCGATGCAAAGTGGAATATAAAACCTTTTTTTTTGCAGGACATTAACACAGTTTGTGTGTGGAGGGTTGATAAAAACGTCCTGTGATCGGCTGTGAGGAGGTTTCATGTTTGATTTGAGGTTAAAACGTCCGACAGAGAGACACCAACGACGACTTCGACCTCGCCAGCTCGTTTGCAGGATACAAAAAACAACCAAACATCAAACTAAACTGTTGAATCAGAGGGGACAGTTTGATCATTCAGGGATGAAACCTGCAGAAACGTCACGTCTGGATGTGATTTCCCCGCTGAGATGATTCTCTCAGCTCTTTTGTATTTCGGCTCATTCGCAGTATTTGCAGGTTTTCTGTGAAATCTTCCTCCTGAATCTCTTTTCTGGACACAAAGAGAGGAAGAGCCCCCCTCCTTCCTCCTCCTTCCTCCTCCTCCTCCTCTGGTTTCATACCTGCAGAGTTGCTGTGGCTGCACTTTCATTTTCACACCTGCTCCATTTTTCTTTTTTGTTGCAGATACAAAGACAGATACTCCCTCCCGGGCCTGGCCAGTTAAGAAAATATATCCGATTGGACGCCACCTGAGAATCCCACAAAAGGTGAGGGGGGCTCTTTGCCGGCGGCGAGGCTGCTTTTAAAACCCCACATGTGCAATCATGTTGGAGCGAGAATCAGCTCAGTCAGCAGAGCTTCAGCTGAAAGAGGTGACAGAAAAAAAAAAAAACCCTGTTTGTTTGGAGGTTTTAGATTTAATCTCAAACACCTGTGCACACTTTTCACCGGATCGTTTTATTTAGACGAGCTGTAAATCCATCCTGAATCGAGCTGATCTGAGTGTCTGAGTTTGATCGGAGAGTAATTAAACCTGCTGAAGGACGGCGACTGTGACGGCAGAAAAATAAACCGGGTTCACGTCTCCTCTCTCAGCCTGCTCGAAATAAAAGATGGCTGCCGACCATTTAAACGCCTCTCGGTGGAAATAAAACACACTGCTGCGGCGTGGTCTCTTTCCACACACATGAAAACACTGAAGACAAGAAAGAAGTGAAATGAGACAAAGAACAGTTTGTTTTTATGGTTTGTTCATTTCTGAATTAAACCCATAAATTATTTGCCAAATTATAGAAAAGTGATGCATTTATAATAAATCAAAGTGTTAAAACTTATCGTAACCTGCAGACCAGCTGATCATATGAAGAATAAAGTGTCCAATATTAATAATATACATATAATGATAATGATCAATATTTAATTAGCAAAGCTGAGCACGTCTTGACTTCCTGATCTGAACTAAACAGACTTTGATTTAAACCTCATTTTGTTCTTGGAAAGAAAACAAACGAGCTTATTATTATAATTATTCCTCAAAGATGTTAAACTGTTCTTTTAAATGTCACAATCAAATAATGTGACCAATAATTTAACGCTTCATTTAATCATTTACGTTACTCAACACAGCTCAGAGGCTGACAGGAAGTTAGAGAGCAAAACAGAGAAAACAGCGTATTAACGAGACTTTTCTATAAAATTAATATCTGATACTGATAAATTTGATGACCTCTTCGCACAAAACTGCAAATACAAGATCCAACTTTCACATTCACACAACGCAGAGAAGAAATGCCAAAATAATAATAACGTCGTGTTTTTTCCACCGCAGACTCGACGAAACAGGACTCTGCAGCAGGAACCCGTCAAGGCCTCAACGATTAAAAAAATCCAACATGACGTGAAGAGAAAAGCTTCAGGACAAACTGTTTGCTCGGTCGGAGCTGTGAGCTTCATCTTAAGAGGACGAGCTCCCTTCAGGGGGTAAAAAGACATTTAGGCCACTTTAAAACTGTCGGACAGGCGTCGTCCGCAGAAGAGGAGCCGGCGGACGACGAGGTGGAGTCGATGGACAGTTTTTGTACCGTCTGCTGACTCTGTTTGTTTCTGTAGAAAGATGCAGGTCTGATGTAAAAACGAAGGAAACGAACAGCAGCTTCTCATCGGGGATCTGCGTGTTTGTAGCTCTGTTAGCTGCTCATCATCACACAGTTAGTGGAAGGATTTTAAAGGCCAAACGAGGGAAAGGAATCCAGTTTTTTAAAGAAAAAAGCAAATACTAGAAAAAGCTTCAGCATCGAAGAGGAGCATCATCACCATCATCATCATCCTGCTAAATCAGGGTCACATGGACCACAACAAACCGTTAATTTATCACCAAAGTTATTTCAGTTCATCCCGAACGTTTTGAACCAAAGTTGATGACAATCAAGAAATTTTATCCTGAATGTGAAAAAAATGAATGAAAAAATGAATTTCTGATCCATTTACGAGCTTTCACCCACATCATGTCGTACTCTTTAAATCGTCTCCATGATAGAGAATATTTTTTTATTATTGCGCTTTAATCGAACGTTTAGCTCCTGTAGCTTCTTTTCTGAAAACAAACAGGATCAACATTTTGTGTGCAAACGTGAGTTTGTAGATCTGTAATGTCGTCGTCGTGTTTTCTTGTACAGTTCATGTAAAGAGAGACAGATCTGCTGATGTTTTATTGCTGCTTTTGGGGAAAAAAAACACTGAACTGTGATGTGAACTTTTCTTATTTAAAGTGTTTAAATGATTAATCGTTTAAGTCGATAGTTGAAAATACAAACTGTGTTGAATAAGAGGCGTCATTTCTTCATTTCTTCCTTTCTTTTTTTGTTTGAGAAGTCAAAGAAACGGCAGAGAGCTGAGTGAAACATGGAATGCTTTTTATTCATCCGTTAGAGAGATCAGCGTTAGAAAAATGACAGTGGACAAAGGCAGTGCTTCCCGAGGAATGATTGTGGAGAGAAACCGATCGGAGCAAAGGCAGCACGACTTCTTGTACATTTCAAGGAAACATTTCAAGGTCAGCAGTCACCAACACTGAGGTTTTTATCGCGGGCGAAGCTCGGGAGGCCGTCCCCTTTACAGCCGGCGTGAACGTGCTGAAAAAAAGAGACGAAAATCTTCACATCCACACTTCACCTGATTTTATGGCTCATTTTTTTATGTTTCTGCAGAGTTTGTCAGCTTCATTTCTACTCTCCAACAAAAGAAATCAGTTATTTCTGATCAGATTTAAACCAAAGCTGAATTTAAATCTGTAAATCTGACCTGTGCTGATCCAATTTTATCTCATTTTATTTATGTTTTTCTTCAGTCCTGCTGTTTGATGTTACAGTTAACTAAAGCAGGAAACAGCTAAACTAAAGGAAACTCAGGAGACAAAAATGAAGAAAATGAAGGTGTTTGTTTGGTTTGGAGGTGAAAATCAGACCTGAAAAACTTTCATGTTGTTTTAAAAGTTAAAACAGCCCAGAATAAACTAAAGTCTGAAACTCCTCCGAGGCCGAGGTGGAGAAAACACCAACTTTATGATTCACATATGAAACAAACACCAAAACCTTTGTTTTAAAATTGGGATAAATTTGGTAAAGAGGTGAGTTTTTATTTATTTCTATAAACTTTGCAGAGATTTCTTTGTATTGTAAGGATGTTTCTGGAATAAGTTGAAGCAACTTTTAACATACGCGACGTTTGAGATGTCCAACAAATCAAAACGTTCGGTTGAGCTTCAGTCGCTCATTTCAAACGTGCCTCCTGCACGTCGATGCCTTTTGTAAAGGGGATCAGCCAGTTTGCAACAGATCTTCAAGCTTTCAGACGATCTAAGTCACCGATTTCTGTGCAGAGGAAGAGCGTTAAAATAAAGCAGAGCTCAGGAGGAAACAGATGAATCGAGAAGGTGTAACGTCACAGCAGATTGTCTTTAAACTTTCCACGTACGCCTGTTTTTCATCTCTCAGCTTAGTTTGCGTGATTTATTGCTTTGTCTCGTCGATCTCGCGCGCTCGAGC
>JBAJHX010000031.1:20079498-20093084 GCA_037176925.1 Amniataba percoides | reverse complement strand
GAGTTCAGCTTTTGTTCTGAAATGCAGCGTACGGGGTTTTTTGGTGTAAACAGACTCAGTAGATCTGGGTCAAAGGTCAACAGAGGGACACGGAGAAGCTACAGACATTTGACCACGACGGCTAATCATCAGCCAGACGCGGCGACGAGCTGAACCTTTAACCTGCTGAATGACAAAACGCCTCATTAAAAGTGCCGACTAACACGAGTGTTTTTCTACAGATAAATATAAAACTTATTGATGAAAAATATAAAAACTAATGATGCAAAATGTTCACTTTGTTTCCGACATGAAGCTTTGAATGAATCTCAGCTTTAAAGATCTTCTACAGGCTTTAACACACCAACAGAAATATAAAAACATGGAGGCAAAAAACAAAGAAAGCCTCAAATTATTCAGACTTCAGGCTCAGTTTAAGATTAAACTAAACTAAAACAAACAGAGGGAGAACTTGAACGCATCAGGCCGACTTCACTGTGGGTACTGAGCAAACGGGGAAAACATGAATGAATGAATGAATGAATGAATGAATGAATGAATGAATGAATGAATGAATGAGAACATCCTGCGTCCACAAAGTCTCACCAAAAAAAAAAAAAAAAACGTTCCTGAACATTTTCCACAAGAATCAACCGAGCAAAAGGAAAGCAGCTGACGCACAAACAGGACCTGAAATAAATGAAAACGTTCGACGTTGTGGGGACACGAATGAAGCGTGAAATGAAGATCCAGCCTGTTAACAAAGGCCTTACCTTTCCTTCAAATCAAGGCTGCTTGAGGATAAAAATCAAAGAGAAACGTCTCACTAATGCAATTAATTTTTTTTTTAAAGAAATTTCCTTTAAAACTAATCAACCAGACACCTTCACATTTGAATCTCTTTCATCTACGTTAAAGAAAATCAAATTAAAGCTTAAGAAAATAAAAGATGTCGGGAAGTTTCCGCTTATTTAACTCTCTGAAAAAAGTAAAACCACCTGAGTGAGGATGGAAAAGCTAAATTTACAGTACAGGAACAGGAAGTTTGCGGTTTGGCACATTCACCGACACAGACGAAGCTCGCTGACGCAATTAAGACAGTTTAACTTGATTCAACGGAGTCACAGAAGAGTCGAACAGAAACACAAGTTTTCAGATTCAGCGTGACCTTCGCAGTGTAAATAAATAAAGCACTTCCTGTTTATAATGTGCCCACTGATGCAGGAGCAAATAACAGCTAATTCAGCTCCAGTTTGCAGAAACGTAAACTGAAAACATCCATCATGAGAAGCGTCTGTAAAGTGAAAAAGATTCAACGTGCAGCTCGGACGCGGGGTCTCACCTTTGGACTGGTTTTCTTATTGCAGAGGGCATTTGTGCGTGCTGAAAGTGTCGCCCTTGTAAAACGATTCCCTGCGAAGGTGCCGGGCTGATGATGAAGTAGTTGGTTCTGTTGGGCATGGGGGAGGATGTTGCTACTGTGAGAGGAGCCTCGCTGCAGGAGAGGAAGAGGAGGAGGAGGAGGAAGAGGACATCAGGTCAAACACAAACAACCACAGCAGCCTGTCTGACAGGAGGAAGTTAAACATCAACTTCTCAAACGTTTAACACTTTAAATCAACCACATTTATTAAATAAACATCTAAAAGATTTCATTTATAAACCTGTTTACCTGCCTGATTTTCTCTCTAAAGTCTGATTATTATTTTATTCTATTTATTATTTATTCATTTTACACAAACCTATTGATTCACTGCTTGTTGTTGACTTGATTAGACTTAATATAGCAGATAAAGTCACCTATCTATCTATCTATCTATCTATCTATCCATCTATCCATCTATCTATCTATCTATCTATCTATCTATCTATCTATCTATCTATCTATCCATCTATCCATCTATCTATCTCAAACTATGTGATGAACAAACAAAAAGGTAAATAAATAAATAAATAAAGCATCTATTGTCTATATCTTAAGAAAGAGAAAGAAAAAGAATAAAAACACTGGTGTAAAAATGCACAAATTCTCATCCGTCCACGCGTCCAAAGTGCAAAACAACAAACACAACTAAAGTGGTTTCCTGCAAAAACTTCTCAGTGTGACTTCAACGTGCTGGAAGAGCAGATGTCTTAATATAATTATGAATATTTTAATGAACAGATGAGTTCGTAGGAGCAGGACGTGACGCACCTGAGCCGTTTGGGAGCCAGCTTGTTCAGAGGCCTCATGTGGTTGTTTGGCCGGTTTTCGTACGTTCTCAAAGGATCCGAGGAGGTGAAGTGCCGAAGAGGAGGAGACTGTGGAGACGACACAAAAAAAAAAGCATTTTAAACTCCTTCAGTGATTTTATCAGGTGTTTAAATCATATTTTTACTAAATCATACCGAGAACTAACTATTACAGATGTGATATTCTCTGACTTTAGGCTGTAAAAAGTTCAGGAAATGTTTAATTTTGCAGCTCTGAGACGTCCTAATAATGTCCTGACAGACTTTTTTGATGGTAATTCAAAAGAAAATACAGATAAACTTCTGCATTAGTCACTATCACTTTAGTTGTGCTGTGTTCAGAAGTACAAAAAGGCTCCATTTAACCTGAAATAGTTGAAACTACATTAAATTATTCTACTATGTTGGCTGTATTGTAATGGTATGTTTTATTAAATTTAATGGACAGTTTTCACGTCATCCTGTCGACATGTTGTAAACACAGCAAAGCAGCTGGACTCATAAAAACATGTTAAAAACCGCCTTAATTCCCTGAAGTTTAGTCGTGTACAGAGCAAACAGAGCCAACGCCCCCACACTCACAACCCCCCCGATCCACAACAGGAGCCCCCAAGGACAGTTTTGTTTTGTTTTTTTCCACAATTCACTGTTTTTCTACTCACACGACACAGTATGACAGTAAAGTTACTGAACATTTTCCCCCACAAATTACGCAAAAGCTTTTTCTTTCTCCAAAATAAAAGCGTTGCAGTCTGAGCAGAGTTTAAGTGATTCAGCTGAAACGCTACAGAGCATAAGAGGGAAGTTATTAAATGCTTTTGTAGATTTTTCTTTTCACTTTTCAGACGTCACCGCTGAAGTGCTGTGTTAAAAAAATACTTATAATGAAGGAAAACCTGATATTTAATTAATGAAATCCTAATTTTGACAGTTATTTCCATGTTTACACCAGATTTTGTGATTCAGTGTTTCCTGCTTGTTGACTGTCGGGTCCTTCGGGTGCTGCCGATCTGTGGCGCCGACAGTCTGCCAGGCTGACGGGAGTCACCGCCACCGAGGGAGGGGGCGGCGGAGACGCTGCGTTCGGGGAGGGTAGTTTACCTTTTTCTCCTCTGGGGAGGTCGGCTGCTGCCGGTCCATCTCCTCCGCGCTCACCACGCTCACACTGAGGACAAACAAAGATAAGACTGTCAGTGTGTGTGTGTGTGTGTGTGTGTGTGTGAAAGGCTTTTTAAAAGACGACGTTTGGACACACTCGTTTGTTCTGATGCAGAAAAATAAAAAATGGAGAGAAATCTAAACTGAGACGATGCAGAATAATTTAATAATTGAATCTTGAGCTGGCTGCTCAAACAGGGTTGGACCGATGTGATGTTTTCATTACTGTTTGAGTACTAAACCTGTCAACAAATGACATTTATCTTCACATTTTAACACTTTCACATTAACAAATACAGATTCAACATCCCTCTGAAACTGTTTAAACACAAACGAATCCTGAAAGTCTTTCTCTCTTCTCCAACACGCTGCTTTGATTGATTTACGAGGCGATCAATGTTCCTGCTGGACGATGTTTAAATGACTGTTTCAATCATTCAACGTGTCTGTAATGTGCTGCTCGTTTCCCCTGAAACTGCATGTTGTATTTAATAAAATCATAATAACCTTTTCTGACGTGTGCAGAGCCGCTCTGTTTAACAAATGTTCAGAAATATCAGCTGAAAATCACAGAAGAGAAACGGTACCGATGTGCTAATGTCGATACTGTCTGAATAAACTCAGTTATGAGTCATTACAGACTTTTAGCACTAAAACGACAAGTCAATTAATTTATCAGTCTTCAGATGGATAATTATTGAACCTCTACTTTCATAATCAAGTACCTGTGTCAGTCATTTATCAAGCAAAAGACAAACAAATCTGCAAATGTGAAGATTTGCTGTTTGTCTCTACAAAACATTTAAAGATTTCCTCTTAATCTAAATAATCGCAGAGTAACAATTGATTGCAGACATTGAAGCCTTATAAGCTTTAAATGCAGAGAAAAAGCATCTAAAAAGGGTGCAGAGAGAAGCGTGTGTTCGTGAGTAAACCTCTCCTGTGCCGATGATCAATATTTATTATGAGCCAGCACATCGGTCCAACCCCTCGCAGACTCTAATTAGCCAAACAGAGCAGAGGATGTACGCTCAGATTCGCCGTGCTGAGGTGAAAGTGCGTATTTAATCACGAGAGACGGCCTGCTCATCGTCAGCCGGGGTGTCAGCGGGGGTCTTTTCCTGAACGTGGCGCTCAGAAAATGATGCAGTGCAGCATCACTTAGTGAAAAACTCAAATAAATACATAAAAAGGAGGGCCGGAGAGAAGTGCTTACTCATGTCTCCTCTCCTCTTCACTGTCACCGGAGAGAGAAAAGCTCCAGTTGTGCTTGTACCCTCCATCTCGCCTGGTCTCTGAGCGATCCAGGGCTTTGGGTTGAATAATAAACCAGACTCAGCGTCAGTGCAGGGACACACAAGACAGCAGCCATCAGCTGAAATGATCGCTCAGATGGAGCCGCGCATCGAGGGCTGATCATTTCAGCCAGATGATAAAAAACATCTGGGAACAATGAGCAAAAAGACAATCTCTGCTAATTCAGCAAATAATAAACCGCAGTCAAATAATCCCATAAGTCACAAAAATACTCTCATGTCACTGCTCATGTGTGTTTGAGCATTTTTCCAGCTTTGTTTAGCAGAAAAACTGATTCTTTGCATCCAATAATCTCTTTTATCGGTCGGGTAATATTCAGATTTCTTTTATCACAACACCAAATATTGTGATTCGTGACATGAGAGTAGGAGAGTCTCTATTTCTTTGAAAAAACAGAGACAGCATTCAAGTATTTGCCATGTAAAACACATTACAGGTGACATTTCCTCCATTTATTATCCTACATTTTTACTTTCAGTCGGGCAAAGTTTTGATTCAGTGAAATAAAATCTTCTTTCTCTTCTCCTTGTTTAAAACGAAGCCTTGCCTCATTGCTGCCTCTTATTAAAAAGCAGCTTTCATCTTTAAGTGAAGTGGTTAATTTACTGTTTCTGCTTCTGGTATCGCGACGGCTTCACAGTTTGGGTTTCAAAGCAGTTAAACTCACCACCTGAAATACTCGAGTGTCACATCGTGCCCTGAAAGGACGCTGCGTGACGACAAATAAAGAGTTTATTTGATGTCAGACATGGTTTCAACAAAAAGGGGATTTAAACGCTGTTCTGTGAATCTAAAAGCCCTCAGAGTCTCAGTATTCTGTATTTTAGCGTCTTTATTTGTTCGTTTGCGTTTGTCTGACGACGTAGAGCTGCTCTGAAACGTCCCACACTTCCTTTTATTTATTTATCCTCCATGAGAGTCGGCGTGGAAATGCAGTTCAAAGCGATGGCTGATTAAAGCCTGCTGGTGCCGTCACGTGCAGCTGTATCAGAATAATGGCTTCCCTTAAGTGCACGGTAATAAAACATCTATTATCTCGAGATTTTCTTCTCAACGCTGATGGAAAAAAGTCCTCCATCGTTCTGCAGTGAAATATAAAGCAGCGGTTAGACGAAGCGCGGTCAGGTGGTAAAACGACGAGCCAATCAAAGCGGAGGACTGAAGCCGAACAGCTGATTTTTAATGTAAACAAACATCACATTTAAAGATCAGCTCCTTCAACTGAGGACAAATCACTGCTGAATGCTGCTCTTACTGTTTCCTGCTCTAAGTGCATTCATACATCATGCATATGAATAAATATCAAAGTACAAACAACGCAAAGAAGGACGTTTTTACGAGCAGTTAACCAGAATCATTCATCAACTTGTGGTAAAGTTTTTTTAGGTCAAGGACTGAAAACAGCTGCTGATAACAACCACACACACAGCAGGCGGGAAAAAAACATTTTATTACTTTAACACTGCAGTTTTACTTTAGAAAATACTTTTAAAAGACCAAAAATTACTTTTTTTTTTCCAATTGGACATTTTGTGCGCAAAACTATTTTAGTATTTTGTTAAATGGCAGCAGTTTTGTATAAAGTTTTATTTGTTTAGCATTAAAGAAGAGATCTTGACAAAGTTAGCAGCTGTACAAGTTTGTTAGGAAATCAAAAGATGATTCAATTAATTGTTAGATTTCAATTCAATCAACATTTTCTTTTAATAATAAAGATTTTCTGCTTTTCTTCATCATTAATGATGACAAAACAAAGATTATACTGATCATTTTATTCATCTGTTATCATTTTAAAACGATTAACAGAAAATAATCATCCGATTAGTGGATAGTAAAAATTGCTTGTCTTAGTTTGAAAAGAGAAACATCAGGATGATTCAGGCACTGAATAAACATTATTTTAAATTCATTTAGTAAAACTAGTTTTTGTCTTCGCTGAGTTTAAGCTCTGTCCTCTTTATTCTTTTTCATATTTTCTCATCTCACATGTCCATTTAAAAAGTCTTTAACATCTGCTGGATGTTTTTCTTGACGAGTTCAGTTTTCCCACGACGCCCTGCCTTCGAATTTCCTCCACAAAACAAAAACAAAAACAAATCAACTGAAATTTGTGAAGCAGAAACAACAAAAACACTCGGAGGAGGGCCGAGAAGCGTCTTTACACCGGGGACACTTCACCAAATCTGCTCATACGCGCGCTTTATTTTGAAAGACGTACTTTCTGTCTCGACCAGTTTTAAAACACACACGTTACACAAACACGAGCAGTGAAACTTCGACCTCACGAGACTCAGCAACCGTCATCTCCTTCATGCATGCCGCTAAAATAAAAAGCCTTCAGAGCTGCGTCTTTTTCTGTCTGCTAAACTAAATTTGGAGCATCGAGGCCTCCTGATGCAGCTGCAGAAGAGACGGGACAGAAGAAATAATTAATCCGACCAACAGCTGCCTGTTATTTTTACTGAATTATCCATTTTTACATGACAAGAAAAATCATCTTTAAAGGCTCAAACGTCACACGTTTGATCATGATCCCAGAGCCGGTTCAGCCTCGTTCTTCCTGCCACATTAAGACCAAACGTTTGCTCCATTTTCAGGCTTCGTGCATCACAACAAACCCCGATAACGTTACCGAGGAGACGTTTAGGTGCCTCCTTTATTTCACTTGCTGGAGGCCGGAGTGGATTTTTTATTTTTTTTATCCGCGACAGACGACCACAACAACTCAGGAGATTAATCCAAAACGAACCGAAGGAGCTCAACCGCCAACTCATCAACATATTAAACATCCAAAAACAAAACAACCAGACGGCTTCGTCACATCTGCGTCACCTGTCTGCTCCTGATAAACAACAACAGCTAAAAAAAGTACATTACAAGACGTATTTTACCACCTAAAAACACCAGCGGCGCAGCCCAGGAGAGCACTGAACCAGTTGCAAATTTATCTCCAATTTGCAAGTAGCAATCACTTTGGAAACTGGACGCTGCCGCCGTTATTTGCATATCGTGTTTGTGAGAGAAACCCGACGGACGCCCGTTAAAAAAAGGCTGAAATGTGTCCGCTGGACGGAGAATTTAACACTATTTTTATCATTTAAGTCAAACTTTTAGACTGTTTTATTTAGAAATGTTCCCATATGGCTGCTTCAGTTGAGAATTTTTGGTTCTTGTCTTAAAAAAAAAGATGGATCTTTAAAAGTAAAACTTAAGTTGTTTTTAATCAAACAAACACCAGGAAATTGTGCATTTGTTGGGGACTATTTTTAGCGGCGGATGAATACATGTTGTGAGTGTTTGTGGCAGCAGGTGTGTGTGTATGAGAATCAAAATAAACTACAGTGTGTGTTCATGGTGATGAAAGCTGATGAGTTTGAACAGTTTTTCTTCTTTGCAGACAAGAAGAAAAATGTATTTATGTATTTTCAGCTCCACACTTTGAATTAAAAGCTGCTTTCATGATGATTTCTCAAAGTAAGGCAACAGTAAAATATTGTTTTGGTACTCGGATACTACGAATATCGAGCGAATCTCCATGACTACAACCGTTAGACGTTGTTCGTAAACAAAATTAATCTCCAATTAACGTCCAAATTCTCTGATTTTATAATTTTATAACAGATATTCTGTGTGTTTTAACATCTTTAAGACTGTTTTCACTGCATATATATAAATTTCTTATCTATATCTATATTTTTACACACACGTATATTCTGTTTTCTCTTTATACATTTACATATATTATCTTTTAATCTTTACATAACATATCTTATGCGCTGTGTGTGTGTATATACATGTATTTATATACACACACACATAAATAAGTAGTGTTTTCGCCTTATAATTAGGTGTCTCTCTGTATATAAGGTCTTTCTCTGTATATATTATTGTATATTTTGTGTTTTCTCCTTATATTTAGGTGTGTTTCTCTGCACATATTAATATATAATTTCAGTGTATGTCTGTGTGTGTGTTGATATGTAATCTCAGAATATGTCTGTGTGTGTGTTGATATGTAATCTCAGTGTATGTCTGTGTGTGTGTTGATATGTAATCTCAGTATATGTCAGTGTTTCTGAGTTAACCTGAAGTATAATCCAGGTGTTCAGCTCACCTGTCCTCTGGTTTTCAGGTGAAACTGGCCCTGCTGCTTCCTGTGTTTCTATGTTAAAGTCTGCGGGTGTTTTAAAGTCCGGCTGAGTGGTGGTGGGGGGCAGATAAACAGCCCCTCGGAGGCAGGAAGGCCTGCTTTCTGCCCTCCACACTGCAGAGGCAGCTAGCAGCGCCGCGGCTAACGATGCTAGCTCCGGAGCGCAGCCCGGACCGGACCGCCCGGACCGGGATCACCCAGCCCGGTTTGGCCTCCTCGGCTCGGGGCCCGCACCGGGAGGGCGCCCCGGCTCCGGGCCCAGACACGAGGCGCTGTCACCGGCCGGGTCCGCTCTTTGTGGCCCCCGGGCAGCGGAGGATGGGGCATTCATGGAGCTAGCATTAGCCACCTAGCTCTGGAGCTCATATTTTCTGCACCGACTCTGAGAGCCCCCGCAGCCGGGGACCGGGCCTCTCCGGCGGCTGCGGCGCGGCGGCGGGCCGGCGGAGCGGCGGGGCGGAGTGTCACGGCTTACCTTCCAGGAAAAGGCGCCTGTTGTGGGCCATGTTTATTCCATGGTCTCCTCCCGGGATGGTGATGGTGTCCGCGGCCACAGCGGCAGCAGCAGCTCGGCTCATGGAGCTGCTACCACACACATACACACACACGCACGCACTGTCACACACACACACACACACACACACACACACAGGAGGAGGCCTTCAAAATAAGAGCCCGCTGCTGCTGCAAACACACTCTGTCAGACACACACACTCTGTCAGATATATACACACACTGACACACTGATACACACACACTGTCACACACACACACAAACACACACTGACACACACACTGTCACAAACACATACAAACACATTAACTGACACACTGACAGATACATTGACACACAAACACTGACGCACACACACACACACACACACACACACACACACACTGTCAGATACACACACACACACACACACACACACACACACACAAACACTGACACTGTTGTTTTTGGCACTTTGCAACTGTACCCAATATTTCTTTTATTTTGAAGGTCGTTTCCGGAAGTCCAGTCTTTTAATTGTCTCTTTACAAACTTGCACAAAAAAAACTGGAGTTTGTAAATGTCAACTTTTATTCTGACACTGACTGTTAAATTGATTAATATTAATAAAATATTCAGATCCACTGTGGGGGATTTTTTAAAAAAAAGGGCAGAAAATAAAATAATAATATTTAGAGATTATGAAACCATTTAAAATACTACAACAGACTAAAAAATAAATGACTTAAATAAGCATGAATGTTAAATCCAAAGAGGAATATTTGACTTTTCATTTGGTCCTGTGCAGATGGGAGGCAGATCCTCTGAATTAAAGAGGAGACAGCGACAGGAGCTAGATGGCGCTGTTCCTCATTAAAATGAAAAACCAGCATCATGATGTCACCGTAAACACAACAGACTCACATTATCCTGCTCACATCCTCCTCATATTAACGCAGAGCTGCACACAGTCACTCATTTTTATCATTTTATTGTACACAAACATGCTTTGTTGTGATCAGATCATCTCATGGAGGAAAACTGATGTTTTTAATCATCACTTGGTCTTAAAAAAAGGTCACAAAATGGTGAAAATCCCTGTAAAATCTCAGTTTTTGTTGGCCTAAAACCTAAATATGAGTTATATATATATATAATATATCAGTTTACATAATTATAAAACACAGAAAAGCAGCAAAATTGTCACATTTTGAGAAGCTGGAGTCAGCAAATATATATTTTCTGCTTAATAAATGATTTAAACACCTGATTAACCATCAGAATTGAGGATTACTTTTCCTTTTTTTCAGCAATAAAGCTTTTTGCACAGCATAATAATAAAAATAACTGTTATGTTGTGTTATTACACTGACAGGAGTATTCAGTGTTAAAACTGCAGTGTAGAAATACTCTCATTACAAACATTCATCATCTCACCTCAATAAAAACACAGAATGAGCAGCATTAAAATATATTTAAGGTACGAAAAGTAAAATAACTCAGAATGCGCAATAAATCTCGTGACTGTATTTTATTTATTTATGCATTGATGTGTTCATTTCTCAATAACATTCATAAAAACTTAATCACGATTTATAGTTGTTTTTATATTTTGTATTAATAATCTGAGTCTGTGAGGTACTTTTTGAGCTTTAGAGGTGTAAGCAGGTGTGTTTTTTCTCTCTGGTTGGAGCCATGCTAGCTGTTTCCCTTTGTTTCCAGTCTTTATGCTAAGCTAAGCTAATTCCCTCTCAGTGTTAAACTAGTATCGGTTTTCTCGTGAGCTCCTGGAACAAAATGTTGAAGATGTTGAATGTCGAAGCTCAGGCCTCAGACGAGAGCTGAGAGCAGTTCAGGTTCTGTGTCCTCGCTTTCCTGCAGTATATTTGGTTCATGATAATTCACAGTGAAATGTGCAGAGTTGCAGCAGCGGCTCATTAGAGCGAACCGAGTCACGGCCTTCCCCTCCGTTAATGCACTGCGATGATTATCAGGCAGCAGCGCTCTCATTCATTTCAAATCCCCGCAGAGGTGCAAATTAATGGAAAATTACAGATAAAACAGGAACCGTTTGGCGACTGTGTGAGTGCAGGAGGAAGTCAGACGAACGAGCGAGTCACACTCAGAGCATCAGTTTTTATTCCTGCGTCTCTCTCTGTCTTTACTTCAGGCTGAAAATCTCAACAACCAGTGGAAGGATGAAAATAAGTGAAATCCTGAACACACATTCCCGTAACGTCTGTGGTTTCCTGCAGCGCCACCTGCAGGTAGAAATCTTCACGTAATTCATCAAATATCTCACATCGTCTGCATGCGTTGGCACTGAATTTTGCACAAATGCTCCAGATGATGAATCCTCCTGCAGCGTCGCCACGAAGTTCCCGTCGTCTAAATGTGGAAATATTCACAGTTACGGCTGCGTAGCTTTAATCCAAAACAAAGAAACAAAAAGAAGCATGTTAGATGTGTTCAAAAGAGCCCAGAAAGCAGACAAGTTAAGATTTATCATGTAAAACGTTGATAACACTGTTTACAGTTTCATGTTAAACCAACCAAACTCTTCCAGTCAGCGTGATGTCTAAATTATCTTCATTTAAACTCTTAATTTAGACGTAAACAGCTGAAGAAAATCATGAGATGAGACTGTGAAAAGTGAATCTTCAGTTAAGATCTTTATTTCAAACTGAGACCATAAAGTGTAAAATAAATCATCGATTTAACATTTAACTCTCTTTAAACTGAAGACAAAATCAATTAAAAAGCCATAGAAGAAGAAAGTCTGCAGCTCTTTTCCACTCTGTCTCTCAGATTGTTATAAATCGTGTTAATTTTGTGAGACTGATCTTATTTTTCTGTAGCTGTCACAGAAAATCTCTGGAATTTGAGAACGCCTTGAAATTTATTATAATCCAGAATTTGTCGGTGCACCCAGAGGAACCACTGGGCATCGCACCAGGAAATTTAGTGTGTTTTTAAATGTTAAAATAACTTTTTACTGAGTGACGAGAGCATCTATCAAAACCAAACGACAGGATTTGCTCATAAAAGCCAAACAGAGCTGTCTTTTTTTCTTCTGCACATCATGTTGTGTTGATGTCTGAAAAATAATCTGATGTATTGTGAGTTGACTTGTTGTGAAACTTGTTTTGTGTGTGAACGTGACCATCGGCTGCTTCACTTCCTGGCTTGATGCTTCACACAACTTCACGTCTGTGCGTGTGTGAAAATGTTCGACACTTTCGTAGGATTTAATATTTCCAGGAAGAAGTGAAAACTCTGCAGAATGAGATTTGGCTTTGTCGCTTTGTTTTATGAACCGACGTGATTATTTTTCATGTTTTGATGTGCTGAGGGATAAAACAAAAATTCCTTTGCTGTGTTTATTCATAAAAACATCTTTGCAAAAGCTCTGTGTGCTCTGTAAATGACCGCAGGGCTCACATATAACACCAAACAGGCCTTCACGTCAGCTGTGTTGTGTCTGCTGTCGGGCCTTTTAACAGCAAAGAGCTCCGATTCTCGCCGTTTCCCATTTTTAACACCCAGCTCGCCTTTATTAGGAACAAATGTTCCTGCATTTCCAGGCGTGAATAAATCATTTTGTGTTTGAAAAGTCTCACCTGGCACTCGCCTGCTCCGGCTTCGGTAAAACTGCTGAGATAGTCAGGAGAGCAGGTCCAAGTTTTAAACACAATGAAGAAAGAAACGTTAGGCCACACCCGAACCTGAGCCGCAGAAATGTGACTCACTTTTATAAGTGTCAAAGGTTTATCAGTGATATTACATATAAAGGAGCATACGCGTCATTCCTAAATGTTCCTTTTCTTCCCTCATTAGTCGTGATTGGAAACGACATCAAGCCTTCGACCTTCGTTAAGATTTTTATTTGAAACTTCTTTTAAACCATCAACCCAAAGCTATTTTACTCTCTGTAAACTTAAAATACGATCAATTAAAATACCACAGAAGAACATCAGATTGGAAAATGGCGTCATCATGATGTCACTTCCTGCTTTAGAGCGTCACTTCCTGTTTATCTGCATAAATCACATTTTTACTCCATCGATCACATGATAAGTTTATTAATGTCTTCATGGTGAAATCCTGATTTCAAGTCAATTTTCACAACGTGTTTTATTTTTAAGTGTCTTGATCCAAAAATCGAACATTTTTCACAATTTTCTGTCATCAAAATAACAAACTTAGAAGATTTTTTGTCTGAATGGATCCGATATTTTTGCACAATTAGTTTTGAAT
>JBAJHX010000031.1:20059915-20071085 GCA_037176925.1 Amniataba percoides | reverse complement strand
GATGAAATCTTACTCATACTATATTTTTATCTCACTAATTCATGTTAATTTATCTGTACAACACCGGTAAAGTAGATATTTTTAGTATATTTATCACTCCAGCATCCATTATTTCATCTTCCTCTGCAGCATTATTGTCGTTTATGTGCAGATTTTACGTTGTTTGTTCTTGTCCTCGTAGCTTCAGGTCTTTTCTTACAGCTGCTGAGGGAAAGTCAGACGTAATGAGTCTCCTCCTCGAATCCTGCGGGAGTGACGTTGTGTTTGTTTTCCGTCTCACCATGTTAAAGTTGATTAAAGAGGATTTATTAACAGACAACTGGAGCTTATTAACGACAGCCCGGAGCGACGTGGAGGAGAAATCAGGGATCAGAATAACAACAATAATAATAATAATAAAGATAATCAAGCTCCAGTTAAACCCAGAAAATCTCCTTAATCTAATTTCCCTGTCGTGAAGACTCTCAAAACTCTTTAAAAAGCAGTGTGACCCGCTCGTGAACCTCTCGTACAGTTTAGGATCATAATGTGTCTCATCAGAAACTGAATCTTTGTCTGCAGGAGCCGTTGCCTCCCACATTTCTCTCTCACTGTTTTACAAGCTCAGCTGGATGGAAATAAACCTCCAAACAGCCGGCGGCTCCCTGCCAGCCGAGCTCGAACACAAACCTGCAGCTGGTGGAGGTTTCCCATCAAAACGTCTCCTCTTACGGCGTTGGAGAAGCCGTTATGTTGTTATTTGTGCAGCACCTTTCAACAACAAGGAGATTCAAAGGTCTTTATAGAAATGACACAAGAGAGAAAGAGGATTTTCAAAAAGAAATGCAGGGAAACATGAAGAATAAAATGACAGTGCAGGTAATGAAAAGGAGATGAAATCGTGATGAAAAGTGCACAGAAACATGCAGAAGAGCTTTACCTGAAATGAGACGCTTTAAAAGGAGTTGAGGTGAGATGAAACTGGTTAAAACATCATTATAACGATAAACAGTTGCTTTTATATGTGTTAAATCTTTTGGAAATAGTCATAAGTACAAGATTGAACATGAAAATATCTCATCTTCATTAAAAAAAAAAGAAAAGACGTGTCCTCTCATTGTACAGCCGCCATAAACTGAGATTACTCTTTTATTATTTATTATTGGACTCAGAATTTCTGCTTTATTTTTTATTTGCAGATATTTCTGGACTGATCATCATTCAGAGCGAGTGCACTATTAGTGTTTGTAATATTAGTTTGATATTGTATTTATCAGCCAAACTGATGAGTATGATGATCTTAGCACGAACTTGTGGTGTTGTTGAGAGAGTTTGGTGTTTCTGTGTTAAAGATCATTCAAAGAAAATGTTCAAATGGGAAAACAAAAGTGGCACAAGTGTTGTTTTATTAAAGAATTTATCAACTAGTAAAAATCAGGAGTCATGATGTACTAAACTAAAATGGGCCTTGCAGAATTAATCTAATTTGCCAACGTATCTGTAAATCTGGCACACATTGACTTTAAATAATAATAAATATCATAAATAAATCTAAATGATAAAATACCTGCTTTTGTCCTGATGCTGTTTCATTACGCGGCTCCTGTACTGGAGCATTTTAGTGCTTTTTAACTGTGTGATTTTCTTCAAAGAGAAATAAATGCAGAGATTTTGCAGGAATAAATCTCCTGCAGATCTGCTGTCAGGTGGGAAATAAGGAAGCAGCGAAGCGTGAAGTCAGAGGCATTTAGGGAATAATGAAATCTGTGACTGAACGAATGTCTCCCGGACAGATCTGAGAAATCATCGTCCTAATTTGACAGAAGTATGAAACTGTGGATTAATGACGGGAGCGTGTTTGTTTTGGCTGTGAAGTTTTTCTGCTCCCGCTGCACACGTGACTGACTTTACTTTCCCCCTCATGGTGCGTCAACGACAGCCGAGGCCTCATCAGACCTCCTCGCCCGGCCGATCCTTCCCTTATATAGTCATTTCTGAATCTACATGCCTAAATCATGTTGCACATGAACAACACAAAGTCAGAAAGACGGTGAGGTCGAGCTGGTTTGGAGATTGGAAGACTGCCAGCTTAAAGTCACCTCGAGTTAAAAGCTTCACGTGATTTTCTTCCTTTACGCTTGACTAACAAACATTAAATGTCCTCTTAATCACAAGTTTCTGATGCAGTTCGTGTCGCAAACTGATACCTCAAATAAGCTCAAGTTGTTATTTGCTCACAGTGTTGAGAAACCTTTCAGTCATTCGATCGTTGTTCGAGTTATTAGTTAAGAGAAGTCGTAAAATAAAAAGTCCAGGATGTGTCTGACAGGCTGTTAAAGTGACAAAGTCATCGTCACCATCGAGCTCTTGTTAAACAGTAAAAGTAAAGTTCGACAGCGTCATCACGAGAAAACAATTAGTCCACAAAGGATGGATGATCTATGTTTACCTCAGGACTCGTCTCACAACATCCCTGCTGCACGAACCCAAAGAAACCCGACTCTTTCTGTCTGGTTAACGACCGCCGAGGCCTTTTAATCCGCCTCGATAAACAGCTGTTTGTTTACGCCGAGCGTTGTTGTGGAGGAGCATGAGAGCCGCAGCTGAGAGGGAAAATGGACGTTCAGGCATCTTGCTGATGGATCATAAAGTGATATCCCCGGAGTTTCCCCCTCTTCGGACTCTGGACGCGAGCGGGAGACCCTAAAAATACCCCCCCCCTTTAAACATCTCACCGAACAAACAGCTGCTGCACAAACGGAGGCGAAGGACGGCGTTTAATGTCAGAGCGGCTCTGACCTGATTAACGTCCGAAGATGCTGCGAGTCTGCAGGTTTCTGCACAAACTGAACTTTTTATCTGATGATGCTTCGATGAAAAGTTTGATTTATTCAGTCTTCAACGTCATCAACGTCCATCTTAACAGCAAATTTCATTAAAATCCAACAAAACTTTTTCTGTTTGAGCTCGACGGACGTTTCAGGTTGGACTGAGCGAGTGTCTGCAGAAATGAAGCTGAAACCTCACTGTGGTAATTCTGCCTCAGTGATGCTGTAAAATCGTGACGTCTTGCACAAAAATGTCAGTAAACTCTCACAAAACCACAAACTTTTAACTCCTGAACTGAAGGGTCAAACACGAGACCTGAAAACTGGAGACTGGAGCTCCTTTGAGAAACAAAACGTCAAATATCTCTTCATGTCTCCATTTTGTTTTTCTAATTTAATAAAATGTCAAACACGTGATAGAGAAGCTTTCTTCTTCTCCAGTTGGCCCTTTCTTTTAGAAATACATGAAGTGACCACAGCCCTCGTCACGTGTCGGTGTCACAGGATTTGAAGAGACGTGCAGCACAAACTTATTAGTTTGGAGACGCTTGTTGATCGTGGGGTCAAACCTGCGACCTTTTCTTAACGAGACGAGCTTCCTGCACTCGTCCTCCTCGTGTGTCGCTCACAGCTGCAGGATAAAGTCTCCTTAAATATCTCGGCCCGGGCAGGACGAGAGATGCAATCTGCAGTTTGTTTGGTGGGTTAGATTTTAGGTTTATTTACATTTTTGCCACTTTGCTGAAGCCGTTTTCCGCTGCGGCGGTTCACAGTGCAAACAAATATCTTAAAGCCTTAAAATACTCGAAGGCCGTCGCATGTTTACTTTATATTTCTACATTATAATCATGGGGCACTCGTGTGCGTGGCCAAAAGTATGTGGACAGCAGAGCGTTACACTTATTTAACAGCTCAGACTTAAATTATGGACGTTAACGTGCTTCAAAAACAGACTCGTCTTTCTGGTTTTCTGCCAGATCTCTTTACTCCGAGTGAGACTCAGTCGCTGTTTCACTTGATGCAGATCGGATCAGTTTCTCCACATCAAACTGGGACATTTTCTTTTCTTTAGAAAGCTGCTTGTTGAGACAATAAAGACAAACACAAAGTGATGTTCGGTCAGTTTTTATAACGCTCACAGCACGTTCATCCAGTTTAAAAGAAGGACAACAGCTCGACAACGTAAAGCTTTGTACATTTAGTAAACGGACATAAATTACTATATGTGCAAATAATAACCACATTAACATGGAGAGTGCAACAGGTGCTTCACAGCTGATTTAACATCATCATGCTGCAGCACTGACAAAATAAAAAGTGTCCACATACTTTTGGCCATCGAGCAGAAGTAGGTTTGAGTGTTTCCGTGGACGTTTGGGTGTGTTTGCAGCAGCAGAGCTGGAATCTCTCATCAGAGCTCGACTGCTCGTCTTCGTCACGGCGTGACGTCGATGAGGTCGCTCTGTGAAGTGACTCTGAATCTCAGCCCCCCCTCTGTGAAGATAAACTGTTTACACGGAGCGGTTTGCTTTTCTGGGCCTCGCTGCGACACCGTGCAGGCTTGTGGAGACCTGCAGAAACTTTTCATGTCACACTTGGCAACCTGCAGGAAAACTTCTCCACGTAAACAAACTCTATTTTCAGAGCTTTTACTCACCGTTCAGGAGGAAGGTCGGTCCCGGAAATCTTCAAAAACTCGTATCAACAACACGTTAATGTCATTTAAGCTCATTAAATAGATTTGGTCTCTTATTTTATGACAAAAACATGAACATGGCAGTGAATTTCAATTTAATCTTCTAACTTAGAAATCTTGGTTTGTTGCAGTAACATCAAGTACAAGTACTAAAAAGATGGATGTTGACATCCTGCAAAGATTTAAAGGAGTTTAAAGTCTTTGAAAAGATCTGGACTGGCTGATTTTAATATTTCATGATTTGTCTCTTAAAATCATCAAATCTGACTGAAGAAAATCAGCCAAATCAAAAAATATTATTCTAACAAGAAAATACAAGTCAGCATGCTCCTATTAAAACAATCCAGCATCACACATAAGAAATGAAACTACTCTCTCTGAGTATGCGAAGTATTTTACTATCACACAGTTTTCATTTCTTTGCATTGTCAGATTTTTACTCACTAAACATACTTTAAATTTGATGTTTTGTTATGAATTAAACTTCAGAAACCATCAATCGATTAATCAAATGTCAGAAAATGAATCTATTCTGATAACTACTGAAGTCACTTATCTTGTAAAATCATTTAATCTGACTTTTAAAATACTTAAACTTTTGATGCACTTTCCTGATTGCAGCTGCATATTTTTTATTCATTTATTGCTCTTTCTGCTGCAGTAAAGGGTCTGAATATTTCCCCTCAGCGTGTCTCTGAACATTGAATCAGTAAATCAGGAAACGTGAAGCCGCTCGCGCCACACGACACGACTTCGACTCCAGATCTTCTCGTGAGGTTTTGCTCTCTGATCCAGCAGCTTCAGGCTCGTCTTGGCTTCACGTTCTTCCCACCAGCGGTCGGTGATGGTTTAGAGAGGAGGCGGCCTTGTGTGGCTTCAGCACATTTAGGTGTGGGGGGGGGGGTCTTGGCATCTCCCCTGAAACAACTATTAATAACAGGCAGCAGTAACGTGGTTGCTACCGCCGGCCTGCCAGGATTCTCCGAGGCTGAGTCACGGACCGCTTTCATCCAGACCTGCAGCCTCGGGAACCTTTGGCCTGGTTCAGATCCAACAGTCCTCCGACCCCCCCGACCCCCCCTGATTATCAGCTAAAGAGCAGCGACGACAGTGACAGGATGTTTAAAATGAAGCAGCACATATTCACACACCACATCTTCTTATTTCTCTTCAGGACACAACGAGAAGCTTTCTCCTCCTCACGCTGCTGTTTTCTTAGATTTACCTCCCAGGCAGCTCTTCACACGAGATCATTTGTGCTTTGTGCAGAAACTTTGATAGGTATAAAAAGGTAATCCATCACTGTGAGCGTTTTAGCGCCTTTATTTCCACGTCAGAGTCAAAATTTGAGGCCGAGCTGCCTGAAAAAGATGAGAACCGATGAGCAGATATGGACGTTGTGGGAAGGACGACTGCTTTAGAAATGTTCGCCTCCTGAGATGAAGGCAGGAAAATGATCTAACAAATGTAAATAAGGGTCTTTAAAACATCTGTGTCCTTCTCTGGCATCCATCCACAGGAAGAAAATGCGATCCAGGAGCTGCACCGTGGAGGCTCCAGACGACGGACACATCCAGCCCGCCAAAGGCTTCATCAAGCGGGAAGACGAGAAGACGCCGGAGCTGACGAAGAGGAGGATGAAGGTCCATCGAGAGGAGAAGGACGCGAGGACGTCTGCAACGACCAAGAAACCTGAGAAAGCTTCAGACAGCAGGAGGACGGCAGATCTGTCAAAGAGCGACCTGCTGCACCTGCTGGGCATCATGGAGGGAGAAGTTCAGGTACGGAGCCACTTCACGGGAAAATCTGAGAGATTACAGAGAGAAAATCTGTCAGATCATGAAGATAGCTTCGTGTTTTAGCACCTATTTAAAAGAGTTTTTATTGTAAAGTAAATGTTTCTCTAAAGCAGCAGGTTCGTTTTAGTTTTTCAGACTCAGTTTGAGAGCAGCTGGGGAGGAAAGTGAGATATTTAGCAGCCAAAGAGACAGAAATACAGAAAGATTAGAGAGCACTGATTATTCTTTTCTGACAACTCTGGTCTTTTTCTATCATGAAGTAAATATCTTCTGACACAGTTAGTTCACTTTTTCAGTTTTAAGTTCATGCAAAACACCTGAAACATCATCACTGACCTCAAACAAACCAATAAAACTGCTCTGTTGTTGATTGATATTTTTCAATAAGCAGTTTAAAGTAGTTGGTATTTTTATTATCAACAACTGTGAACGCTCTGAGGGGATTTTTATAAAAACCCAGAAATGTCAGAAGCTGATCGATAAGTTGCTGGACTCGATGAATAAACAGCTCCTTTCCTTTTTTTTAAGAGCAGCTCAGTTTTGAAGGAGCCTCATCCGTCGATGGGTCGGTTGCCATGCCAACTGAAGATGAAGGTTGACCGATGAGTGTCGTTTTGCTCGTCCTCAGCTTTTGAAACCATAAACGCGCTTTTTCTCAGCGTGCGTTTTGAAAACAGTCGACCGGCTGCTGCTGAGCTCCGGCCTGATAATGGTTTTCTAATGGAGGCACATTTGTGAAGTCCTCTCCGGAGAGGAAGGATGCTGCTGCCTCGCCCTCCGTTTCCATCTGTTTGGGCGTGTTAAATATTTTCCATCAGCGTCGGGACACACAGGAAGAGCTTCTGCTTTTCCTCACATGATAAAAACACTGAAACGTTACAGACGGTGCATTATCATCCGTTTTTTAAGGATAATAATTTAATTTTAACAGAAAAGAAACATGAACAGACATTTAAATAAATCAGGTCATTTTAAATGTACAGTATATTCTATATTTGATGATTACATTGATTATTATACCATTAACATAAAGGCATTGTTCCTTTATCCCCATTAGGACACATACTGCAGTTTATTTGAACACACACACACACACACACACACACCATCCTGCAGCCACAAATATTCACTATAACACCAAATGTGGATTTATCCGCCGCTGAAAATAGTCCCCAACAAACGCACCATTTTCTCCTGTTTGTTTGATAAAATCCACACTGAGCAGTGAGATTTTTTAAGCATCAAACTTCATATTTTTTAAGCTGTTTTACAGCTGTAAGTTGGAACAAATGAGCTTGAAGTTGAGGACTGCAGACAGGAAGTCAGAAAACACTGACATGTTGTTGTTTTTTATCTTTAAATACGTTTTGTTATCAAAAAGAAAAGGAGCTCACAAAGACAGTGATTCTTACTCGCTTTAATCCTGCAGCTATTTAAGCCTTTCTGATGAAGATGTTCTCCTAAATGTGATGCTGAATCTCCAAAATGGCTTAATGAGTGTGATCAGTAACTGTACAGAGGTCACAAAAGGTCATCCAGATCTCAGAGAGCGGTGACGGATGTGATGTCTGTAAATAAAGATGAAGTTTTGTGCGGTCGGCTGAAGGAGGCGGCGCCCTCTGCTGGTTGAAAACCGGCCTCTTCCTGTTTGTCTGCACACGTGGTCATGTGGTCACGATGATGTTCGAGCATCACAGTGAAAATATTCACACGTTAATCTGAAGAAAGAAACAGCAAATCTTTTAGATGCTGTTTGTGTTTATCTGCATAATTCACAGCGACTCAGTGCATCTTCAAAAATATATTTATATTTCAAGACATATTAATGCAAGAATATTATTTATCAGCTTTTTTTAGTTTTAGCCGATCTTGTTGAGTCTTTTTTTTAATTGATCGTGTTTTTTAGTTTGTCGGTTTGTGTGAATGCTCTAAACTTGTTTTGGAAAACACATTTTTATGATTATTATCAATGCATGTTTTGTTTTTAAGAAGAAAGCTAGAATAAATGATCAAACATGCAAATATAAATATAATCCCTGCAGAGTTTAAAGATTCAGTTTATCCATCCATTAAAACATCCTTACTGCAGAAACACAGGAAGCAAACAAAGTTAAAACGTCTGTGCTGTGTCTCCTCAGGCCCGAGAGGACGTCATCGGCCTGCTGAAGTCTCAGAGAAGCAGGCCGGAGACGCTGGAGGCTCATTACGGGTCGGCCGTGCCCTCCAAACCTCTGCAGGCCCTGCAGAGAGACGCACAGCTCGGCCTCGGCAGCAACAACACGGACGACGTGTACGAGAGGCCGATGGCCGAGGTGAGCTCAGATCAGACTGAAAGAGCCAAGAGACGAAGGTCTGAATCACAAAACTATAAAATAATATATGTATATATTTATCTACTGCACATAATAACTTAAACACAAGTTCTGTCTGGGAGATTTTCAGGGAAATTTTGAGGAAATTTCAGACCTGCTGGGTGAAAAGAAGTAATCAAATTCTTTCATTATAATCCAGTATCCAAAATGTACTCGAATGACCTTTGTGAGTGTTTCACTACTTTACATTATTTTATCAGCATTTTGCTGTTTTAGCAGGTCAACTCGCAGTTTATTTGATTAATCTGATGTCTAAACTATACGAGGAACTTATAAAACATGATTCATTTTCATGTTTTGCATGTAAAATGTAGAGTAAGTGGAGTAAAGAGCAGCATGAAATGGAAATACTCAAGTAAAGTATCTCAAATTTGTACTTCTTGAGTAAATGTTTCACCGCTGCAGACATGAAAAATGAATATGTATCAGCAAAGTTAGAAGAAGACTGATAGAAAATACTGTTTGACTGCCCTTAAAAAGACCAAAATCAAACAGATTTGAGAGGTTGAATGTGTCTTTATGAAGAAGCTTTAAGATTTAAAGTGACTCAGAGAGCTGAAACGTTTGTTCTGCAGCACAGCGAGCCTCTTTGTGTGTTTCCTCGTTGGAGATAAAAAGTGTGTGTGTGAAGAGCCTGTCTGTCTTTGTGGGCGATAATCGGCGTGGACGTGTCTCCTCAGCTGGACCGGCTGGAGGACAAACAGAAGGAGACGTACAGACGCATGCTGGAGCAGCTGCTGCTCGCCGAGAAGTGTCACCGCAGAACCGTGATGGAGCTCGACAACGAGAAACGCAAACACACCGACTTCATGAGCAAGAGCGACGACTTCACCAACCTGCTGGAGCAGGAGAGGGAGAGGTGAGAGTGTGTGTGTGTGTGAGAGAGGGAGAGAGTGTGTGTGTGAGAGAGGGAGAGAGTGTGTGTGGGAGAGAGAGGGAGAGGGAGAGAGAGAGGGAGAGGTGAGAGAGTGTGTGTGTGTGAGAGAGAGTGTGTGTGTGGGAGAGAGTGTGTGTGAGAGAGGGAGAGGTGAGAGAGTGTGTGTGTGAGAGAGAGAGTGTGTGTGTGTGTGGGAGAGAGGGAGAGAGGTGAGAGTGTGTGTGTGAGAGAGAGTGTGTGTGTGAGAGAGAGTGTGAGAGTGTGTGTGTGTGAGAGAGGGAGAGGTGAGAGAGTGTGTGTGTGTGGGAGAGAGGGAGAGAGTGTGTGTGTGTGTGTGTGAGAGGGAGTGTGTGTGTGTGTGTGGGAGAGTGTGTGTGTGTGTGTGTGGGAGAGAGAGGGAGAGGGAGAGAGAGAGGGAGAGGTGAGAGAGTGAGTGTGTGTGAGAGTGTGTGTGTGTGTGAGAGGGAGAGAGTTTGTGTGTGTGTGTGAGAGGGAGTGTGTGTGTGTGTGTGTGTGTGTGGGAGAGAGTGTGTGTGTGTGTGTGGGAGAGAGAGGGAGAGGGAGAGAGAGAGGGAGAGGTGAGAGAGAGTGTGTGTGTGAGAGTGTGTGTGTGTGGGAGAGAGGGAGAGAGTGTGTGTGTGTGAGAGAGGGAGAGAGAGTGTGTGTGTGTGTGAGAGAGGGAGAGAGAGTGTGTGTGTGTGTGTGTGAGAGAGGGAGAGAGAGTGTGTGTGTGTGTGTGTGGGAGAGGGAGAGAGTGTGTGTGTGTGTGTGTGTGTGTGTGGGAGAGAGTGTGTGTGTGTGAGAGGGTGAGAGTTTGTGTGTGTGTGTGTGAGAGGGAGTGTGTGTGTGTGTGTGTGGGAGAGAGAGTGTGTGTGTGTGTGAGAGAGAGAGGGAGAGAGTGTGTGTGTGTGGGAGAGAGTGTGTGTGTGTGTGTGAGAGAGAGAGGGAGAGAGTGTGTGTGTGTGGGAGAGAGAGTGTGTGTGTGTGTGTGAGAGAGTGAGAGTGTGTATGTGAGAGAGAGGGAGAGATCAGAGTGTGAGTGTGTGTGAGTGTGTGTGAGGACTGAGAGTTTGTGTGTGTGAAGACACAGAGTGTGTATTTGTGTGTGTTTACGTGCACACTTTGAGTCATTTTCTTTGTTGGATCATTTTCAAGTTTTCATCCGAAACTTTTTGATTTTAGTATCAAAACTTTTTCATCTCTTAAAGTGTGACGTCGATTTTTCATGTAAATATTCTTAAATCACAAGCAGCCACACAGAAACCTTTAAAAATCACAAAACTACAAGAAAAGAAACAGTAAATACGAGAAATTTAACCAAACGTTCAGCTCGTATCACGCGAACATTTCCACTGACCTCACCGTTCGTATAAATCAGAGGAGGATGCAGATGTGACTCCGAGTGACATCACACACATCTGTCCGCTGGAAACGAGCTGCTGCCAACAATCCTGAAACACACACGGCGGCTCTTCATGTCTCCTGCTCGCTGAAATGACCCGTTAATCATTTACTGCTCCTGAAAAAAAACAGAAAAACAGGTGTGTGTTTGTGTGTTTGTGCATCACATTTTCTGGACGATGGTTTGATAGAAAGCGTGACGAGTCGAGAACATTTGA
>JBAJHX010000031.1:19996507-20011555 GCA_037176925.1 Amniataba percoides | reverse complement strand
ATAGATGGATATATAGATGGATATATAGATGAGGGAGACAAGCAGAGCAGTGGAAATATCTTCAAAAGTGCATTAAATGTCCTGCGGTTTTGTTCAGATTCGCCTCGTGATGGGTTGTGGAAAAACAGGCCCGAGTGCGTTTGAGGAGGCGTCTGCCGAGCGCCAGATATTCCATACTCCATCTGATGGCTGTCTGTGGCTGTTATTTTCAAAAGCCTCCAGACTCGGCTTCCAGCTTTGAGAGACGGCGCTCCTTGAAGCAGATAAAAAATGGCAGCGGCGGCCGTGGAGAGCTCCCAGCTCCGCGCTAATGGTGGCTGCAGTGGCGTCTGTGCGGTGAAGACTGAGTGACGGCGACGGAGCAGCACATGTTAAATAACAGACCAAAATAAACTCATATATCTACATGAGTGAAGCACAGCGCAATCCATCCAGGACTGGAAGTGACTTAAAGTCTGATTTGTTGTTCTTAGTCAGGGATACTTCAAATTAAAGGCAGCCCGTCAAATTAAAAGCCCGGTCAGATTCGATCTGCGTTTCGTGTATCACCAGAGGCACTGAAAGCTGGATAGAGTTGCAGTGGAAAGTGATCTTTTTTAAATTGTCATCGTCACGACACGCTTGTTAATGTGATATCTTTGTTTTCAGCAACAAGCTGCTCATCCTTCTGTCTGTCCACATGGTTTGCACATTTCAAAAGATGATCGAGATGACGTTTCCGGTATCAGTTGGCAGGAAGCGGCCTGTACTCAACAACATCCAGGCCTTTTTTGTTTTCAGTTATTTTGTTGGTTAAATTAATTTCTTCAGCGCAGTGTGTCCACTAACATTTTTTGAAGTATGAGTAGTAGGAGTATCCTGAATTTTGTTGTTTTGAATCCAGACCAGAAACAATTTTTCCGACTATAAACATTTGGAGAGCCTGG
Source organism: Amniataba percoides (assembly GCA_037176925.1). Taxonomy (NCBI): domain Eukaryota; kingdom Metazoa; phylum Chordata; class Actinopteri; order Centrarchiformes; family Terapontidae; genus Amniataba; species Amniataba percoides. The sequence continues at coordinate 20,010,629 of JBAJHX010000031.1, read as the reverse complement.
TGTTTTCCTTTTTTTTCCCCCTTTGTCTTAAGATCTGTATCAATTGGCAAAAGCCAGAACGTGATTTATTTCATGCTCACTCCCTTGATTATATAGCTGGATCCGATGTTTTGTGATAATTATCACGTTGTGGAAACTTGGCCTCTCAGTCTTTCCAGCGCCTCCTTTGTACACGCTGTCACCTTCTCTAAACTGAAGACGGATTATAATTCGATATCGAGCCTCCCTCCTCCTCCTCCTCCCTCTTCCATCATTCACAAATATTTCCAGGCTTCTGCTCCGTCTGTATAGGAAAGTGACCGTATGTCTGCTCGCAGCAACGTGAGCCTCTGTGGTTTCTGGGATTAGTCTTGGTCTCAGTTGGTTAAACAAATCTATAAGAAATTTGGCTTCTGTGTGCTCAGAAAGTTGAATCGAGGTCACGAAAACCTCTGAAAACGTTTGAGTTTGTGTATGTTTGTTTGTGTGTTTCTGATTATCGGCTGTGTAGGAACCAGTTTCAGAGACATTTTTGTGAGCTGATGTCATTTAGTCACTTCAGCGAGATTTGTTTTAAATTAGAGTTTAAGTTTGAGTTAAATTGGTGGACAAAGCCTGCCCTCCTTTTTCTTGGCAGAAACAAGAGTTACTCTGCACCGAAGGAATTATCTCTGAGAAAAGCTCAAACAAAAGGAGTAGACTGGTGAGTTATAGCTGCGTGTTTTAGAAAAGTGGGGCTGTAATATTATTCTTTTTGGTTTTACCTGCAATCAATCAGTCAAATCAATCAATCAGTCACAGTGGCAGCAGGGTTGACCATAAATGCAATTAATATAAGTAAAAAATTAATCAAATTAATCAAAGTTTACTGACTTGTGTCTGGATTTGCCTTAAAAATCATCATTAAAGCCACAAAAATAAAGTTATGAGCTGAAAATGTTCTTTAAGTCAGAGAACGGTGAGAATAATTAAAGTTTCTGAAAACAGCTTCTGTGAAGGTGAGCATGTTAAAAGATAAAATGGAAAGTTTAAACAAAGCAAAATATGTCACTGACTCTCTGCCAGTAGAGGGAAGCACTGATGTGATGAAGTCAAGATGTCCAGTAAAGTATAATAAAGAGGTTTCTTCCTCTCGTCGTCATCCCAGCGACACTTTGAGTTCATCCGGTTCTCCACTTGTTTCGTGCGTTTCCTCTCCCGTCTCCTGTCTCCTGATGCTCTGCACTCACTAATGAAGCAAAAATCTCTTAAAACACCCTCAGAAGTATAAAAAAAATTCACATGTTCCTCCAGTCCTCTCTGGCCTTAATAGCTGCGGTGAGTTGTTCAATTCTTCTGTCCACTCGATGGCCTTTTAATAGTTTCCATTTTAGAAAATAATCTGATCTGCCAGCACATCCAAATGGTTCCTTTGTTTTAAAGGGGAGATGGATTTATTAAAAAAAACCTGACAAATACTGGAAAGAACATTTGGAGCTTCGCAGGCAGCATGACTGTACAATATAAGACTGCTGAGCTTCAAAACATCTGTTGTGTTCAGAGGAAAAGAGGGGCGCTATTGTGCACAAAATCAGGGAATGTCTTTAAGAAATGTATAATTTTATACATTTATTTTCACAAACAGAGAAAAGAAAGAACATTTTGTATGTTTTTAAATGTGTTTGAAGAAAATCCCTCACAAACCATTTTATCTAAAGTGTGCAGAGTTTACATGCTTCATATTCTGGTGTACTTTTTCATTAAAATACTCTACAGAAACCTGTAATTAATTGTACCTTTGCTTGTTTATTTCAGATGTGGGTCCCCCTAAAAACTTGGTCACGAGCGACGTTACCGACTCCAGCTTCGCGGTGTCGTGGACGGCGGCGCCCGGGAACGTGAAGATGTACCGAGTCCGATGGAAGTCGCTGTTTTCTGAGGAGGACGGACAGAAAACGGTCCCTGGAGACGAGACCAACACTGTGCTGGACGGCCTGAGCCCGGAGACGCTCTACCAGGTCTCTGTGGTCGCCGCCTACGACCACAAAGACAGCGAGCCGCTCACCGGACAGGAAACCACCGACGGTAAGACGACAGACTGTGAAAGATAAACTCATTGATTCAACACCTTTCAAAACCCGAGTGTGTCAGAGTTAAGGAAGAGTGCCTGCAGAAAAAAGAAAAAAAATATATAAATGTCATATAAATCAAAGACAAACAAGAATCCAAAAACTTTTTATACTTTTTAAAGCATTTTTATTTCCTGGACTTTCCTGTTTCAGGGTGCAGAGTTTAGTTGCTTGTTGATCTCCTCTGCAGCTCTGAAGGGTGAATCCAGGTGTTTAAAAGTCATGAACTCGTTTCATAAACCCTCACAGGGAAGTTTAAGAAGTTTAAATGTGTCCTCGGCGTCCTGCGTTTGGCAGAAAATGCTGCGTTTTGATTACGAGGCATCGTTCCACATGAGTCCGAGCCAAAGTAGATTCAATACTTCCTTTTATCGCAAAAACAAAATGGATTTCAGAGCGTGTATGATCACACAGTTGGCATCCTCCTAAAGGTTTCTGTTTTCTAGTCAGTGGAAACAACCCAAATTTAAATTAAACTATTCATTTCAGATTCTTCTCAAGCTGTAATCTGGAGTGAAACAGCGACGCTGTGACAGTTTCGCTGCATTATGCTCTTCGGTGTAACGCAGCGTGTGTGTCCTGTGAACTGTTGCATGAGAAACAAAGCAAACACGTCCGTCAGCACGTTCGTCATCCTATACGAACACACGGGACAGCAGCTGGTCCAAACCCGCACAAACAGGCTCCCCGAAGCAAAGCAACGTGTAGATAAACTAACATCGCAGTACACGCTGTTCCTTGTTACATCTCCACAGATTTGTTCGCATCTATCAACACGTTGAGTAGTTGGATGCCATGTGTTTTTCCACCAATAAAAATGCTCCGGAGTCAAATCAAGTAGTCTGAAAAACTTTCCTTGGGATCATTAAATATACATATTATTCCCTTGCAAAGTTTTTTTTAATCACTTGCAGAATCATCGGAATAAGTTAATTTCATTTTACGGGGCTTTGCTTGTTTCAGGGGGAGGGGAGAGGAAAATGTGGTTAGCATTTCCTCCCAATTGATCACTTCTGGGTAAATGTCTAATTCATAAGCAATTAGTTTTGGCATGAAACTGATGGTATTACTCCACATTTATGCCTGAAGTTATGAATACATTACGACGACGGAAGGAATATAAAGGGAAACCACATCAGGAAATAGAAAGGGGAATTAGGATTTAGATAAAGACTAACTAAATGTTGATGTCTGTTAAGTGACCAGCAGAAGGAAATGGGTGTAAAAGATGATTGAAATCAGGTGGATCGGACAAACGAAGTTAAATCATGTTTCTGCCTCGCCAAACATTAAAAGAGCAAATCTGACTATAAAAAAATGACATTTAAAAGATGATAAATATTAAAAAACATATCAGATTGAATATAACATCTGTACTTTAGGGTCAATCCTGATTTTTTTCCTTTTTTTCCAGCTTCTGCTGAGGGTAAAAAGTTGACTGTGTCGGAGGAGACCGAGCGAACCATGAGAGTCACGTGGCTGCCGGCGCCGGGGAAGGTGCTGAACTACCGGCTGAAGTATGTTCCCAGTTTGGGGGGGAAAGAAGTGGCGCTGAAGATCCCCGGGACGGTCACCTCCACCGTCATGAAGCGCCTGCAGCCCATCACCACGTACAACATCACCGTTCACCCCATCTACAAGCGCGGGGAAGGAAAAGCAAGGCAAGGAGTAGGAACGACACGTACGTTGGTCCATAATTCAACCCTAAGACAGACAGAACACCGCAGACATCTTTACCGAGACGTTTAAACCTGAGCTCCTTCTAAAAACTTTATTTTTTGTGGAAAGAAACTCAAAAACCCTCAGCTGAGGTGATTTCCTTTTATCATCACGCAGTCACAGAGTGTCCTGTGATTTCTCCGCAAAACTAAATGACATTAGAAGAGTTTTAAAAGTAGTTTTGGCTGTCGGACATACCCAGAGTCGGACAAACTCACGGATGTGCTTCTTTGGTCTCTGAGATTTGCCGGTTTTAGCTCAGTTTCTGAATAAAAACAGTATCAACTTGCAGTTCTTCAGAAATGAGGTGTTTTCACCCTTAGTTCATTATCACGTACTCTGAAGGGCGACGGAGCCGCTGAGTTTGGAAAAAGTCCTGATATTAAAACATTTCCTGCCAAACTGCTCCAGATTTTAAAGATTGTCAGTGCACAGGTGCTTTTAAACTCTGAGTAACCTTCAATACACATTATTCATCCATGTGAAGACCTTAAAAGTGATTTCTTTAATGCTCGGTCAACAGGTACAAAGTATTGAAGGTGTTTTTCTCTAATTCTGAAAGGAGCTGCTGCTTGATGCCAAAAACATCCAGTAATTTATCTGACCAACCTCCCTGGTCAATGGGCTGTCGTGACTTTATTCGACTCTGGTTTAAGGAAAGATTGTTCGAATTTCCCTGAAATCAGGACTTCTGTTTGCTCCTGGACGTTCTCCTGTTTAATGTCACGTAAACAAATGGAGAAAAGTGACTTGTTTGACAATTTTGTCACAAGTTTCGGGAGAATCGTTAGCTCAACTCAGGCTGCCTTGGAAACAAATGAGACGTCCAAGTGGCAGATCTTTTTTCCATTCTTCTACCAAAAATAAGATTTCAGTGGCTTCAAGTTTAAACGACTTGTTCAGATGAGTATTTTTTTCACACTTGCTGCACTGCGAAGAAGCGGCGTCTTTTCACCAGAACACTAAAATCACAGTTAAACACATGCTCAATCACACGCTACCATTACTAACACACAGCATGACACTGGGCTTTTTTAACGAATGACACCAGGTTCAAGGTATTGTATTATGGACTAATGAGAAACTGGCTTGAATGTGGTGTGGCTGATCTTCAAAACCTTTGCCAAGACTCGGAGTTGTTTTAGATTTTCACTCTGCACAAGTTTGTCCTGAAGTTCTGGCCCGGCTTCTTCCATTTCAGAGCCGCTCTACAAGGCTCCCAGGAACCTTCAGACCTCAGAGCCCACCAAGACCAGTTTCAGGGTCTCGTGGGATCCAGCACCCGGACAGGTTAAAGGCTACAAGGTGACCTTTCACCCCTCTGGGGATGATGTCGACCTGGGGGAGCTCCTGGTGGGCCCTTATGATAACACGGTCGTCCTGGAGGAGCTCAGGTAAGACCTTTAAGTATTCAGAGAGACAGAAAGGTATCTCTAAACTAGCTTTATGAACCGTCCACACGCCGCTGCATGTCTGACATAAGGCGGATAACGTGGACCTGTTTCACCATCTGTTATTCATAAGAGAAACACACTCTATGCTTTGTCCCGGTGCAGATTCATGCTGTCTGCTGTGAGTCATTTTGTAGAAAACCTTTTTCAAACTGTGGTTGTTTTGGAATGAAGGTCAAGGAAAAATCATTACCTGCACTTGTAGAGAGTCCAGTGAAAGTGTTTCTGTCATTTGAAAAGAAGCATGAAGCTGGTCTTTTTTTTTTTTTTGTGGAAATCTCATTCTGATATTAAAGTCTTTTAATTGAGATTGTGAAAGAGTGATGCAGCTTTTTGCCATTTCTTTTGTCTCTCAGGGCAGGAACAAAGTACTCAGTCGCCGTGTTTGGGATGTTTGATGGAGGGGAGAGTTTGCCTCTGGCAGGAGAGGAGAAAACGACCCTCATGGACGATCCAGAGCCGCCTGTTCGTGATATTTCTGGTAAAAGCTGATAACTCCTCCACATTATAACCCGTACTCTGTGAGCAGGCCTGCAGACCAGACGCTCTCCGATCCAAATCATTTCAGAACAGTCTGACTTCGAAGTGCCGCCCACGTCAATGCCAGAACGCTGAATTATTTTTTGTCGAAGGGAATTAATATCACTGTTGCTTTGGAGTCGCGGGACGAAACTCGACGCAGATGATTATGATTAGTACAAATTATTATGAGCTGCTTGGCTCGCGGCGTCTCACCTCCCTCATATCTCATTTGGACTGTGATCTGGAGCAAAATGACATGCCATTTAACAGACATGTGCTGAAGTGTCGACACTCGGCGTTTATAAATTGCCCAGTTGGACGCGTTCCCCGACCGCCTCCCTCGCTGCATTTCTGCCAGCGTGTGAGCAGCCAGCCTGTGATGTGCTGACCTTTAGTGGTGTCTCCACAAACATACATCTCCATTAACTCCCCGATGCGTCGCTATTGAACTCGCTATCTGCTGCCCAAATGTTTTCTAGTCATGCAAAAGTAGATATTTCCTATTTTTATGCCGTTCAAAAACGTGGAAAAGGCCTCTGCTTGCAATTACAGAGTTTTTTTATGATCCAGAGCATTTGTTGCTGCCGGGATGTATGCAGTTAGGAAAATGTTATGCTTCTCATAAGACCCCGAGGAGGTGCTGACCCTGGGCAGAAATTCCTGCTGTAATGGAGAGCAGACACGGTGACCGACTGCCCACCCAGCGGGGGAACCGGCCAGGATGTTCCACCGAGGTTCCACTCAGAGATCCTCGTATATTAAAGTGCAGCTCTCGCATGGCAGGCTGCTTAGTGGAGGCCTGGATCCAGACTTTCTGACAGGTCCATATGGGCTGGCAGAGCTGCAAGAACGTTGTTTTTTAACACGTCATTAAAGGCTTTATTCCTTTTAGAGTTTCTTCTTTAAACAAACTGTGAAAAACTGACAGTAAAGTGAGAAAACTGAACTTGTTCCCAGCTATTTTTTTTTTTGCTGAAACACATGATATTATCTGGATTATGGTCATGTTTTTAAGACTAACCATGAGTGGAAATATTAATATTCAACATGACTTCAGCTTATTAACAAATCCTGTGGTCTTCATCAACAGCTTCAGTTGACATGTGAGCTCAGTAGCTGTTATGATTTCATCCATAACACACTGTACTCACCACTGAAAGCTCTGGAAAATTAGTAAATGGATCTTGAGTTAGGTTACTTAAATGCATAACTTTCCAACATTACATAAAACTCAGTAACAGTGAAGAATGACATTCACTCTTCCAAGATTAAAGGTCATAAAGTTTAAACAAATAATAACTATCAAGATACTTTACCCATTATATCACTCAGTCGTCTCCATCAGAAGCTACGAACCTCTATTACTATTATAATAATCTAATATAATACTATTTTGAACAAAAGTTTTAAACATAATTTAATTTCAGTGGTTTAAAGTGTCTGAGCCTGAATGCAAAAACAACAAAAATCAGAACCGCTGCAGGTTTTTTTCAGGACGCCGCTGATTTACATCCCACAGTCAGACTGAGCTGGATATTTATTTGCTGGGACTCTTTACTCAGAGACTCTGGATCCAGCAGTCGTCTGCAGCGTATTAGATGCCTCTTAAAGCTGCCTCTGTTTATGACATCTGTTTTTATTAATGAATGTCGGAGGGACACATGAGCATGTTGTTTACCGCCGGTGGCATAACTCAAACGGACTGCGGCCAAGCATCCGACTCGGTTCCTCTTAGCGTCAAGCATCTGTTTCTGCGGCCTGCTGAAAAAGAACAACAACAGGAAAAAAAAAAGAAATCGATTGTTTCCTAAGCTGTTTTCAATTGCACACACAAGGTTTTTTTTTTCTAGCCGTGTCGTCCTAGAAAAGAGGACGAGCAGCCGTTTTTCACCCCTACAGGTGCCTGGAGCAGGAATGCGCAGTGACTTCGGGGAGCGGGAGGCCTCGTATATCACGGTGTCAGAGAGGCTAACTCCTGCTGTGGGAGGGGACGGCTTCGGTGTGAGCCAGAAAAGACCACAGGGCTGATCCGCCGCTGGATAGAAAAACCCAAACGGCTCGCTGTGCTGGAAGAGAGAGAAAGAGAAAGAGAGAAAAAAGGCCCAGAAGAGAGAGAGCAGTTAATCCAGGAATGACAGCTGTTACACAATGTGTTAGGAGTGTGAATTATTTGTGTTACATAATGCTGTGTAAAACATCCTGCTGTATAAACAACTTGTGATTGTGAGAGTTTTGTGACTGTCTTCTCTGATGCATCGCGCAAGTTTCCTTTCACTTTTTCACGCTTTCCCTCACACTCAATCTGAAGCGGTTCATGTGAAACTGATCTGTCGGCAGGTGCACCAGGTGTCTCGCTCACTGTGCCCCCTCCTCACTTTCTGCAGAAACTCAGTGTAAGACCTCAGCGAAGGCCGACATCGTGCTGCTGGTCGACGGCTCCTGGAGTATCGGCCGCATCAACTTCAAAACCATCCGCAACTTCATCGCTCGCATGGTCAGCGTGTTCGACATCGGCCCTGACAGAGTCCAGATCGGTAACATCTTCACCTCCATTACATTACCAATCACTAGCTGTGCTACTAATACTGTGACTACTCCAACAGCTACTGCAGCTTAACATCCATTTTTAATTAATGCCAAAAGTGCTATTACTATCACAAATACCTCTGATGCTACATGAATAATTCTGGGAGTGGAGGAAAAATAAATCTTTATACCACAAATTAACGTGATAACTGAGCAAAAGTCTCGAGCAGTAAAAAGATTCAGCATCAAAAGTAAAAAGATGAATGTTTTTCCCCAAAGTTTGCTCGTGTTAATCTCCTAGTGGAGTTTTAATGTCGTAGCTAATCTGCTTTATAAACTTTTATTGGGTTGTTTAAACTTGAATCATTTGTCATATTTTATGAGTTTCTCACATCTTGTCTTTAGTTATAAACTGACTCCTGTTACAGACATAAATAAAGTACTGCGGTTGAGTAAAAGTTCAATATTTACTTCTAAAATGTAGCTGAGTAGTATTGTCTCAAAAACTGCACTAATATTCCACGATTGTACTTCATCAATGTGCGTTTGTTTGTACAGTAACTTGCATAGTGTTGCATGTTTGTATTATTTGGTCGCTGTTGGTGTTTTTATGAATGACTGTGTGTTTTCTGCAGGTTTGGCTCAGTACAGCGGAGACCCAAAGACCGAGTGGCACCTGAACGCTCACCCAACCAGGGAGTCTCTGCTGAATGCCATCGCCAACCTGCCGTACAAAGGAGGCAACACCATGACGGGTGATTCAACCAGCTACACGTCCAGATCTTTTCACTTCACTGATTGGGCCTGTTTGATGAAGATCCTTATGTTGTGATCTTTACTCTTTCTTCCGTCACACAGGAATGGCTCTGAATTACATCCTCCAGAACAACTTTAAAGCCAACGTAGGGATGCGAGCAGACTCTCGTAAAATTGGTGTCCTGATCACTGACGGAAAGTCCCAGGATGAAATCGTCTTCAACTCGCAGAACCTGAGGGACAGCGGCATCGAGCTCTACGCGATCGGTGAGTGATTTTATCAGCTTGAATAAAGTGAAGCGAAGAACTAAAACTCATTTAAAACTATATATAAACATGTCAGTCTTGTTTTTGGATGATCAGGCGGCATCATGACTGAATGTTTTTCTCTCAGGTGTGAAGAACGCAGACGAGAACGAGTTGAGGTCCATCGCCTCCGACCCCGACGAAATCCACATGTACAACGTGAACGACTTCCAGTTCCTGCTGGACATCGTGGACGACCTCACCGTCAACTTGTGCAACAGCGTCAAAGGCCCAGGTAGGAAAAGAGTCACGTCTGTCATCAGCAGAAAGAAACCAAAGTGTGTTTACTGACATGTGAGCTGCTTCACTTCTCCACAGACTTCACTCTAACACCTGAGATATTAAAACCTTATTGTGAGGATGAATTGTTCTATTTTCTCTCGTACTTTGCCTTTTCGGAGACGTTTGTTATGACTACGCTGCCCAAAAAGAGTTTGGCCGCTGCCGCTCGCTGTGATTCCAGATTTTTCTCTGAATAGCGCTGAGTCAGATTTACACCTTTTAGCTGTTGCCGGTGGAGGAGGTCAGATGGAAACTTAGGAAAGTTAGACTTTTCCGGAATTTTCAAAGCCACCGTGTTTAAGATTGACAGCCATATATTACTGAGATTTTACTGCAGCTTTCAGTCAGTTTTACAGGTGCTCGAGGGCGTGAAAGTCGCTCAGCTTATGAAGATGACATAAACCTTTAGTCCAAGTGAAGACACGAACGTCAGGAAAATTACACTTCCCTGGTACAGCTGCTTTCACCCTGTTTGAATGATGAAACTAATGACTGGTGACTTGTAGAAAGTACAAATTATGCAGTCACTGTAATCCCCATGTGAGAACAAAGTGTTCATTTCTCCTACAAAGAATAGAAAAACAGAAGATGAGATCCAAAAAATGCAGCTAGATAAATTTGACTGGATAGTGCCTGACATCCTCGATTTCTTTCAGGCCGTCAGAAGATGTCACAACACAGATCCAAGCAGCTGATGGAAACTTTCACATTGGAAGTGCCTTTTGTCTGTAAATCAGCTTTGAGAGGAAATACAAAAATGATTTACAGCACAGCCGGAGAAAAACACTTTTTTTAGAGAAAGAAAGAGCTGAAATATGCAGCGGGCCGCCGGCCTCGAACACGGCGGGGGCAGATTTGTGGCGGCAGGGTTCACGGTGTGAAATACTTGGCGTGTCCGGTCGTATTCCAGCTCCTGTTCATTACTTTGCAGGAGGCGAACTTGAGGCGCCGACTAACCTGGTGACCTCGGAGGTGACCCACCACTCCTTCCGTGCCACCTGGACGGCGCCCGGCACCCCCGTCGACAACTACCGCGTCACTTACGTGATGGCGGCTGGAGGACCGACCGAGGAGGTGAGATGATCTTCAAAAACTGAAATCAGAGCCGATGTTGAAGAAGAGCCACAAAAATCAGTTCACACTCACAATATTTCTCTGGTATGTCGACGAAGGTGTAGTTAAAATCAACCAAAAACAGAAAAGCAGATGGTTGAGGGTGCATCAGATTTGGTTATTTTAATCAAAAATTCAAGTAACAGCAGCCTGAAAATGAGGAAAAATCAATGATGTGGCCTCTGAAACATTTAAAGAAAACAGCATGTGAAGGTAATTGTCGATTTTTCCAGAAAAGACTGATAAGAAATGTACTTACTGAACGCATCTACACAACAAAGTATTGTGTGTGTATCCACAAAATGAGATGTGAGTCATGAGATGAATAAAAATACTCACTAAAACAAGTCACAAAGACAAGTTAATTTCTATAATACAGCTCAGACACTCGGGGCAGGGATTTAAATAGAAGACAATTTTAAAGGGAGTTACTAGAAAATGCAATAATTAGAGATTTACAAAGAGAAAAATAAGAAATATATGCAATGCAGTGAGTGTACAGATGGGAAAATGTCTAACCAGGCTGCAGTTTTACACAATTTGAACACTTTTTGCAACTTTTAGATTGAGACAAAACAGCAGATTTAATATCAAAGAGGGAAATTTTGTTTTTCTCCACCGAAATCTTAACCTGGTTTAGATTTGAAGAGCTGATGCTGTCATTGTAGCTCCAGGTATGAAAGGTCAAAAGACAATTGATAATAATAATTAGTGTGTTTAAAAGAACTTCGTTAGGGGAGCCTGTCTGCTCTTCCTGGTTCAGAAACTTTATTTCCACCATCTGTCGGCGCTGGACGAGATCCCGAATATCAAATAGCATCTTGTTTGCTTAATAATTCCCTTTGGCTCCCATCAGACCCGACTTAAACTGTAACAGATAGCTTTTTGTTTGTTTATATCTGTGAACCCTATCTGTCAGATGAAATTTACTACTTCCTGTGAATTTAGATAATGACAGGTTGTCAGTCACACACAAAAAAAACAGACTAATTGACACTTAAATCCCCCCTGTGGTTTAATATTCTGGTATGTGTTGTCCCATGTGGCAAAGCTCACCAGACAAAGCCTCTTGTGAGCGTTTCCAAACACCCAGGTCTGGCTTTTATTCAAAGCCCTGTGTACTTGGCCCTCGGGGACTGAAATCTGGATCCCAGTTGCTTTGGTGAACCTGCATTTAGTTTACACTTAACCTCCTGTCAGTCCCGTCTTTAGGAGCGCAGCACTGGGCCTTTTCCATCCTTTGTGCTTTTATTGGCCCCTGTCAGTTGGAGTCTGTGTGATTATAATCGGGGGCTCGTCTGAAATCAAGTTTCCACTGGATCCACTTAGTTTAACGTTATAGACCTCACACCGCACCGCTTCTCTCTCTCTCTCTCTCTCTTCTTCCATCTGTTTACCCTGGACCGTGCAGCACGTATGAGCACAGCAACATGAGACATGTGACATATTTGCACGCCTGGTCCATCCGCGGTGATTTACCACAGGTCCAACCGGAGAGGGAAATCCTAAATTACAAACAGCCAGTAACGAAGAGGGTCGAGGTCGAGGTCGAGGCTCGCTGCCAAGAGATGAAACGCACATTACAGTGACCCTGAAATATTCACGTATACAAATGTGTTCAATAAATAGACCCAGACAGGCTGCGGCGCTGAGCTCAAGTGGGTTGTCAAGTGTTTGAAGACTTGTCTGAACAACTTTCAGGGACAAACCCAGAACATCCCGAACCAGCGACTCTGGTCGGTGTGAAAAGTTTATTACATTTAAAGAAATAATACTTTTACTTATTCATTATTTTCAAAAACCAAACAGGAAGGAACCACATTGCAAAGTTTTGTTTTTGAGTCACTTCTTTCTAAAACTGAATCTTGAAAAAAAAAACTTATAGAAACAAGTGAAAAATCAGAAGAATATTTCAACCTGTTCTCAAAGCAAAAAGTTCTGAATCTTCGTTCCTCAAAGATTAAAGCAGATTGCTCAACTCGAATCAAGAAAAACTATATTTGATTTTCGAGAATACTTTAAGGCGCTTGTTTTGCTTTGGGAACAGGTTGAACTTAATCGATGGCAGACGTAAATAACTCTGAACTCTCCTCCAGCTCGAGAAGCTGCAGCCTCTCTGTGTTTGTTTGTCGTTCCTCCTCTGGGTTTGATTTTCCGGCAGAATAGCAGAGGAATGTGACGCCGGTCAGCGGCCAAGTTTGACGTCCCACACGAGGACTTTCCCACCGGCACATGAACGCGCCGCGATAGTTTCGGGTTATGATCATCTAATAGTGAAAATACGAGACCGGGAACCAGCGTCAGTCCCGAGAGATTTAACCCCAAACATGAAAGTTTTCAGACACATCATCACGAGCTGACAAACCGCCTGCTCTCTGTGTGTTCGTCTTTTAATGTGACATTAATGTTGTGTTGTCCAATTAGCTGAGTCAAATTTATTTCGGGAATGGACAAACTGTCATACGAGGAAGAGAAAAACTTTGAAATATCTGACTTGAGAGGACGTTTGTTCAGCTTTAGCACCAAAACTTTATAAATCATTACGTCATTTTGGGTATTGGGGCTTTTTTAATTGACAGGAAAGGTTCGTTCCCAGCAAACCCACGCCGAGTCTTTGACAGTTCACTTCAAGTCGTATTTCATTACCAGTTTTCAGACACAAAAAGTGCTCAATCCTCGCAGGCTCACTTTTGAAGCTTTCAGGGGAGTTTTTCTTTCTGATTGCCTGACTGGTCGATGAGAGCGTTTTCCTCCGAGCCCGTTGCTCAATGATCTTTTCTTTTCTAATCATCTGAGATGTCGTTTAGGTCGATTTACTCCAAAATGAGACCGTTTGATCGTGACAAAACATCGGCGACTTCATCTCAGTTATCAACCTCCCAAAACACGACAAAACCTCCTTCAATGAGAGTAGAAACTTTGGGTCTCTGTAAAGACCAGTGTACAGTAGATTATATTTAAGAAATGTAGATTGGATGATAATGATCCGATGTTTTAGTAGAAAATCCAAATATTTGTAGTATTTGGATCATCTAACGTCACATTTTTTGCTCCTGGTGAGATGAATCGTACTTCAAAATGAAAAAAATATATCTCCAAGGTGTCTGTTTGAAGACTTATTATACTAATAATCAAGTTTCGCTTCCCAAACAAAATATTTTTGACACCTTATTTTGAGAAATTTGTGCAAGTATTTCCCAAGAAACCCTTTAAAACAGTCAAAGAAGCCAAAGATTTCAAATGGTAAGCAGCTGTAATGAACTTAATAAAACACAGATTGAAATCAGAAACTATCTGATCAAAGAAATAAACAAGATTACGGCCACACTCGATGCCTGGACTCTTTTATTTTGGTAACAA
>JBAJHX010000031.1:19966605-19986388 GCA_037176925.1 Amniataba percoides | reverse complement strand
GTCCTGTCTGCGTCACCAGGCCATCCTGAACAGTGATGAGACCTCCACCGTCCTGCAGAACTTGGACCCCGACACCGAGTACTCCGTCACCGTCACCGCCATCTACCCCGATGAGTCGGAGAGCGAGGACCTGATGGGAAGCGAGCGCACGCGTAAGTGAGCCGACATCACATCGGCCCATCGCCTCCCAAAAAAACAAGCATCATATTTTACACTCACAGATGTGATCTCTTTAAAATAATAACGCTGTTGTTCTCTCAACGTCTCTTTCTAGTGTTAAAGGCTCCTGATGGTATGTCTTATGAGAAGGATGGTTCCTTTTCGCTGTAATGTTCATGATTTTGTGTGGTATGGTTACGGAAGTGAACCATGAAGGACAGTTTTCATTAAAGGACACTTTTCTTCTCTTAACTGCATGTATGAGCATTTCACTGTGCGTTCACACCACAAGCAACTTGATTTTAACGGCTTTCCTTTTATCATTTTATGGTTTCTGAAGAGCAAAGCCACTTTAATGTCGGCTTAGCTGAAACACAAATACATGATATAAAACAGCTGTGAGATTTTACACGTGTTGTATATTGTGGTGTGAACGTAGATTCAGACATGCAAAAAGTGTGAAAATACCATATCATCCTCCACAGACCTCCATCCATCTGAATGATTTTGATTTTTGATACCACTGGCAATCATTTTGTTTTTTTTTTTCTTTCCATCCTTCACCATTTTGTCATTATAACATTTCTGTTGTCACGGTTTCATTCATCTCACAACGTAACGCCATTTTATCACGTCATCTGTCATCAGTATTCACCTCAATCATCAAATTCATGTCATTGCATGTTCATAATTTTAAAGTGTTTCTGCTGCAGGGTTGGGGGTCACTGAAGTCCTGAACACTAAAATATCATATTGCCACCTTAAGATTATTTTTTATAATCAAATATTTTTAAGTTTATGCAGTTTTTTGGCCATAATACTTAAATAATATCATGTAGAAGGGAAAGAAATGGATTTGAAAGCAGGTACTGACCTCCAGCTCTGCTTTGAACAGCTTCATTGACTGATCACCTGCTGCTTTCATCCTAAAATTGATCTTTCCAGCGTTTGTGACCTGCAGGATTTTTAGGAGCATCACCATCACTGCCATCATCATCCTCACCATCATCATCGCCATCGCTAATCAAACGCAGGCTGTATTGATTTTACTGTTAATCTCACTGGATTTCTATCTGTGTGCTCCCAGTGTCTCCTGAGCCTCCTCGCAACTTGAGGGTTTTCAACGCCACCACCTCCTCGCTGTCTCTGAAGTGGGAAGCTGCCCCCGGCCCCGTCCAGAACTACAAGATCACCTACAGACCCCTCACAGGCGGCGAGCCGATCTCGGTACGTTCACCGCTTGTTTTGATGCATTTCAAACAACCTGGGCAACATTATGAAGATAAAAATACAGTGTTGTCATCAGCATATATTTTCACGAAAAAGGTTCTTCGTTCTCGTTAAGTTAAGATACTTATTTGATTGATTTGTCTCATTTGCACAAATTAAAATGTGGTGAGAAAAACGATAAGAGAAGAGAAATATTGAAAAGTGCCATAAATCAAATGTATATCTAAACAAAAAAAATCATGTAATATACAGTTTAAAAACTATGAACACACACACAAACGATTGCTCGGCTCTTCATGTTATCAGGAGCTGCTCTGTTGACACTGAACAATGGAGATTTTTTAAGATGTTTATTTAAATTTTTGCACCCAAACTGGCTTCAGACCATCAACTTTGGTGAATTTGAGGTTTACCAGAAAGCGACTCCCTCTCGTCCCATCTCCTCTTTGCTGTAAACTCTTGCGTGTATCATCTGTTTGTGCAGGATTAGAGGAACAATGTGAGTAAATTCCTCTGTCGGGTGGATTTTCCTGATACGGTCTCCCAAACGGAGGTTTTCTTTGACTCTTTTCGGGGTGCGGTGGAGCCGCTGTGCTGCCTCTCGACCACCGGGAGCATCTCCAGTGTGCTCGATGACAAATCGATGAATGTCTCAGTGTGATGGAGAGCTATAAATCTGTCAGACGAGTTTGCTCTACGAGTCCCAGTGCACATATGAAAACAAATTAATTACGGTCTTTAATATAATGGAAACGTTTCTCTCCCTCTGGAGGTCATGTTTTTTTACTCTAGCTGCAGAAAAATAAAACAAGTCCTTTATCTAAGTACCAAAATACTTTCCTAAAGTATCAGCAGCGCACTTAAAGTACACTTACAGCACTTACTGTTGATAAGATTAAATTTCAGTTTTAACTCTCCACTGTTGTATATTTACATGCTTGTGGATATTTTCCTTTTAGATCAAAGGCTTGCTGTATTTATATGAGATAATGTTGAAAAATCAGCAAAAATTGGTGAATTGCCACAACAAACACAAATTATAAATAAAATAACAACACTATGTGAGCTTTGAGTGCAATAAAATACAAATAAATGTGGACATTTCTGCAAATTTCCTCTCATTGTGGTGTTAAAACACTGAAAAGACACAGTTGGTAGTTTAAGGTGAGAGAGGACACTGCTGCATGAATCACAGTCTTCAGTGTGAACTGTGTATGTTATAATATTATGTTGAGAGAGCTCCTGAAACACAATGTTTACAAGGAAGGAGTTGAGTCACCTGTCAGAGGAAAGTGGATAAGGAAGAAAAATTTATGTTTCCTCTGAAAAGCGATGGAGTAAAAAGTCCCTCTGAACTGAAGCCAAGAAGCAGAAGTTGAACTGAAGTGGCCTCGTCGTATTAAAGGCGAAGTGCATTTCTGTCCTGATTCCCTGAACTGGTGATACTCATCATCTTGAGTCACAGTAGAGACGTCTTACTACAAAAGAAATCAGTAAATCAGGGGACAGATGGTCCTAAAAATGTTGCCGATTTTGTCCAGCCGCAGAGAGAAACTTCTGTCCCCTCTTCGTCATATTTTCACATTCGGGTCACGGCGGCATCCCGAAGCTCGATTTTTTTTTATTAAGACGATTCTGCGTTTGGCCGCCGAGCTCGCATTCCTGCACGGTGACGCGACAGTGATTAGCCCTGGAAATAACTTGAAAGGAAACTGTGGGCTTTATGAGAGGAATTTCAGTGAGTTACGAATTTTATTGTGTCTGTGAGATGTTATGACAGTGTTCCCCCAAACAACGTGTCAGGGTCGAATCATGATGTCAGCGGCGCAGATCTGTCTAATGGACCTCTGATCCCCGCGCTACGTCAGATGTGTACACCAGCAGACTGAGAGCATCTGGTGTCGTGTTGTCGTCTGCGGCCTTGTTGTTTTTAACATCAGTCATATAAAACCCGGACAGGATGTTTGTTTGTGCAGGATGAGCTCAAGCTTTCCTCGCTGCTCCGAAAAATAAAGAAAAGTAGTAAAGGTCCTCTTTGGAAAATTGTGCAAATATTATGGAAAAGTATGGAAAACTGCTGGTCCACGTCTGTGCTGATGCTATAGTATTAAACATAATGAAATATTACAGTCAGGAAGAATGATAGCTCTGGGCTGAGGTGGTCTTGCAGAGGAATAAATCTTATCGGACACCCACTGAGATGAAAATGTGAAGAATCCCAGAGAGAGTCTGCAGGCTGCACGTTATTATAGCTCAGAAAGGATAAATCTGCTGATAATCTACATTTTCTTATAGCTCAGTAAAACCATAAAAAAGACCAAAATTTAAGTGGATGTATTGTGTTTATCACCGCCTCATATATCTTTTTCCTGCTTTCTTTACTGTCCAAAAAACATTAAAAACACATTGATGAACATAAACTTTATGTCCACCTATTTGTTTGATGAAAACTTCAGTGAGCAGCTGTTGTAGGAATATACTGATTCAATCTTTAAACATAAAACTACTGTATATATTTATGTTTTTAAAGATTTACGTCTTCAGTAGGAAAAAGATGAGTCGGTTTTGAGAGGTGGACAAATATTTTGTTGGTCTTTTTATAAGATGTGTTGGTAATAAGAAAGAAATGGAAAAACACCAGACTTATTCTTTAATAATCAACTTTATAAAAATAAAAAAAAAGAGATTTAAGTCAAGAAAACATTAATAAAATGTTCTTGAGCAGGTTAATAATTTAAGATATTGCGAAATATATTAATACCAATATAAAGATGCTGCCTCTGTGATGAAACATGCTCGTCAATTTAAAGATAATTTTGTATAGAAAGAGACACTTAACAAGATGTCTCTCCTCAGACTGAATATTCATCCAAATACCTGAAATAGTGATGTAAATGTGATGTGATGACCTCTGTCGTGTATCTCTTAGCTACCAGGAAAACTGTTTATACCCTCCACCAGCGTGTTTACAGTGTCGGATCCATTTCGTGATATACTGCAGAGTTGTTTGCTCAGGATTTCCCAAAGGCCTACTTGGAGAAATACTTAACTTGCACGCATATAAATAATGTAAATAGTTTGCTGACATTGTCCTCAGAAACTGTGTTGGAAGATCGACAGTACGTTGTTTCTTCAGCAACAATTTTTCTTATAGTTTGTGTCATTCATACTTACCATTATACACATTTCATCATTTTAACTGATGAACAGGTGAAGAAAGTTGAAAGAATTTCTGAAAAAAGGAAGTTCAGTGTTATTATATAATTGTTTTTGATCGAACTGAGTAACTCCACCTCTGAGGACTGTAGTCATTTTCCATTATAATGCCATTTATCATGTGCTGTTATAAACGACTGTGTGTTTCCTGTGGACAGACGCAGGTTGGAGGGAAGAAGACCGGCGTCATCCTGCATAAACTGGATCCCGACACTCAGTACGCCATCACCGTGGCCGCCGTTTACCCCTCCGGTGCCAGCAGAGACGTCTCAGGCGACGGACGAACCAGTAAGAGACACGACGAAGACTTTATTATTAAATATAAGCTGCAGTGGAGGAAGTTGTATAATTAGTAATCTTAAACTACAACTTCTAGAAAAAAATGTAGAGCACTGAAAATCAAATGTTGACATATAATATTAAAGAAAAGTCCCGTGACTGCAGCTCAGGTCTTTAGTAGGAGTGCATAAACCTTGAACACCTGTACCTGTGCTTTCTCAGAGCCTCTGGGCGGAGTGAGGAACCTGCAGGTGTTGAACCCGACCATGACCACCCTGAACGTGCGCTGGGAGCCCGCCGAGGGCCGAGTGAAGGAGTACAAAGTCGTTTATGCTCCCGCCGCAGGAGGAGCTGAGAGCATGGTAGGACTGGTAGGACCACCGCCCGCTTCCTGCCGGCCGGCACTCTGCAGTCAAGCTGGAGCCAAATTATTCACCTTTTATTCACCTAACCCCAGTTTAAACTAATCACTGAGATTTTCTGTCTAACGTGCTTCTTCTGCTTTATCAAACGGCCTCCGAGCGTCACCGACCGCGACCGCTCTGTTTCTGTTGAAGCGTGACTAACCAACGTCCTGCAGCAGCTTCTCTGTGCACGCTTGTGTTCGATGACGATTGACGTGTGATCTGTTGTCAAACTCAGGAAACGGTGTCAGCCGGAACAACCAACACCGTCCTGCGAGGCCTGCAGCCCGACACGCTCTACACCGTGTCTCTGGTGCCGGTTTACGCCGGAGGAGACGGAAAGACGATGTCTGAAAATGGAAAGACGAGTAAGTGAACTCTGATACGTGGCTGCTGCTACATAAACATCCCATCAGGCACAGATTGATATAATCCCAAAATACTGAAGAGATTGAGAAACGTTACGAGCCGCCTCACCTGTCTCCCCTCAGGGCCGCTGGGAGGAGTGAAGAACCTGAGGGTGTCCGACCCCACCATGACCTCTCTGACTGTGAACTGGGACCCGGCCGACGGAGCCGTGCGCCTGTACAAAGTCTTCTACGTGCCGGTGGCCGGCGGCCTGGAGGAGATGGTGAGACTCTTTCTCACCTGTCTCACCTGCGAGGAGTCCGCAGACTAATAACGTAAATGACCTTTGTGTTCTTCTTCTCTGTGAACAGGAGCAAGTTCCCGCAGGCACCACCAACATCATCCTCAGGAACCTGATGCCCGACACGGCGTACACGGTGTCGGTGTTGCCGGTCTACCCCGCCAGGGAGGGAAAACGGCAGTCAGAGAACGGAAAGACCCGTGAGTCTTTAATTCTGCCAGCTCTTTAAAGTTAATGTTCATCTCATTTGTGTCGCAGCACAGTTAAGATGGCTCTCTATGACTTTCAGTGCCTCTGGGAGGAGTGGGCAACATGAAGGTGACCAACCCGACCATCACCACGCTCACCGTCACCTGGAACCCCGCCGACGGAAACGTTCAGGGCTACAAAGTGATTTACGTACCTGCAGACGGAGGGCTGGAGATTGTGGTAAGATCCTGTCCTTTCAAAGTAAAACCTCGACTGAAACTTCATCAAATACAAAGCACAAGTTACAAATAAAAGCCTGGTTTGGAGAAGTTATCTGGAGTTAAATTAACTTGACTTGGCCGAGTTTAACTTTTTCAGGTTTAGTTGAAGCAAAACTAAATCTGAATGATCTTTGAGGAGAAATAAAGTCGATTAAATAAAGACCTGCTAACAATCAAACAAACATAAGAGAAGTGGAGCAAGTTTTATCAATCTTTATATTTACAGCTGGACATTATTCAGCTCCTCTCACTCAAACTCTCACTTTTTGGAGTCTTTTAGATTGAAATGAGCTCTTTTATCTTTAAAATAACACAGTTGTACAACACTCAGTTCAGGCCTTTGTCGTCTTCAGTTGTTTTCAATCTGATCGGCCGTCGTGGTTGGTTGCTGGAGGACTTTGCAATCTGATCTGGAAGATGTTCAAGTATCAAATGTTTTTGGCTCTCAGTGCTGTTAACACCATGAAGAGCCCTCTTGGGTGTTTTTACACTCGATGAAAGAAGATCGTGGGGAAACCTTTCAGCGTTTAAAGTCAAAGAAAAAAGGATCTTTACAAATTTCCAGCAGCAACGTTAAACTAAACCATTAAAAAAACAATCCTGGTTGGACGATTTCTGAGTTTTGAAAAGTCGGTGGTTTTGCAGCAGAAGTTGAAGAAAAGCTGTCAGACTTTGTTTGCACGGTCGCTCTTCAGAAGACGATCAAAGCCGTCAGCGGGGATTTAGTGATGTCATTCTTTCTGACAGGATAATCCCGTGGTGCCGTTGCCACACAATAACATCTAAATCCTTCTCCAAAAGAGCATCCGTCATCGGTGCATGGCGTGTTTGTGGGCCTCATATTTCTGGAGCGGCTTGGCCACAATGAGTACGTGTAAATCCTGTTTCATCAGACGCTCCGTGAGACTTTAAAGAGCCGTGAAATAACAGCTCACAACAATTTGCCTGCTCGTGTTTGTCTGTTTAGAAACGGTTCATTTGTTTTCGCAGATGACATAATTTTTAGCTCCAATTAGGACGTCAAAGTAAATTTTACAGAGGAATGTTGATGATGAGTTTTCTGCTTCTTCGGCTCAAAAGAAACTGCACATCCCGACATAACTTGAATCATTTTACTTCAATTTGTTGTCAGTTGTTATACAGAAAATAGATTCACATGCAAGACTTAGATAATAATTTATAACAACAAAGGTTTTCACATTTATAACAACAGAAATCAATCAAAAATGTGAACGAAACTATTCACAAAAGCTAAAACTTAAGTTTAATCCAGGTTTTGCCTTGTCGTTTAATGAGTGTGGTCGATCAAATTATTCTGAAATGTCTCATGAAATATATAAATATCATTATAATCTGTCTTACAAACACAACACATACTTATTTTAAAGCAAAGAAACAGTCAGATGTGGGTTTATGTGAAACTGTGCTGATCCTCGGCGGGTGTTTCACCTGCTGGGGAAACAAAAATCAGGCCTCCTGGTAAAGAAATAATCAGTTCTTCAAAAGTTCACCACGAGTGTCTTTTCAGGAGCAAGTTTCAGAGAGCACCACCAAAACCGTCCTGGAGAAGCTCCTGCCGGACACCCGTTACACCGTCACCGTGGTCCCCGTCTACGCCGAGGGAGACGGACCCAGCCTGTCCGACAACGGCAAGACAAGTGAGTGTTTTTTAAAACTTCTACCGTGAACACTGAAAAAGCACCTGAACCTCCAAGAAATCTTCAAACAAATCATTTCCTCTTCTTAAGGACGGAAAAGAAAGGTGGACAAAGAAAGAAAGAGACGCTGATATTCTGTCTGCAAACGTTTCAAATTCAGTTTCACATGAGTCAGTCCAATTAGTATTTAGCTTTTTAGTGTGTTAGTGCACAGTAAAGTTGTATTTTATCAGATAAAACATAGTGATAAACATGAAAATCTCCACTATTACGCTCTGTGTTTGATTAATGACTTCACTTTGAGTGGCAGAACTAAAAAACAGCTTTGCAGTTGAACCACAAACATACAATCACATCAGTCTCAATAACAGCAGAGTAAAAATGAGTCTGAATCCACGAAGGAAAAGTGAACCAGAAAACAACCATTTTCTTGTCGTCCAACATCTGAACAAATTGCCCCCCGGACGCCCGTGACTTCCGACCAGACAGCAGCTGCGCGACGCTCCCGTCCAAGTGCTGACTTTGTCTTCCTGTTTGGTGTCTCCGCTCAGAGCCGCTGGGTTTTGTGAGGAACCTGCAGGTTACCGATCCCACCACCAGCACCCTGAACGTCCGCTGGGAGCCCGCCGAGGGAAACGTGCGCGAGTACATCGTCATCTGGACGCCTGCCGCCGGAGGAGAGCAGGACGTGGTAAGACGGCAGATTTTATGTCACCAACACGAGCCTCTAACACGAGCTGATCTCTTGCTGAAAACTGAGAGCAGCTCGGTGGCACAACCGAAGGCCGAACACCAGTTTTTATGTAACTGTCAAAATCTGTCAGCTCCAGATGTTGGATCTTCACCAGAAGCTGAGAAATTCATCCATGCCCCATTAGTGTCTCAGTTTTTTATGACTGCCTGAAGCGTGAAATGAGATATGTTTGTTTTAATTCAAACCACACACCAAAGTCAAAACGAGACTTTCAGAGATTAAAAATCCTCCTCTGTCTGAACCTGAACATCATTTCTTCTTTTTCATTAAACGTCTTCGAGTGTGAATATCACGACTACATCACAACGAAAGTACAAATATTATTTTAAATTAACAGCAGGCACTGTGCTGTTTTAGCAGCTCTTAGCTTTGGCCTCAAATTGAAGTTTTCCAGTGGCGTGAGACGATTACACTCGTTTCCAAGGCAGTTTCACGCAAGATCTTTCTTTTGTTATACTGAAAAAAAGGCAATATCAAGTTATCAAGAGGAGGAAAACCGCTGGATAATGTTGTTGCCTTTAAAATTTACATTTACTTACAGCTAATAGGAAACATTTGCCAGCGACGGGGGACATTTCCAAGACTGCTTTGACTGTTTTCTATAAAGCAGTGACAATATCTCGAGGGGGTCCCGTTCATTACTTCAGGATAGGATGATTTGGTTTGGAAACAACAGAAGTTATCTCAGCTTATTGGCAGATTTTAGGAGTTACTATTAGATTAAATGGACAAAGAACAAATTTATATTTGCAGCAGAAGGAGGACAAGCGGAGGAGGGAGGCATAAACTCCTTCTCGCTGCCAGTTTGGTGGTTTGCTCAGGATCGTCCCAGGACAGTCTGTAAAGCTTTCTGCTCAAATCCGTCTTTATCTCTGAGCTTCTACTGTTCCTGTCGCTGAGCTGCACAAAGACAGTTACTGACTGAAGCCGTTTCCAAGAAAACTGGGCTCTCAAAACGTTAAACTGCGACATCGTTCAGTCTGAGAGTCTTTCTGCATCTGCCAAACTTCTCCTTTCCCGATAATGGATTTTCTCCAAATCCTGAAGTTCACCCGGTTCACGTTTTTTTTTTTTTTTTCTTTTCTCCTCCACCAGGACCAGGTGCCTGGAACCACCACCTCCACCGTGCTGAAGAACCTGGACCCGGACACCGAGTACACCGTCACCGTCGTTCCCGTCTACCACGAGATGGAGGGCAAGTCGCAGTCTGAAAACGGGAAAACAAGTGAGTGCAGACGAGTCTGTCGAGTGATTTGTGGCTGAAGGACGTGATCTGGGCCTCGAGAGGAGAACAACGCAGAGCCAGAGCTCATTTCACTTCTTTCTTCTAAATGTGGAAAAAGAATAGAATAGAATAAAATACAACTTTACTGCCCACATGAGCCAAAGATTATCTTTAGCTCTCTAAAACATAATAAAGATGGAAGTTACGGATTGACAGGGCACCATAAAATATAAAAACATCAGTAAATCAAGAAGAGAAGAAGACTGAAGCATAAAATATAGAAGTTCTTGGGGATCAGTTTTTAGAGTTTAAAGATGCTGATGACATTTGGAGTAAAGGACAAAATATAAATGTGACACATGTTAATGATGTAGCATCGGACTCGTAGCGTTTTTCGCCAGCAGCTTAATCTAAAAATACAAGCGTCAAATATTTCTAAATCATAGAGTTGTAAAAGATGTGCTTCAATAGAAAAGCCAGCTGAAATATGTCGCGTATGTTCGCTTCACTGACGGACTGACTGTCGTTTTTAAAAGTTTGGTTAATACAAGCATGATGCGAAGCGTTTATTGGCATCTAATTTGAAGATTTCCTTGATAAACATAAACAAAAAAATTTAAATGCAAATAACGCTCAGTTTGGACAGTTTCACCACCATTCATTCTGCAGACTTTGAGTAACCATAGCAACGGCAGTGATGCTTTTCCAGATCATACTAAACATATAAAAAAATGTATTATAATTTGAGCACAGCTGCTGTTGTTTTCCTTTATTAAGAGGCTACAGCACCAAACAGACAATAAGCAGAGTCCTGATATACAAAATATAATATATTAGCAAACAACGCCAATAAATAACTTCTCCTCCTCCTCCTCAGATCCTTTGGGTGGAGTGAAGAACTTGCAGGTGATCGACCCGACCATCAGCACTCTGACGGTCCGGTGGGATCCAGCGGTGGGCAACGTCCGCTCCTACAAAGTCTTCTACAAACCTCAGCCAGGAGGAGAGGAACGAATGGTAAAGAGACTTTGATCCTCTGTGATCTACACACACAATGATTTTACATTTCACCAGATAAAGTCGCGCTGACGGAGGGTTTTTTTTTTAACGTGTCACCGAACAGGAGGAGGTGTCAGGAGGCACCACCAGCACCATCCTGAGGAACCTGGATCCCGACACCACCTACAATGTGGTCGTTGTTCCCGTCTACCCGGACGTGGAGGGCATTCGGCAGGCCGAGAACGGAAAGACAAGTGAGTTTCTCAACATGGTGATTTATCCGTCGTCCTCGTGAACGAGCGGAGGCATGTGTGTGTATTGTTCCAGCGAGAGACAAATAATCAAATCTGAAAATACCCTTCATGCTTTGTGTTGGATTGTTTGTGTCAGATGGGGCCGAATCAGCAAACAATCAGTCGAATCTTCTTTACTTTGAAGCGTCTGAAATAACTTGACGTGCAAAGCTGCAGGACCGAACAAAGACCAACTTCAAACTCCACTGAAGATTTATTATCTCACTGCACTGGGCACTTTTTCCAGAAAATACATTTTTTAGAGGATCCTACTGGTTCTAGGCCATTATAGACCAAATGAAAAGTCATCTGTACTTCATTAATATGATGCTTTTCTTGTTGAATTACATTATTAGAGAGTAATATACCAGTGAGGATCATTCTGAACTGTAAACCAGCAGGATGTCAGTTTAGTTTGGTAAAGCAAAGTAGAAAACTTTTTATTCTTTATTTATGCGTGTCTCTGCTTCATGCTGGGTCTCTAATTCGATTGTTCCTCGCCTCAGATGATGCTTCGTGAATCTGTGATTCCTCTTTCTTCGCTTGTGTCGTGACTGAGACACGAGGAGAAGACCTAAGTGAGGAAACATGGATGCACTTATGTGAATTTAAATGCCTCCATTGTTCACTGTCCTGGAATTTAAAGTCCTCGCTGAACGGGGTCTTTAAATCTGCGCGTACCTTCGTTAAAAGGCCAAACGTTTTCCAAAGGATGCTAAACATTTTCAGATCTCTCCCCGTTGGTGCATTCGAAGACTATCCAACATCTAAAGAATCAGTGTTTTATTGCTACTATAAAACTCCCATTATTCTCCTCATGCCATTGATGTTTGCATGATTTATTTATTTATTGGATCTTTGTTTTCATTTGAACTTTATTTTTATTGCAGCTCAGCAAAACTCTCAGGCTGGAGGAGATGCTTTTTACAGACAGCAGAGAAAAATAGAAGATTAATTGAAAACAAAACAGCAGAGGTGCTATTAATCTTAGGTGCTCAGTGTCTCTGATCTCAGTGACAGGAAAGTATATTTTAAGCCACTCTGCGTTTATTAGAGTTCACGAGAAAGTTGAAAAAACAGTCAAGACATTATTGAATTTAGTGATAGCAAAGTGGCTGCACCCTTTGCTTTTTATGTCACTTGCACATCATTGAATGAAATGAAGCAGAGCCGACGTAGAAACTCGATAAAAGTTTAAACAGTCACCTTTTTGATTACGTAGATTTTGCTGTGTGACGAAACTTCAGTACTAAACCTCATATAGAAATATTAAATTCTTCCAAAACTTCATCTCAAACCTGTAGAGGCTCTAAACCATCTCAGCTATTTCACTCTGCTGCTTAATATCTGCAGGTTTTGGCTTTCAGCAGCCGACTGTGATCGTGTTTTAGAAGTATTTGCAGAAAACTCGTTCCAGCAGCTGACTCGCGGTCGTTGCAGCATTCTTGACTCCACCACCAAAAGGACAGTTTTGGATGGAAACGATCTCTGTAGGAAACAGCGTTACGACAATACCTTTGAGAAAATCGGCTCTTTTCGTGCCAGAGCGCTGGAATGAATCGAAACCACCGGCTGGCTGGAAGACAGGAAGTCCATCTGAAAACCTGCCAGTAATGTAAAGTGAACTTTGTAGTTAATGGGCTAAAACATGGAAGAAAAGCACCGGTCTGGTCCTTTAAGGCTGAGCATACAGACCTTGGGTTTACGGACATTTGAGGCATACAAAAGAACTTAATGAATGCCAGATACATCTGGACACTCCTCATGTGGTAAACCCACCCATCTGGTGCACCCTGCAGGATAAAACAAATGCTAAAGATCATTAGCAGCTTAGAGAAATTCTCTTGAATCTGAAAACCTTCTTAATGAGGATGTTTTTTTCCCTTGTAGAATACCAGAAAGTTTAGACAGTTAGGAAAGGAAAAAGACGCTCCTCTGTGATTGACAACTTCCCCAATTTGAGACATCTGGACTGTCCTGATGGAGGTGAACTCCACCCATCCGGCGCTCCCCGCAGGATTACAGCTAACAGCGGGGATTAAGTGCAGCGGGTGTTTCAGACTGCGATGTGTCTCGTCTCTTTCAGAGCCGCTGGGTGGAGTGAAGAATCTCCAGGTGACCGACCCCACAACCAACTCCCTCCGGGTCCGCTGGGAGCCGGCCGACGGCGACGTCAGGCAGTACCACATCATCTACGTCCCCGCCGCCGGAGGAACCGAGAGCATGGTCGGTTTTCTGTTGGGATAGTAAAAAAACCTACATTTCAGGCTTTGAATTGCATCTCCGCCTCATTCATGTCACAGAGTGTCGGTAATTTCTGACATTATAACTGCTCAGTGTAGTTTTTGGCAAGTGTGCATTTGTTGGGGACTATTTTCAGCAGTGGATTAATCCATATTTAGTGCTCTAGGAATTATATTTCAGGCTTTGATACATGCACATTGCAGTACAGTTCATTCATTTCATGGGTTTCATGGGAGTTTCTAACGGAAAGAAAAATAAAATATCTTTTGTCTTTGCCTTTGTCAACGTCATGGAAGCCAAAAATAAGAATTAGGGAGATTTAAGTCTCTCCTCTTTCTCTTAAAGCTCACTGACCTCTGCAGCCAAGCATTGTTCAAACCCACTGAACTTCATTATGTTTTGTTCTCTGGCAGAAAAGCTTGCAAATTTATTGAAAATGTCGGGTTGAATTTTGGGGGAAATTTGTTGGAAGAGTGCAGCCGTGAAAACATGGACTCTTGGGTTTGAATAAACATCATGAAGCTTCAGTGAAAAGCTACAACAAGTAGAACAAGATGACACAAAACAAATAAACAAGATGATTTAAGTGCTTTTTGACACATGTGAGGACATAAATAAATACCAAACATGGACTATTAAAGAGTCAGACATCATGTTTACAGACTTTTATCTTTCATTTTACAGACTCAGGTATCTGGCATGTCGACCAACACGGTGCTGAGAGACCTGAAGCCGGACACCGAGTACAAAGTGACGCTGGTTCCTATTTACTCTGACGCGGAGGGGAAACGCACGTCGGAGAACGGAAAGACAAGTGAGTTCGTCCAAAGCAGAGCAGCTGTAACCACATCTGGATCACAAAGACCTTCGCCAAAACTCGTCCCGGTTTTTTAACCTGAAGCACACAAACCGCACAAGTCTTAGATGATTATCAATATGTGACAACGCTTGAACTACTTATATTTTTTCAGTTGTTTCAAAGAAAATATGATTTCAAGACTGAATGTTGCTCTGAAAACTTGTTGATATTGATAATTTATGGCATAGAAAAGGTCTATAAAGTTTAAATTCTAAAGGAAAAGTAAAATTTGGTTGGTTTTTATGTTTTAAATGTGATAAATCAGCTGCGTTTGGAAGCATCGACAAGATAATTTGGTGCAACTAAGGGAACAGGAAGTTAAGATAATAAGAAAAAGAGGTCAGCACATGTCATTTTCTAGTGCTGGACACTTTGACAGC
Organism: Amniataba percoides; assembly: GCA_037176925.1. Classification (NCBI taxonomy): domain Eukaryota; kingdom Metazoa; phylum Chordata; class Actinopteri; order Centrarchiformes; family Terapontidae; genus Amniataba; species Amniataba percoides. The sequence continues at coordinate 19,971,569 of JBAJHX010000031.1, read as the reverse complement.
GGACTTGTTGAACCTCCCTGAGGCGGTAAACTTCACCGCCTGCTGAGATTAACGCGTAGCCGGCCGTAACTCAGGCAGGAAACTGACGATCACGTTGTGGCTCTCTGTCGACAGAGGCGCTGGGCGGAGTGAAGAACCTGCAGGTCACCGATCCCACCACCAGCTCCCTGAAGGTGCGCTGGGACCCGGCGGAGGGCAACGTCCGCCAGTATCGCCTCTTCTACGTTCCTGCGTCCGGAGGAGCCGAGGACATGGTGAGGCATCAGACTGTGACGACGCAAAGGAGAATATATGTGCTTTATAGGAGCAAACTTCACCAGTGTCGCTTCTTCTGCCTTAATTTTGTTCATCCATCTGGCTCTCGTAGTTTCTAACAAGTGTGTTTTATATAATAGTTGTGGTTAAAACATAATGTAAGATAATTAAAGGAGTTTTCATTCAAAGCCCAGAGAAAAATCACATCAGATCTTGTTATTCTGATGTCAAATACTGTGTGGTAATCGTGTTTTTTTTGGTGTGTGTGAACAGGAGCAGGTGTCGGGCGGCACCACCAACACCGTCCTGAGGAACCTGCTGTCCGACACCCCCTACACGGTGACCGTCGTCCCGGTTTACCCAGAGGGAGAAGGTCTGCGCCAGTCTGACAACGGGAAGACTCGTAAGTCCTCTCAAAGAATTACTGTCAAAAAAGGAGCTGATTTAATTAGAAAAATATTAATTCCCACGGTAACGAGGTCTGGACAGGCTTCCCACCATCACACAAACATCGTAAAACCTTTGGGGGCTAATCTGGGCTTAACGGACCCATTTAGAGCTGACTAACTATGAAGATAAACTCATGTCGATATGAACAGACTCATCGGTGGCGTGATTGTAAAAACAGACCGCCTCTTTCCAACATCTGCTTTCAGAAAACAACTTTTTGAAAATGCAAAACATTCAATCAGACTCATCCTGTGGGGGCGAAAGATCCAACCAGTCCGTTTAACTCCAGAACGAAGAAGTATTCTTTGAAGCCTTTTCTCTCGTAAAAAAAAAAGCAAAACACGAAATATTTGACACCATTAAAGCGGAACATAAATCCCACATTTGTTTAGTTTGTCCAAACATGTTTTCCTCGCTCCTTCGATCCGTCACGTACTCGCAGGCTGCTGAAATCATTTGTTAGATGTCAACTCTTTTCAAGCTTCGTGACGTGAAATGTTAAAAAATTCCTCCATTTCCTTCATTTTTGATAATAAAAGCTTTTGTAATTTGGACTTCTTCTGCTCTCCAAGAAAACATTATCACTTGTTGTAAATATGTAAAAGCTCCTTGAATATAAGATGCACTTTTTCTAATGCAACATCTGGAAAAAGATATTTTTACTGCACAGTAATCCAGGAAACATACGTCTTTTTACATCAGTGTTAGCTCACATTGGTTTTTAAAATGAAAGACTTTCAGACTTTTAACCTCGAGCGGTGAAGTAAAGGTCAAAGGTCACAGTTTTACTGAGCAGCTGCTGGTGGTCAGCCGTGCAGACCTGCTGTCTTTCCCTCACTGAGATACATGTTTTAATGTGTTTGCTGTGATAAATGAGTTCATTTGATTGTCCCAGGTCAAAGTCGCTGATCATCTTCAGCTCGTGTTCAGTCTTTCTTCCCGATTTAAGATCAGAAACATCTTTATAGACAAACAGAAACTCCCAGGTGAGCCCTGAAACTCGGTGGAAAAACTACTGTAATCTGCAGCAGAGCCAAAACCCTTAAATCACAAAAAGCCTCTAAATAAACCCTCAAGATGAGTCGATGGAACAAAAGAGGAGAAAGAAGAAAATCAAACCAAAATAAAGTTGAATCTTTAAACTGTTGGTAACTGAAGAGCTCATGTTGAGAAACTCTGTCTGTTTTGAGGCCCGTCGAGCGTCTGTGCGGTTTGACGTCCCGTCGTGAGTTTTGCTTTTGTTTCTGCCCAGACGGCGTGTCACGCTCAGTCAGCAGAAACGCATCCTGGAGCTTTTAATTGAAGCTGTGAGCGACTGTAAATCCACCGACTGCAGCCAGAAAACAAGAGTCTGAATATTGAATTTCTTGTCAGAGTTTGGAGGTTTCGTTGACGAGTCATCCAGATGTGATGTGTTGCACTTTGTAAATCAGATTTGAGGATATTCGTGGATGATTTATGTCCAACTAACAGTATTTTTATTGGTTTTAAAGCATTATATATCGTACACATGATGCTCCATTCGGGACAGATTTGGCTTTTGACTCATTTTCTAACTTGTGGTGGTTCAATTGCGACACTTTCAGCCTTTATTCACTTCAGTGAGACCACAGTTTCTTCATCTGGTAACCCACTGTGGTGGCAAACGTAGGATAATTGTTGCCATGATAACTTTATTAAAACCTTTAAACTCCTGGATTTATGACACAAAGTGGTCTTGTGTCAAAGTCTGTTTCCCCTTCGGTTTTTCCAGATCTTACAGATTCCTCCTGTGGTTGCTTTTGGTTATTGTCAGGCCTCACAGAGATAACTGTTTGAGGTTTGTGGCAGATTTCCATCAAAATGCAAACACGCAGCTCTTCTTCATTACATCTTTGCTTTATTCGCTTTATTAGGTTTTCAGTTATTTAGTCTTTATCAGGGTTATCTGAGGCTTTTTATCTGTTTTTTACGCGACACCTTACCTCATGCACGGAGGGCAATAATGCAAGAAAAACTATTTGCAGGAGAAAACTCAGAAATGAGCCAGTTTTCAATATTAAATCTGTGAGTCTGAAAGTTTAACAGACTCCACATAACTTCACCGTAACATCGCCCGTCGTGTTTTATTAAAGTTGTGCTGTTTTCGTGTCTGAATGCAGAAACTCTGACTGCTCCTGCTAAAATACAGTTTGTCTTCTATCAGTAATTTGTTTGAAAAGTTTGTGAAAAGTTAGTTTAAGAAAAATGACGGCGAGCAGAACATGTTAAGTGTCAGATCCGTCGACTTCAGCGAGACGTGACCCGATAACGTGACCTCCCCGTCAGACTCGCCGGTCCTCTTTGTGAGTCAGTCGTCAATGAATACGAGCCCGTGTGTGTGACGTTAATGATCTTTTATTACCTATAACTCCGTCCAGTTTTACTGTTTGCGTCCCAGGAGGAATTTGTCACATTTTGTCTGGACGAAAACACAGTTTCAGTCCAAAATGTGAAAAAAAAGAGAAAGAAAAACGGAGCTGACTGCTATAAAATGATTAATAACTCAAAATTAGATCAAGATTACACAATCTCTCTGAAGGATAGATGGTAATTTTGTCCTTGGATGATGGAGGTAAAACATCCTGACAGGCTGTGTCCTCGTATTTTAAAGGTATTAAACTGATTTTTTTCAATGAGGTTATCCAACATGAGGGAAAAGGTTTTTCTCTGGAGCTTTTTTCCTTATTGAGCAGAAGGCAAAGTCTACCTACTGCATCTAGTTTTGTTTTATTGGGTAAAGCTCCAAATACCAGTGGGATATGCACATCTGGTTTGGTTTAAAAGGGAAGTTAAGGGCTTTTGCATAAACCCGAAACTGTGCTACCTCTCTCTACACATCCTCCACGAAGACACCATAAAATGAGTCCTGCAGGAGACTTTTGCTGCACTCAGCATTTCAATTCAACCTCCACTTTGACTTTGATGCAGCGTCTTCATTGCAAACAGTTTATTCTTCCATTATATGCTGATAAAAGCCAGATACCTTGTGAGTAACTCCGACAGAAATCAGCTTGTTTTAATTCTCAGTTTCAACAGAACAACAGGCGGTAACATATTTGTTCAAAGAGTTCACTGAGCTTTTGACCTTTTGTAAGTTATTTGAGGATCTAAATGTATAATCTAAATAATTTGCTTCATTTCTGTTCAGCGTTTTACCTCCTAACAGTGACATTTTCAGGAATGTAATCACTTCTGTTTGTAAATTTTCTTCGTCCTAAAATGGGACGCAGTTGGACGAATTTTAAGTTTTGATGTTTTGTTGCTAAGCGACAAAAATCAGCGCCTCCCTCACTTCTTCTTTAACTTCACTTTCTCTTAACCTTTGTGACCCCGCAGTCCCACGCACGCCACCCAGGAACATCCAGGTGTACAACCCCTCCCCCAACAGCCTGAACGTGCGCTGGGAGCCGGCCACAGGCCAGGTTCAGCAGTACCGAGTCGCCTACTCCCCCCTGACCGGATCCAGACCCACCGAGTCGGTGAGTAACTCTCTCCGGGCTGTTAAAACACAAACTGTCATTAGAGGCTGAATTCGCCTGGAGGGCAGGAAGAGGAGGATTCCCCTGAGATCGCTCTCTTCGCTCACAAAAGAGACGGCAACAAAAGTAAAGACAGATAAAAAAACAAACTCTCACATGTTATTTTTCCTGAACGGTTATAAAAATCTGCAGGTGAGCTCAGATGATCATTTTTTGTAGATCAACTTGTGGCAGGTCGGCTCTTGTTGGATGTGATTTGCCTCCAGGAAAATACTGAGATAACTGAAATTACTTTGGAAAAAAAAATGGGGGATTATCTCATCCCACACGTACATTTTGTCTTGCTTTTTCTAAGATAAGGAAGATATCAAGACAGATAGGCCTGCGTCTTATGATTGTTTTCATTATCAGTTAATCTTCCAAAAGCCAAAGATATTCAGTTTCTAGAGATAAAACAAAGAAAAGCAGGTAATCCTCAGATTTGAGAAGCTGGAAACTTCACTTGTTTGATCATTTCAGGATTAATTACAGATTTTAGCAGACTTTAAATTTAACTAAATAAAAAAAAAAGGACTTTGACCTCACCTGCACTTCTTGACTTGATATCTTCCCCCGAGTTTCTCAGACGAGCGATAAACTTTGAATCCATGTGATAGCAGCCAATCACGAAGCAGGATCAGAAGTTAAAGGTGTGTTTGTGACCAGCTGATAGACAACAAACAGCAGATCGACTCGGCTCCTGACTCGGCTCCTGACTCG
>JBAJHX010000031.1:19941051-19959940 GCA_037176925.1 Amniataba percoides | reverse complement strand
TGCGTGCAAGAGACTCCCAGCAGATGTTTGAATATCTCCAGATGAGATCATCTCTGCGGCCGTGGATGATCCTCCCCCTTTTTTTCGCAGCGTTTAGCAGAGCGTGTCGACTGCGGGGATCACGTCTAGACTCCTTTTTTTTTTTTTTTCCCCTCTCAGAGACTGTTTATCTTTATCCTTGTGATTATTACTCGAAACAGGATACAAGTTCTGGCCGGGATTGAAAGTGTCCGACCACCAAGCTTTAATTGTGTGTCTCTCTCTGCAAAGATTACATCCTTTTCAATTACTGCAGGGTCTTTGAATCCCATCTGGTTCGTATTCGCACGCGGACACGGGTTAGCGGTTAAAGAGCAGGAAAGACCAGGAAAGGGGAGCATCCATATTTGAATATCTATATGGTAGTCATTAGACACTCAGGCCGCTGCAACTGGGCTGCCAGAACAAATATGGGTCCGCTAGTGTGAGACAGATGGCGGGTTAACCACTACCAGAGCATCAGAAATCCTCAGCTTGAGTCCGTCCCAGTGAGAGACAGCAGACGCTGCTCTCAAGTCAACAAATCAGTCGACTGTTTGTTCTCAAATGGAAACGCAAACAGCGGTCGGAGACGGTGGTGAGATGAGTGAGTGGAAAAACTGCGAGCGAGGCCGCCGCTTCTCCTCCGCGGATATTTCCTCACATATTCAGAAGAAAAAAAAACGTGTCTGCCAGTTTTTTAAGACTCTGAATTGTCTCATATCCAGCTGAAATGTTTCAGGGATTATATTTTGTCAACATCGCTCTCCGTACAAATCTATGTGTATCTTCCTACTTGATAAATGAGCGCCACTGTTCTGGAGGAGATCTGACCGAGAGGCATGCGTGTTTTCCCAGAACAATTTATATTAAGTGACTTCGATCATCACTTGTTGATATTACAGGGCTCGTTCTGAAAGCACTGCGTCACCGGAGCTGCTGCGTTCTGTCACTGCTCGGAGACGGATGAAGTTATTCTGTCAGGATCGCTGAAAGTAGCGATCATCATCTCTGGCAGCTGTCTCTGCAATAAACAGGCTTTGTTTGTTTGTGCTCACGAGAACGCACAGTGTAAATAGGAAACCTTAATGTCAATATATCACTGCTAAACCTCGCAGAGACGTAAACATCTCAGTGGACGCTCGGACGTTTTGGTTTGCTCATCGCAGAGACGACGACGAGAGCTTTCTGTGGAGTTCAAACAGCATCTTTCATTTTTCTGTGACAACAGTGACAGAAATACAAAATCAAAAAGGGTAAAAAAAATACAGTTTCCCTGCATGGTGAAGCTCTGCAGCTGTGGCCCAGCGGAGCGAAGTGTCGATCCTCCTCCTGAACATCAGCCGAAGTTCAACTACAAGCCACAAATATCTCCATCAGTGCAGCCATTTCTGATTTACATCCAACTGAAACAACAATAAGAAAATGAGGCTTTAAGGGGACAAATTCAACTTGATTTAACATTTAAATCAATAACTAAAGATTATTAATCAATAAATCCAAACCTAAACACTGTTGGAGTTGCAAAGAAATGCAGTAAAATAATTCTTGTTGGTCATTTGTGACATTATGAGCCAGCGGGTCCAGTTGCTGTCTTTTAAAAGCCAGAATCGTAAGCACCCGGGGAAGTAATCTTTGAGCCATTGGTAATTATCATTAATGCTATCATACCCCCGGAGAAGCATTTACTGAGTTAATATCGTAGTTTTCACCACTTATATCAATCTTTTGGGATGATTCAGAGCTGAGAAACTTTATGAAACCCGCTGGGTGTGGTTAAGAAGACCGGAGCTGAAACCTCCTCTCTCCTCTTTGTCGACACAACACGTCAGTCAGCGCTCCCCTCCGAGCGTAATCAGTGTCCCATGAAAGTCTTAAATGAACAATAAATGAACAGCAGAGGCGTCTCGTTTTCATTTTTAATACATATACTGCACAGCAAGCGCCAGATTTACAGTTTTATGAGAATTTGCTGATACTAATAAGTGATCGAGTGGAGGAAGAAGCTGCTCTGTTTTCTCTGAAATAGTAAAATCACACACAGGAATAAAAATCTTTCCTTTCCTTCCTCTTTAGCTTCCAGTAAAGGACAACATGAGATCACCATCCCCGCCGGTCTGCCTCAGTACTGCTTCGACGGGCTTTCCCCCGACGCCCTGTACACCGCCACCGTCTTCGTTCAGACCCCGAACCTGGAGGGTCCGGGAGTCAGCGCCAAAGAGAGGACGCGTAAGTGGAAATTAAGATTATATAAAGATGAACATTATATAAGAAAAGTCCAGTGAATGTGCTGTTTAAATTCTTAATAAACACCTGAAATTAACAAATACTTCTTTGTTTCAATATAAAAATGCGAACACAACTTGCAGATTAATTTTATTCCATTGTTATCTTTCTCTTTTGATGTAGAGCGAGATTGTTATTGATAAACTGGACAAATAATGTAGATGGTGTATCTTCTAAGTGAAAAATAGCTGTTTAATCAAAAGGTTTGAGATATTATTCGGCTTATTAAATGTTTAAATGTTTTGCCAGATGTTTCAGCTGGACGTGTTGTTGAACGTAAACCAGCAGCCCTCACACCGCTGATGCAATAATGGACATAAAAATCCCCCAAAAGCCTCAAATTTATAAAAGGGAAACAAAGATCGTAGTGAGCGGCGGTGTCTGAGATTACCGAGTTACATCATCGCCGTCGCAGCGTCCAAAAACAATGAGCTCATCGTCGTCGTACGACATGTTTACTGTTGTTCTGTATTTATCGCCGCCGTGTTTATGACTGTTTTTTTTTCTCGTAGTGGTGAAGCCAACTCCGGCACCGACGCTCCCACCGACCCCGACGCCTCCACCCACCATCCCCCCAGCGTGGGCAGGTACGTGCCTCCATCCAAGGCCCAAATTTAACACCTGTGTTTTTCTTTGCAGGCTGCTGATCAGATTATTTTGTTCTAGTCGATAAAGACAAGCAGACTGTTTCTATTAAAGAAGCATCAGACTTTCACACACAGAAAAAAAAAATTACACCCTTAACGTCGCTTTGCAGCTGCGTCACATCGAACTGTTTTAAAAATTATCTGCAGTCGGCCAAAACAGCTTAATTTAATTACTTAATGGATCATTTTACCTCACCGGCGACATTCTGCAGCAACCTGTGTGATTTTTCATCACAAGTTTCACCTTTGACCTTCGTTGGTGCTGAACTTTGGAGACCAAAACCGAGTGAAGCTGTTTCAGTTTATCTGCTTTTATTTATTTAGACCTCCTCAGTCGGAGGATAAACTGCTTCACAAAGAGAGACAGACAGTTATGAGGCAGCAGTCAATGAGACAAATGTGTTTTATATAAACTGTGCGACCTGCTAACTGTGAGAGCTTGGAGAGATTTTCCCTTCTGCACTTGTCACTTGAATTTTGAATGACATGATGTTCAACCAAAGTTCAGCAAAGTTCAAACAGCACAGAGAGAAAAGAGACTTTTTGAAGCTTCTTCTCAGCTGAAGATACGGAAAGATCTCTAAAAAATTAGGTTTACTTTTCAGTAAAGCTCTTTTATTTCACAATCTGCAGGCTGACTCTCTCCTGACGTATTAACACGGATATAAATTGAAGCTTTATCGATCAGGTTTCTTGAGCTTAAGGTGGAAGTTAAATGAACGTTAGAAGTTAAGACGTCCGACATCGCAGCTCGCTCAAAAAGCTGTTCCAGGAACTGAATGGATGGATTTTCATTCAAGCTCGGCTCTGATTGGAAACTCCTCGGTGTGGCGGCGTTTTGGCCGAGGCGGCGGCTCCTCCTGGATCCGGCTCGTGCCAGCGGTGGATTTAATATCCGCCACATGTGCCTCTGGACAACACGCCCGTTAGGAACCAACAGCTTAGGTGTTGAAAAAGGAAGAGAGAGCAGTGTTTGTGTCGATGGGTGTTGTATAAAACCTGTTTATAAAAGAGGATAAGAAGATTAGTGCGCTGCATCACATAAGGCAAAGATTATTCAAAACTCTCTGCCCAATTCGTCTTCGTCTGAGAGGAACACATTAACGAGAGCTCTCTTTCAACCCTTCTGGTGACCAAATGTTGTCCTGTTCTGCCAGTTTTTTTTTTTTTTTTTTTATCGGTAGAACCCATAATTACTATACATGGCCCCATCTCGTCATTTTTCTCAATCGTTTTGTTTTCTTGCACGCTCTCAGCTGACTTTTTAATGCGCTCCAGCTCGCAAACAATAATTATGCCGTGTGATGATGCCATTTTCTCTGCTGGTGTTTGTGATGCTGCCCCGAGGTCTGGCCAGTGGACGTCTTTCTTTCTTTCTTTTTTTTTTTAAAGCTCCGTGCTGACTTGTTTTTCTTGCATCAGTTTGCAAAGGTGCCAAAGCAGATTTAGTGTTCCTCATCGACGGCTCCTGGAGCATCGGAGAGGAGAGCTTCACCAAAGTCGTGCACTTCGTCTCCAACATGATCGGCGCCTTCGATGTCATCGGACCCTCGGGAATGCAGGTTCGTATCGAAAACGGTGACATCATGCTACAATTGTTCTGTTTTTATTTGCACAATTAAAATATCGTGGCAGAAGAAGTACAGTAATAAAGCTCATTGGACATGTGCAGAGGGAGGAAGGACGCCACGGGGCTCAATAAAGTCCTTCCAAGCACGAATAAAAAGATTAAATCAAGTGTAATCATAAACATCCGACTGCAAGAAAAAACTAAACAGCAGCAGGTAAAAGAAACTGAAACTGAAAACTCACAATCGGCAAGAGAAATGATGAGAGGAAGGTGTGTTTCCCAAGTTCACTAATCTAAAAAAGGTGACAGATATCGATTAGTTTGATATGAAACCATTTGAAATCTTTTCTTTCTGACTAATGTCGTCTGTCTTTTCCAACAGGTGTCATTTGTGCAGTACAGCGACAGCGCAAAGACGGAGTTCAAGCTGAACGCTTATCAAGACAAAGGCGTCGCCATGTCCTCGCTTTATCACATCCGCTACCAAGGAGGAAACACCAAGACAGGTTCGATCACAATCAATCAATCAATCAGTCAGTTAAAGATCACAGTTTGTCTGATGCAGTTTTCTCTGTCGAGCAGGAATGGCGCTCAAACACACCTACGATAAGGCCTTTTCTCTTGAAAACGGGATGAGGAGAAATGTTCCCAAAGTGGTCGTGGCGATCACTGACGGACGCTCTCAGGACGAGGTGAAGAAGAACGCCGCCAAACTGCAGCACGCAGGTAACGGCGAGAATTTCCCACAGTGTGTTTTTAACCTCTACATGAGGTCGGGTTTCCCCTGTCAGCGCCTACAGGAAAGAAAACTGTGGATAAGTTTGGATAATTTGATGAGATTAGATGCTTTCCAACCCATCAGCCAGTTTGTCTGACAGTTTTTCTGCGTTTGTCTTCAGGTTACAGCGTTTTCGCCATCGGCGTGGCCGACGTGGATTTCGTCGAGTTGCAGGAGATCGGCAGCAAACCCAGCGAGAGGCACGTCTTCGTCGTGGACGACTTTGACGCTTTCGACACAATCAAAGAAAACCTGATCACCTTCATCTGTGAAACCGCGACATCAAGTAAGTTTGCGGAAAATCAGCTTGAAAAAGTTCGAGGCTCTGTCGCTGAGTTTGTGGTGAAACGTTTGTTCTGTTTTCACAGCGTGTCCCCTGATTTTCCTGAATGGATTCACTTCGCCTGGTGAGTGAAAACAGTGACTCTGAGAAACTCTGAATTTACAAAGCAGCAGAAGCAACAGAAATCAACATCTTAAACATCTAAAACTCCTGATCTGTCGTGTTTCAGGCTTCAGGATGCTCGAGGCGTTCAACCTGACGGAGAAAACTTACAGCTACGTTCAAGGCGTCTCGATGGAGCCGGGCTCCTTCAACAGCTACACCGCCTACCGACTCCACAAAAACGCCTTCCTGACTCAGCCCTCAACGTGAGTCCAACCCCATCTACATTCAGTTAGTCTTGATTTCTGTGAAGATGAACGAAATTTTTCCAGCACCAACCTACTTCGCTTTCACACCGTTAGAGATTTTAGGTTCACTTAGATATAAATAAATCTTATATAGATTTATATCTCAGAGAAAAGCTGCTCTGAAGGATGAAATTCAGCTTAAAACAATTAATTTACTCTAAAAGACAAGAAATGATGTGACCAGGAAGATATTTTATTTGTGGTTTTGACCTTTTCGTTTCTTTAACACTTCAGAATGTGTTTATATTTTACTTGTGTCTCACAGTAAGTCTTATTTCTCATGTTTCACTAATAGATGAGATTAAATAGATATCTACTGCTGTGCTTGGTAGTAAAGTGGAAGCACTTTGTCCTTTATAGCAAAAATAATCAAACTTTGTTTTGCCTTCGACAGCAGCAGCTCATCTGTTAGTTAAGTTAGTCTTTAGTCTTTAAGTCGTCTTTATTTTACAGCCGAGTGTCACAAATCATTTTGCCTCAGGGAGATTTACAATCTGTCCAACATACAACGCTGGTGAGGTTTATTTTCCCACAACAGAAGAAGACATTAATTCATCTTAGCACAGAAAGCATGAATATGTCTCTTTGTTTTAGAAAGAAAACTTTTTATGAGAAAACACTTTGTTCGATGCTGGTGGAACAAAGATAACTTGGTACGAGTTGTGAACTAAAACACTTCAACTTGTTTTGTTCTCGACGTCCTCCAAGAAAAGTTTGCCGAGCGAAACGTCTGAACTCCTGCAGGGAGACTGATTCAGAGTGAAACCGGCTCTTTTTCCTGGAGCTTCTCTGCGACTTTGCAGATTTGCTCTCATTGTTTTTCGCGTCCTGTGTCCGAGCTCGCTCTCTTTACAAACTGAGAGGTCGGACGGGATCGGCCGAGCTGCAGGTCACGACAGAGCGCGGCCTCTCGTCACCACACAACAAACCTCCGTCAGGCCACCGAGTGCAAACCCGACCACAAACTAACTGTTAACACTGGACGCGGTCCAACGCAGGCGTCCCACATCCAGAATATCACATGCAACAGCAAAGCGGTGGAAAACAGCTTGAGTCCTGACTGTTTACCAAGTCAAACTCTCCAAAATGTGTAGTGACATCAGAGGGACAAATGAGAAACATCCTTCTCTGTTTTAAAGCACTGAGCCAGAGGTGGAAAAATGATTAAAATCCTTTTCTCGTGTCGAAGTAGCAACAACAGAAACGAAAAGCACTTCATCATGAGTTATATTTAAAGAAAGGTAAACAAAATCAATTACATACGGTTCAGTTTGACAGAAAAATCGCTCATTTTTATTCACCACTCGTGTATAATCGTGGCAGCAACAGGGCAGAGTCTGATTTCAATCAACTCCGGGAGCTCATATCGGCCCAAATATTAAGAAAGTAGACCTGCTCAGACTCCGATACTCCAACTAGATCCACAAACATGGATATTAGCTGCTGGTTTTTATATGTGGACGTGCAGAGTAAATCTCATTCTCAATTATTCCACTAAAACTCATCAGATCAAGACTTTTAAAGGTGTCTGTCCAAACGAATCTTACAAAAAGGGAGAAAATTAACCAGAATCTTTATCACTTAAAAATGTAACTTCCTCTACTTGTGTTTTTCTTCTTCGTTGTCTCTCTGGGATTTCTGTGGACTTTTGTTGTTTTCAGGTGATCCTCGACCTGCTGTCGCACTCTAACCCGACGTATTTCTAAAAATCTGACGCGCAATCTGTCTTTTTTTCTGTCCTTACCAGAGAGATCCACCCTGACGGTCTTCCTCACGCCTACACCATCATCCTGATGTTCCGCCTGCTGCCCGACTCGCCCAAAGAGGCCTTCGACATCTGGCAGGTGTCGAGCAAAGATCACAAGCCAGAGACCGGCGTCACGATCGACCGTAAATAATCACCTCTTGTTTGTGTGTTTGTGTGTGAGGAGGATGCTGGCGCGCTGCTGCGAGCAGCTGTGCCTCATTGTGTCGTTATCTGTTCATGAAAAAAAAAAAAAAAGAGTTGAATTTGGGTGTAATGAGCCGGCTGTGCCCCGCGGCTGCTTCGGTCTCTGTCGATAACCGAGCCGACTCCTTTCACCACAGCTATCTCGTGTCATGGAGAGCTCAGCTGGCTCTCGTAAAGTTTCGGCCTGTCAGCAGAACTTCAGCAGAAAACCCCAAGTGACGCTCGTCTCTTGTTCTTGAGTAACTTTTGGACGACGCCGAGGTTCAAATCGTCTGCAGAGGGAAACCAACGCTGCGTCTTTAAAGGGATAATTTGACGTTTGGGAAACACGCTTATTTGCTTTCTGGCTGTAAGTTTGATGAGGAGACTGATGAAGCCAAAGGTGACTTGCTAACAGTTTCCCCCTGTTTCTATTATTTGTGCTAAGCTAAGCTAACCACCTCCTGGCTCCAGTTCATATTTAAAGTACAGATGTGAGAGTGGTTTCAGTTTCATCTAACTCCCTGCGAGGAAGCAAAGATGTGCTTTTCCCAAAGCGTCAAACTTTTGTTTTAAACCCTCATGAATCTCAAGACCGCTTGTGAACTTTTGATTTTGCCTTTTAATAAAACGAACAAACCTTTGGTTTCTTTTTATTCAGCACAACATGACCTGGGAATTTATTTATCGATAGACGCTGTTGATCTTTATTAGGAGGGAAGAAGTAGGGAAAGTTAAAATGTCTTTCTTTCTTTATGTCGTCATGATGCTTTTGTTTAGCTTGAATATGGTTCAGACTGGTCAGAGGCCTAAAAAGCTGGATTTCTGAATCCATAACTTTAAAATTTCCTGACTGTCGATGGTGACTTATGACCTGAAACAGGCTGTCCCAACCAATCGGCTCATATTTGGGTTAAAATGACACGTTACTGGCTTAAAGTGAACAAATCAGAACGAATGGCAGGTTAATCGATGTGTGGAAAATGTGCTCTGCTGCTGTAAACATTAAACTTTTTTCAGGAACAGTTTCTGCACTTGTGCAAACTTTTCACGTTTTAGACTTTTGCATCATTAGAGTCACACAAAAAAGATCTTATTTCTAGGAGCTTGTTATCAGTTTTTGTTCAAAGAAAAAAAAGGAGAAACGTGGGTAACGTCTCTCTTTGTGTTTCAGCCTCCAGCCAGACGGTGTCCTTCTACAACAAAGACGTGACCGGCGAGGTGCAGAAGGTCACGTTTGACACCAATCAAGTCAAGAGGATCTTCCACGGGAGCTTCCACAAGGTAGGACGCCGTTTATCTGAGCGGGTTTATGAGTTTTTAAAGACATTATATGCTGAGACTCGAGTGTTGGTTAAAGTCCACGAGGGCGTTTTAGGTTTCCATCGTGTTTAAGCTGAAGAGAGCGAAGCCGAAAGTCAAATATGTCTTTAATGTTTGAATTATATAACATTTTCTGTAGCTGTGAGCGTGACACATCAATCGAATCGGCGCGCTTTGTTCTCGCTGGACGTCCCGAGGTCATTCTGCGGATTCCTGAGATTCCCAATGTGTTGTATATTACAGTGCAGAGCGGCTCACATGCAACTACAGACGTGCTCCTGAAGCGTTATGAGGGCTCAGACAAACAGATGGTCCTCTGCAGGTTGTAAAACGCAGGATGCTCGAAAAGACTGCAGAGTGAGGCCGCGTTTTTTTATGTTTATTGATCACATACAGTTCAAACTCTCTGATGAAAGCAGCCATTTGCATCTTCCTGGATGTTTTAAATGATCAACAGGCTGAAATAATCTCAGTTTTCTCTTTAAATTTTATTAAACTAGTTTTGAACTGGTTTTAAAAACATTTCAGGGGAAAACTTTTCGTCTGTTTTACAGTAATTTTCATTCGCTGAAGATTTATTTAGACTTCAGACACAAAAATAAGACAAATGTCGAACTTTTGATAGCCTGAATGTATTCTTGAATTTGAGCATCAAGTTGTCAAATATTTATGACGATGTTCGGCTGCCAGACTGCTTTGAGGGCAGGAAAAACCATGTATTGAAGGTTTAAGTCATAAATTTGTATTATTTTATTATTTCTAAGGCTGTGAGTTCTTTTCTTATTGTCAGCCTGACATCATATTTATGATTTTATACATCTCTAATTTATATCTCCAAAGGTAATGAATTCATGCTGTTGTAGGGAGTAAACGTGCATCTGAAGTAGAAATCTCTTCATTTGATTTTTAACGTCACAAAATGGTGTTGAATGTGCATCACAACTTCCCTGAACCCAACGGCAGCAGATGTTTTGATGTTTTGCAGATTTTTCAGTCACATATCGTGGATGTGAAGCAAGTAAAACCACCTTATCTGCTGAAGAAGTCTGTGAAATGTGGCTAAAAGCTTCTGAAAAACAAAGCAAGTGGACTCTGTGATAAGTAAAGCAACATTTTTCTGTCAGGGATTAATGATGAAAATCAAACTTGGTGGTTTGGCAGCATTTCTGTTGATCTGTTAGTAAAACAGAGACTCACAGTGAAGTAAAATCAACGACTACATTCGACTTTTTGTTCGTGCATGAAGGTCGCTTTAGCTTTAAGTCTCTTTTTCGAGAGCGTCTTGGCCCAGACGGCAGCGTGGATTTGACGCAGAGCCATCAGAAGAAACACAAACTGCGGTTAGTTATAAAACAAGCTGTCTTTTCTTTCTCTCTGGGAAAACTTTGCTTTGGCCGGATGTGAATAAGAGAGATTTTTTGCTGGAAGACGCCGACTGCTGTGAAGCTTTAAAGGAAAGTTTCCACTCCGAGGAAACGCCTTTAACGAACTTGGAGGTCGACGATAGCGACGCTCATCTTCAAGACGAACGGCTGAGGGGAAGCGGCGTGGACAGACGAGCAGCAACATCACAACGTTTCAGCAGGATCCGTAAGCTCTTCTGAGACGGGGAGGCCTTTTTTAAAAATGCGCTGCAATCCCTGCTGGGACGCTCGCCTGGAAAATATTGTATCACTGCTTTTGCTATTAAACAATTACATCAGAGCGGCCGAGGAGCGCCAGCAGGGAGGCGGCGCTCCTCCTCCGTCCAGCTCCACTTTCTCCTCCTCTCGGCTCAGCAGGAGTTTCGGGTGGCAGCCGCTCGGTTTCGCCTCTGGTAGCCGACCGCCGGGGATTTTTTTTGGTGTTTTTACCTCCCAGCATGCCTCAGCGTCAGGCTTTAAAGTCTCATCGAACAATTTGTAATAATAGAGGAGGCCGTTCACCTGCTGTACTTTGACAGCTGCCTCGTGATAACACTGCTCCTCTGGGTCGTAATTTATTTTGGCGCTGAACGTCTTTTTCTTCTGCAGCTTCTCTCCTCCCTCAGGCGGGAACCTGAAGACAGATTTTTTCTGTAACACGTGACTTGAAAATTACTCCTTTTAATTAAACACCCTTCAGCTCCAGCTTAAAAAAAACGACCTTTTACTGCGGTTTATGTTAAAGGAGGAGAAAGTGATGCCTGATTGATCCCTGAGGCTGAAATTCTTCCTTTTTCTGCCTCCTCAGAGGTCAGAGGTCAGAGCTGGCCGTAAACCTGGTACGCAGCTACCTGCAGATCAGCGTCACGCTCAGGGACGCTGCTGCAGGGCGGACACATGCACGTCCTGAAGCTCTGCAACCGAGCCCTGCAGCAACAATAAAAATAAGTGTTTTGTAAACGTAAAGATTTACAGGCGTGTCAGGCGAAGCTTCACAGCTGACTCGCAAACAAAGTGATTTAGAGAGTCTGCTGAAACCTGAAGGGAGCCTCCCTTCGAGTTTGACGTCGGTGAATGTGCCAGATTCACAAAGACGTCGATGAAAGATCCTCCCGTCGCAGCATTTTTACCAACCAGCTAACTCTCCCCCTCAGATGTGTTTAACAGCAGACGACAGATCTGTTGTGGATACCTGAAGAGTTCGTCAGCGTCTCTGCGGCCCGATGGGAACAAACAGGGATTAGAGGAAAGATCCTCCCCGCGAGCTCTGCGTTAACTATCAGCCGTCACTCCATCGTCTGCGCCAACTGCAGAGAAAAAGATTAACCGTCCTGCCAGTAACTGACTTTTCAGGAGAGACTCTGAGAGCAACAGGAAATAAAGATGTTCTGACGAATGGGAACAAGTTGAAGAGTTTGACGGAGATTCAGAGAAAATCCGAACATTTAAGTTTCTTGTTATTTTACAGGTAAATTTAAGGTGAAACTAAAAGACTGTTAGTATCAGAAAATGAGAGGAGTGAGTGAGATTTCTCCGATGTTGACATTTTTGCTCAGGTTTAAGTTTATTTTAGACGATGAACTGGGAGGATAAAGGCTCAGATTAACCCATCACAGATAAATAATGAAGCTCTCTCCCTGACCACCGCTACCGAAAGGACGTCCACTAACTGAACCGATAAAACACAGTTTATCTCCTCTGTCACATAACTCTTAGAGAAAAGCCTCCCCGTGTTTAAATGAGTGCTGTGGAAAGTTTTACTGCCACTCGATGATCCGTCTGAACAGATAAAAACTGTGTTTCAGACGCAGCCGACACCTGAAGTTTGTCTCCAAGGGAACAGTCGAGTTTAAGGCCTCACTTAAAGAAAATACAAGTCATTGTGTTCCCGCTGAGATTGGCAAAATACACAGATTCACTAACAAATCTGTCATCGCTCTTCTCTTGAACAAAGAGCTCAAAACTTTAATTTAGCAGCTGCTTATTGTGAGTAACTTCATAACAAGTATTTTGCCTTGTTTGTTGTCGGACCTTTTGAGGTTTTTGCAAGCAAAAGTTTGAGTTTGTGAGAGAAGAAGCAACAATCTGTACAGCCAAGAGTGTTTTTGTAGTTACCAAAACATCATTAAAGTTCATTATACTTCCTTTCACATCATATCAGCTCTTTAATTTGATTAGTTTTGAATCTTCTTTTCACATCCCTCCTGCCCTGAAATACCGGATGTGAGATCTCTGGCCTGAAGTGCTGGCATGAAGCAAAAGTTCAAAGTTTATGTCAAATTAAAGTTTCAATCAGATGAAAATCCAAAAATGAGACAGAGGAGATTTCCAAAACGGCCTGAGAGATGAATCTTTGTTCAGCCTCGCCTTCGTTTTGGCAGGTTCGAGGGCGGTAATGGCTCATGTGAGAGAGAAAGAGGGATCCACATGGGACGGATACATCAGTTTGAGTTTTACAGGAATTATGTATCAGAGTTTCCTCTTAATCTCGGAGGATTTTGCAGGCTGATGAGGTAAAAATAAAAAATCTTTTCCACGTCCGACCACATCAGTGTTAATAGAGGCTCATTAAACTTCAGCTGCTGTCGGGTCCGTCCTGCTGAAGCTTCGCCGCAACCTGCTGACTTCTTGAAAGCTGCTGAGCGTCAGTAAATAAATGTCTGACATCTTCCTTCCCAGAAGTCTCAGTCGGACCTCTCAGTGTTTCCGCGGTCGGCTCAAACATGCTTCTGCGTTTCCGCGGACGCTGGCTGACCACAAGCAGCGAGCCACAGCTGGACTCGCTCTGACCGGCCGCCGGCTTCGAGGAAAAAGTTGTTGTAAAGGCGGCGCTCGTGGCTCGCCGCAAAATGACATCATGAGATGTGGCGAGGGAGATGTGAGCGAGCAGAAATGCATTGTGGTACCGTGTGTGTGTGTGTGTGTGTTTAAGGAAGATAAACCCTCTGCTGCCTCAGTTATTTCACAGAAAAGAGCGTAAGATGCCCCGACGTGCCGTCCAACGAGATGGAAGGAAGGAATTTGGGGGGATTTGGCTTTAAACATGTGATTTGTTTCCACATGAAATCGGGTTTTTTTGGGGGGGAAAGGAGGAATCTTTGAGATGTGGCTGAGCAGGATATCAGAATAGATGAGCAATGGGTTTATTTAAAAGTGGCTGGAAGAGTTGACATAAAGCTGCTGGTATGTTCGGGGGCTCAATCAGTGCTGGCCCTCTTACTGACATGACGAATCCACGGAAATAGTTTTATTTCTTACTCCACCTTTCTGCAGTGGAGGACTGATTAAGATGTGTGAAGCAACCATTTGTTAAAAGTATCAATCAGCTCTCCTTTATTCCTGAATTAAAAGTTTTTATGTGAGCTAACACGAGAACATGACGTCTATTTCGCTGATCAGCTGTGTCCAAAGCTGAGCATCTTTCACCAACATTTGATTATTAGATGTTTGACAAAGCTTGAAAAAGGGCAGAAGCTCAGAAAAACAATGTCTCTTTAGCAGTAAACTCACTCTGTAACATCTGCTCAGTTTTATCTCACGAGGATCGAGAAGAAAGACACGACGCAGAAGCTTGCAATTAAGCTAATTAAACATAATTAAGTTCCTCTTCAGCTGTCAGTGCAGCGCAGACTCTGATCTCACTGTTGTTTGTGGGATTAATGGAAGTTTGTGCATTAAAACAGCTTCATCTATTCTGTCTAAAACACGCATAGTGCACTAAAAAAGCCTTAAGAGGACGACTGCATCTGTATTTCTATTCAACGTACATAAAAAGACTTCCTGAGTTTAAGTTTCGAGACAATAAGATGTTGAAGTAACTTCTTAAACATCCTTTTTTCTAGAGAATAAAAGTAGCGTCTGTAAAAGAAGTTTTTGGAGCGTTTAGCATCTTTAGATAAAAATGAATGTATTCATTTATTCAGTCGTCACATAAAAATACAATAACATGAACAAAATCAGACTAAAAAGTCTCAGGCTCATATATCTGTCCTAAATTCTTTAAAATTAAGATTAAGAAAAAGAGACCAAATTTGAGACCAGATTTACCTCCAACAACAGAAATGCATCTAGTTTTTATCTCTCAGTATCATCATAATAACTCTAAAAGCTTATGTATGCCATCTTGTTTCTGAACTACATTTGCATTATTTTTAATCCAGCGAATCATTAAATTTCATTGCTTTTTCATTCTGAGATCATGTATTAATGTAATCATAGCAACCAGCTGTATTGATAATGCATATAGCTCATAAGACTGTTGAATTTAGAGTCATTTTAAAGGTCGACCTCCACGTTTCCTCACAATAAAAGCAAACTAGGTGAAAGCCAAAGCCTCGTGTGACTCAGCATATAAATACATGTCGTTTTTCTGCAGGCTGTGGATGAATAGAGAGAAGTTTTCCTCTGTTTGAGCTCTTTTACATTCCTGCAGAGTTTTAAACAAACAGAGTGAAGCAGCTCAGGCTGCAGCGGCACACTCAGCATAACCTAATAATTTGCAGGCCGTCAGGATAAAAAGCAGACACAAGACTTGGTCGTAGAACAAAGAATGTGCCAATAAAATTTATTCTCCTTTTTTTTTTTTTTCTCTTCCTTTCTCTTTCTCCCTGAAG
This sequence comes from Amniataba percoides, assembly GCA_037176925.1. Classification (NCBI taxonomy): domain Eukaryota; kingdom Metazoa; phylum Chordata; class Actinopteri; order Centrarchiformes; family Terapontidae; genus Amniataba; species Amniataba percoides. Next base: position 19,944,679 of record JBAJHX010000031.1, on the reverse strand, counting down.
CTCCATATCCTGGTTTCATCCACCAGCGTCAAACTCAACATCGACTGCCAAGAAGTGGCTGAGAAGGAGATCAAGGAGGCTGGAAACACATCCAGCGACGGCTACCAGGTTCTGGGCAAGATGTCCAAGTCCATCGGCTCCAGAGGACAATCAGCGACCGTAAGTGGGCTCTGATCCCGCAGCGTTTCCACCAACAGGAGGGGAAAGATTCAGCCGTTTACTCACCAGGATCTGAGAAGTGTTCGACTCTGATTGTGAATGTTTGTACGTGAAAAGTGTTAATGCTGTTTGGAGGGCTGCAAATATGACAGACAGCAACAGTTAGACGTTAGAAGTAAGTTTATTATGACATCTTTAACTTAGAATAAAAAGAAAATGACTCAGAAACTTGGTTCAGAAAGACAGAGAATAAAAAACAGAAGGAAAAGGAAGGAATCTTTCTAACATCAGCAGTCAGCTGGGGGGGAAGTTTTACAGATTGACGGCCTGAACTTCATTAAAAAGGCACATTAAAGCGAACATACAGTATTTTCTGTGCGTCGAGCCGTCGACACGGCTGCAACACGAGACGTTTCCTGTCTTTCCGGGGCTGATGGGACACGGCTGTTCTGTCTCTCTGTTTGTCTTCTGGGAGCCGTGAAGGGCGTATCAGAGACACATGTACCACAACACCGTTTCCATGTTTTTTCTTTCCTTTTTTTTTGTTTCCTCTCCACAGTTCCAGCTCCAGATGTTCGATATTGTCTGCAGCTTGGGCTGGACCAGCAGGGACAGATGTTGTGACCTCCCGTCTATGGTAAGGGAACCCCCCCCCCGCCTCCGTGAAGCAGGGACACACAGCCTTTTAACTTTACATGTTTAATGTCGAGCTTCGGCCTTATTATCCAGACAGTCAGCTGCTGTGAGGAGCATCTCGTCTGCTCTTAAAGATATAAAACATGCACACATCTGATGGAGTTTTTGGCCTGCAGACTGAAGATATTCCTCCCTGATATCAAACGAATCTAAATTATTGGCAAAATAAACCAGATTGTGGATTTTGATTGGACAGATGCTTTCAGTGCACATCATGTTTAAACCTGGAGGTAAAGATGCTTTTGCTCGCGGTCACAGCGAAGCTTTGAGATCATTTTTTTGTGTCTAAATCAAAAATTTACATCTGCTCGCGCACGTTTTTCCTGTTTGTTCTTTGATCTGTGCAGCATCCTGTTTGTGCAATCATCATCTTACAGAAAACTGTCGGCCTCCTGGTTGCTTTCTTTGGATGAAAGTATCTGCGCTCGGGGACGATAGCGCTAAAACGCTTTAATGACACATTTAGTCGCATTTAAGTTTGGGAGTAATCGCGGCCTCCTGACAGTAAAAAAGCAGATGAGTGTTTGTGGTGTAACACCCAGCTGCAGGTCCAAACAGCTCTCAGCAGGCGGCCCGTGTCCTTGATTTCTCTTCTTACGGTCGTTCTTCAGACCCCGCAGCACTTCAAAGCTGAGCAGCGTAATCAGAATCAGAACCGGCTCGAATCAAAGAGGAAAATAAACAGTGCATATATGATCAGTGTGAGCCAGCAGATACGTCTGATGAAAGGACGACCGGGCGTGAGATTTAATACAAAACACACTGCGACTTTTAGAAAGTCCAGCTTGGATTTGTACATTTGACATAACTGTGTTATTTTCTTGGTTTTGGCCACAATTCCAGTTGGTTTTAGTTACAAACAATCAGAAACGCTCAGTTTAACCCAAATATTTCAACCACTTATTACCCAAACTGTGCTTTCTGTAGTCGATAATGACTAAATACATTTTCAGATTAGTTTAATACATAATCTGGAGCTTTCTTGATGAAGTGCAGCATTTTACATGTCAACATAAAACATCTCTTCAGCGCCTTCGTTAAATAAGCTTTAAAATTCACTGCAGATCTCATCTCAGGTAGAAATTTTTGCTTTAATTTGGCCAAAGTGTGGAGACAGTAGGTTTTAACACAGCTTTGTTTAAATGGAGACATTATTTAACTTTTTTTATTAACACATATAGAAGTCACAGTGACATTGAAGAAACAGTGTTGATGATCTGCAGGATGAATTGAAAGAAAACAGAGAAGCTGAATGAACTTTGGTGACAGTTTCACGGCGATAAAAAAATAAACACGCCAACATGAACAACATATTTTACAAAGCTGCAGAAAAGATCCTTCCTCTCTTTGTCCTGCACACACAAAAAAAAAAAAACCTCTGGTGTTTCTCAAGACCACTGCGAGGCTAAAGAGGAACATTTTGTTTGCGGCGGTTAAATATTTGAGCATCAGCAGCAGCGACAGTTTGGGGCTTTTTAAATGCAGCACAGAGCCGGCTGTTGTTCGGAGGCTGGCCTTTCTCAACGAGAAGGTTTCTCACTTCAGACCCAGCAGAGATCTCCTGAGACGCTCCGACAAACAAAGCTTTGTCTGAGCGCGGCACGTCTGCAGCCCGCGTCCAGAAGATTTTTGAAAAGGATTCAGCTCTGGTGGATTATTATCTCAATTGCTGCAGAGCGAGGACAGCTGCTTGATTGGCCGGTTCTGCTGACAATTATGAAATGATCCAAAGTGAGACGGTCGGTGTGGAAATGCACAGACGGACGAGTTTAATTCACTTATTCAGCTGAGACTCAAAACCCCAACAACTCTCAGATATTTAGAAACTACTATTGCCACCACTTATAAGGAGGACATGGAACAAATATTCATCCTAACATGGACGTAGAGCGGAGAGACAACAAGCTTTTATTTCAGTGCAGAAATAAAAATACGATTGTGCCAGTGTTAAACTTAAAAATGCCAAAAAAGACTGTACAGAACATTTGGCAGTCATCTTTTTGTCTATTTTCTTTAACAAATTTAGACTTCATTTCCCCCTAAACTTCATTTCTCTGTAATATAATAAATTACTCGCCAACGTGTTTGTGTTGAGTGAAGAATAAAGCTGGCAGCGTCCCACACGTGGCCTCTTTTCAAACCAAACTTCAGCACAAACACTGACTTCTTTTGTTTTTTTAATCTAAATTCCCAACCTGCTGTTCTGCCTGTTCTAAAACGTTTATTTAATTTGGAGTTTAAACCAGTGAAATACCGAGAAACAACTGCAGAAACGCCGCGTCACAAACTCATTTGTGTTTCCTGCAGCCCTGCAGATTTCTTGCTAAATGTAACGTGCAGCTGTTTAGGCCCCGACACGCTGCACGAGCAGTGATTATAATAACAATTATTGTCATTGATCGATTGTTTAATCTATGAAAAGTCTGAAAATTGGTGCAGAGGGACGTCCAACTGAGTCTGAGCGCCAAAGAAATTACATTTTATTGCCAATAACAGTGAAACAAAGAAAATTCTCACATGTAAGAAAGTGGAAACAGTAAATGTTTCTTCTTGATAAATGACTTAACCTTTTTAATTGATTGTAAAATCGTTTATCCTTGCAGCAAGTCGCTGTTTTCTGCCTGATTTCGTGTCATATTGTGATCGATCGGTCCTGAACTTTGGTCACCGCGGCGTCCAGGATCGATTTATTCTGTGATTAATGACCAAAAGATTTAACCGGCTTCCTCCTGGGACGGTCTCCTCTGCTGTCAGTAATGAGCTTTCACACTCA
>JBAJHX010000031.1:19839707-19851958 GCA_037176925.1 Amniataba percoides | reverse complement strand
CTGAGTGCGACGTCGGCGCTGGAGCTGCCGGACAGAGCGAGAGCGTAGGTGAGCAGGCTGAGGCTGTAGTTGCTGGAGACGCCGAGAGCCAGGCGGGTCTCCAGGAACATGAGGGCCGCAGACACCTGGCCGCCATACTGAGCCTGACAGACAGGGAACAGGGCGGCGTTTCAGCTCAATGGCATTTATGAGGTCAGATCATAAAGATGCAGCGTGATGAGGCAACATCGTTGGACCCGGGAAGCTTCGCCTTGTCGGGATGTTTTGCGTTTGAGCCCATCTGTGGCCCCGTTGTTTTGTCCAGCTTTCACTCTTCATGTTTTTACAGACTACTCATTAAGATCAAACTTTATTGATCCCTGTGGGGAAAACAGACATCGAATCGAGAGCCAAAATCAAATCAAACAATTGAACTTTTTCATACACGTGGTTGGAAAGTGAAGGATTAACTGTTTGTCTGTCCTGTAGCTGCAGTGCATGCTGGGTGAACAAACCTCTGCATCTCCTCTGAGGAAGTTTTCTAGATTGTTAAACACAAATTTCAAATGGCGGCACACAAAGATTAGTCAGATTTTACTGGGTTAAATTCTTTTTACCATTTCACTAACTGCTGTATTTATCACTTTAAGCACGTTTGACTGGACTCTGTATGAAAGGTGCAAAAATACAGACTTTGATTGATTAATTGACTCTCACCCTGACGTCGTTATCCTCCAGCAGGGCGATGAGGACGAAGGCTGTGAGGGACACGGGGCCGTCCAGCCCCCCCTGCAGCTCAGTGTGAATGACACGGCCGGGCTCCTCAAATCTCCCATCAGCCCCCTGCTGGGCTCCCAACCAGGCTGCCGTGCTGTGCAGCACCTGGGCGTCGATGCTGATGAACGGCCGAGCCTGCAGGAAGCACCTCAGCACGAAAGCGGAGAGCCTGCAGAGGCGGAGTTTCTTTCCGTCAGCGTTTCTGAGGTTTTCTGTTCATGTTTTCAAATGTGTTGAACTTCATATCGTACCAGGTGCTTCCAGACGGGTCCTGGTCTCCGAAGGCACTGAAGGAGCCGTCGAGTCTCTGATAGGACAGCTCTCGCTCATAACCTGGTGAGAAAGTATGAGATTACACAGCCAGGTCATCTCCTGGATTGTCTTCTGGGGATTATTATGAATAAAGAAGTCAATATGCAGAAATTTCTTTCCAAAGAAACTTGACATTAAAGTGACAGAACAAATTTAAAGGCTCCTTTTTGACACTAATGGAGGAGTCAAAGTAAAAGAGGTCAATTACATTAAACACGTAAAACATTATCATACTTTTGATACTTTTGACTTTTGATTTGTAGAATTTTTAATGCAGGACTTTTATTATGAGCAAAGTATTTTTACTGAATGGTGTTGTTACTTTTCCTTATGCAAAACATCTGCAGCAAACTGATAAAATCTGCAAATGACAGTTGTAAACACAGCCAGCAAAATTTCTCCTTTGTCTGGAATCAAAGCCTCATTGTGTCTTTTGGCTTCGTTGGTTCGGAGTTGCGTTCACAACAATCGCTTGTTTCACCTTTCATCATGTAGGCGGTGGCTCTGTCTCTGGTCTCCTGGTCGGCCTGCCCCGTGGCGCTCAGGTACTGCAGGACGTAGACGTTCGGAGCAAAGTTGATCATGTTCTGCTCCCCGCAGCCATACGGCATCTGGATCAGAGAGTCCAGGCCGCTGATGGACGGGCCGAGGATGTCACCTTTATCACCATGGAAACCAGACAAATGATGAAAACATGTTGAGTCAGAAGAGAAATGTTTGCCATGGTTGAGCCAAACTAAGCATCACGTCATCAGACAGCTGATTAGAGATAAAAATATTGTGTTTCTGCAGGAAGAAATGATGAAATTGGTTGAATTAAACCTCAATGAAAGTCTGAGTTACAGTAATGGTAGATGAGTAATTTACCATTACAATAACCGCAATGTTAGCCTTGATGGGAAACAACTGCTCCACTGCCAACTTCTTACAGCAAGTACATTTTCTTATCTTTCTCCATGAGATGTTCTTACATTTTTCTACTGTTTCATTTAGACATGTAAGACCCTCAATCTTTTCACTCTGTTCCCATAAGAGATGCAGATGAATGTGCTTTTGAGCCATTGACGCTATTAGAAAAGTGTATCTGTAACATCTTGTGCTAATATGCTTACAGCTCATCATTCTTCTTTTTTATTTTTTAAAAGTAAATGAATAAATCTAAAGTACAAACACATTAGTTTATGTGGACAAAGAAACTAAATGCACATGAATGCATTTATGATGAATCAGAACAATCTCTGAAAATCAGTTTTTTCTGTGGTGGGATGGTAAAAACTGAGCCTTGATATCTGTTTGCTGAATATTTGCATTGATGCCTGAAGCCCAAATGATTCCAGACATTTTTATTTCATTAAAAAAGTCCTCGGTGGGGAGCCTAACGAAAACAAAATGACAAATGAGTCTAGAAATGTGAAAACATCTGGCGAGGCAGTGTCCCTTTTTTCCTTTGCAGCATTTTTACAGTTTGGTAAAAACCTGACCTTGTGTGTGTGTGTGTGTGTGTGTGTGTGTGCTCGTCTCACTGATGCATTTTAGTTTTATCATGTTTAATCTTTGAAAAGAGATGCCATGTAGATTTCACATGATGAACTTGGACCAGCTGGTTTCCTCCTCGACATCACACTTAACCTCTGACATCTCTACAGCGCTGATTCTCGCTGCTGTTATAAATATCTTCCATGTTCAACACCTGGAGCGTACAGGAAAGTATGACCTCAGCGTGCTGCAGCTTGTGTTGCACACGTGTGTTTCATGTTGAACTTCTGCTCCGTGTTACATGGGAAAGCAACACCTTCACTTCCTGCTGAGTTTGCTGTTTGAACGACATGAGACCACAGTGGGTTTTTTTAATTCATGTCGTCTGGATCGTGAGAGTCCACATGTGTGACAGACTGCAGGTTTGTGTTGTCCATCCAATTCTGGAGCCGTTACAACTCCAATAACAGCGTTTAAAGTCTTAATTATAGTCACACTGTTTGTACATGATTATAAAAAAATGGGACAGGTGTAAGTTGTTCAAGGGTCACTAAGGTCCAGTAGAAAAATAAGCTGAAATTTGGATCATGTGTTGTGTTTACTGTACTCAAAGTGAATCCTTCTGTAAGTTAGGAATCAACAGTGCTCTGGTGTCGCAGAAGAATCAGATTTCAGGTGATCTGAGTCTGAATCTGGGTTTGCATCCCGGCTGACTGCGACTCTACGTGTTTACATACCGACAGCCGTCACCGACGCTCTCTCGCTGCCCTCCACAACATCTGCCGGGAAGACGAACGTGACGTCTCTGGACAGGCTCGGCTGCGAGGGAGAAACCTCGAGCAGCAGCGAGGCGGAGAACGACTGCTCGAGTCCTTCGGCCTGCAGAACCAACACGGACACACAACACACAAACAAGCCTGGTGAGTAATATTTCTGGGAAAAGCGGAACTGTAAAACAAGATCAAGATTTCTTGGGTCACAGCGGAGCAGCAGATGAAGGTCAGTTCGATTAGATGAGTTTCCTGTCTGAAACACTCGGTGTTTGTTTTGGAGCTGCAGCAGGTTGACAGACCATCTGATAAACACAATCTTTTGTTGAGCAAGACGCTGAACTTCTCACTCCACTTGTTCTCTCACTTTCAGTGGAAAAACAAAGATTTGTCTGGTTCAGGATCCGCATACGATCAACAGCTCAGGGAAGAAGAAACACAGTGCACAGTGAAATTACATGAATTTTAAATAATTCCTGGTGGATTATTAGAGTTTAGTCTTTGTTTGAACTGCTCATGGACATGATGAGGCGTTATGGGTATCGTGGGTTGGCTATAAAGGGAATTACATAAACTTAAGAAATATCCTTCAGTATTAACCTGTGCTTCACACTGTGCCATCTGCTGTGTGTTAGTTTTAAATGGCACTAAATTGCTCTCATGTTAAAAGCCATTTTCCTCACAGCACCTTGACGAGCACCGTCCTGCGGACCAAGTCGGACGCCAAGGACGACACGGCTTTCACGGAGACGGGGATCTCTCCGAGGACCAGAGGCTTGATGGGAATGAGGACGGACGCTCCGTCCTGACTCCCCACGGACACGTGACGCACGCTGGGCATGGACAACTCTTCATTGTCTGGAAAGACGAACTCAAAGGTTTCACTCTCTGCAACAATCACCATGACCTGATGAGAGAGAAAGAGAGAAAGAACCCGCCCAGATCACATTAAACGGAGGTCTGACGCTGCCAGGAAACAAAAGAAGCACAGTATTGTAACCAAATCTAAAATACTAATTCTCACAAGAGCTCTTTTATTAAACTTTCTATGCGGCGGAGGCTTTAAAGATAAAAAAAAACCTTTATCAGGTCCTCAGTGTCGGTATAAGATGTTAAAACCACGATGCTACGTTAGATTAAAGCAACCTGACGCCTCAAAAAATACCACTAATCTTGTGAAACACATTCATACTCCGCTAAAAGTCACCTGTAATCCAACACCTGCCGAGACATATGACACACTGTCAGACTCAACACACTGATTTAAAGCAGATACATCTCGAAGTCTGACTCATACAGCATCAACAGCGTTTGTTCCAGTGACCTACAAAAAGACGCTGGATTAAAGTCTTAAAGAGCTGCTGCAGTTCAGCTGTTTGTGTATTTTACAACCAAAAAACAGAGATATGAAAATTGCTCAACTGCTTATTGAAACTGGTTTGAGAAAAGTCTGAAAAAAGTCGAGCTCTGACAGTTTAGAGACAAAAGCAAATTGCTCTGATTCACAACTCTGACTGTCTTTTTCTCCACAGTAACATCAGCTGAGGCTCATCATGGCATTTAAACCATCAACCACACCAAACAGATGGAAAAAGTATTTCTCAGAGACGAACTTCTCACTGACCAACAACGGCTACAGTTCAAAATCGAGCTGTTGTTTTGTTTTTTGGGGGATCTATGTGCTCATTCAGGCCATCTGTGAGGAGAAGCAGGCTGACCTCCACGTCCTGTGGGAGGTAGTTGAACAGAACGACCTCCAGCAGCAGCTCCTCTCCTCGGACGACGCAGGCCGGCAGATTCAAGGACAGGAAGAAATCCTGGAAGACTGTGAGCTGACGGGAGATCGCATGGAAACATTACAGCAGCTGTGAACACTTGCTAACACCTGAACACACACAAATGAGGTCTAAGGAGTTTTTTTAGGTGTTTTAAAACATATGATTATGTCCTTTTTTACAGGAAGTGGTTGACGTTGATGTGAATACCTCTGCAGGCTTCTCTACGATGCCCAGTCCCAGATGCTCAGACATGACGAAGGCGGTGGCCGTCCAGGTCGTGATGCTGTCCGGCACAGTCAGAGTCACCTTTTTAGAGTCTGAATCACTGCAAAAAAATAGGATAAAAACATCTGTATTTACTTTGGTGAGGTCGGCAATGTGGTGAAATCAGATTTGCTGCAGAAGAGAGCGCCGACCCCAAAAACAGATAAATGCAACTTCCCACTGATGTCATGAAATTTGCTGCAGAGTGTTTATTTATTGTATTGCACTTTATATTATTTGCAGTTTGGAGCCCCTACAATGCATTTAATATGTGCTTTTCCCTCACAACACTGTTAAACTTGTAAGTTTATAACATAAGTTAATAAGGTATCCATGGTGTGAAAGCCATTTTTTAACAGCCTGTTTTAACAGAACCACAACAAATCTGTTATCTTAACATTTTCTGTCTCTGAATCTTTACCCTGTGTTTAAATCCGTCCATATCCACGTCTCTGGAAAGTTCCTGCGCTCTCGTGGCTCCTGCTGATGCTCCATGTGTTGATCATCTGTCTGGGTGAGGAAATGTATTCCCTCCCCTGCTGTTTAGAAGACGAGTGTCAGTTACATTAGCATTGCATTTCCACAACAGTAAAAAAAAAAACTGACTGTGAAAAGCACTCTTTGGACTGATGTTGATTTTTAAAACTTACGAAATACAGGCCTCATAGGATGATCCATCACGTCTAAACGGGCGTCAGTCAGCGCCACCAGATCACACGTCTGCGTAAAGATGTGAAAATAGAGTAAAAACATTTCACTCCACATTTAGCTGGAAAACTCAAAGGAAAAGATGCTTCAGCTTCAAAGGCCACTGGATCAGTTTAAATGTAAAGAATTAGCTGATTTTGTTGTCTCTGACTCTGACAAATATCTGAATCTAATAACTAAAGATTTGCAGCTTACGTGTTCACAGATGTCTCACTTGTCAAACTGTGTTTATTAGAAAACACGATCAAGATAAATGAATATAACTACTAATCAAAGAGGGTGGGCGACAACTTTACTCCTGTACATTCCCCAAAAACAGACTCAGTATTTCTGTTGAAGTGAGTGAGTTTGGACCGACGTCATATTTCAACTTCTCAAAATGCATTAGTGTTTAATGTCTAAATCTGTGTCTCTAGTCAAAGAATATGTAAATGAGACAGTAAATGAGGTTACTTCTTTTCCTTGAAATGGTTTTAGAAGTCTTTGATAAATGATTTTGTCCTTGAAGGTGACGTTATTGAGAGCAAACACTTATTTTGTCATTTGCTGAGACACTAAGACCTAACTATTCATGTGTAGTTTCAGTGATAATGTAAAGACTTTATACATGAAAAATATAATTAATAACAGTAACAAAGTAAAGAAGAAGCTTAAAATGCTGAAGTTTAAACAAAACAGTCCTGTGTGAGCAGAGAGTGAATTTGACACCACAGATGTGATCCAGGCTCACCTTGAAGACCGAGTACGGGTCGCCCATCACCATCATGTCAGAGTAGGCGTCGGCCATCGACGCGCCGTACCCCCCCATCTCCTTCAGCACCTGTGAAAGCAACACCAGCATCCTCAGAGGCAACAAAACAAGACAGTGACACAAAAAGAGCACCTATTGTTTAAAACCTGTTTGACCACACTGAGATGAAAAACCGCTCATGGTGCTTCAGTTCACACCGAACCGATACCAGAGTGCAGAGCAGCAGGTTGGATTTCACTAATTTACCTGCAGGGGATGTTACACCTGCAACGATATGTTTGTACCGTAAAGGCGGTGGAGATATATTAGCCTGTTTCTGGAAAAAACTAAACCAGAGAGGACCCTGGGGAGCTTCTGCTGTTCATATATAAGAGGATAGACAAATAATAAAGAAAGTTATATGACAACCGATTGTCTTTGCAAAAAAAAGAAAACGTTTCTCAAGGCTTCAAAATGAGTCCCTCTGATTGAAGGTCAGATTTAAGTCCTGACTTATTAAATTATTAGGAACAACTTAAAAAACAAATATTACATACAGTTAACCAGATTTTTCTGATGCCTAATAGCAAATAATTACCTCAAGACTGTAAAGGGTATTACAGAAAAAGCATATTTTCACTTCCTGTGAGTTCAGTACTTTTACCACGCAGCATGTTTATGAGTTTTAGCAGATATAATGTTCACTGTGTCAGTTCAGCAGGTATCTTGATGCATGTTCGGGGATGTTAAAAGGAAATGACTTGTCCTCACCGTCTCCTTGGTGATGTCGTTGTGCGATCCCGCCGACTTTGTCGCCTTGTCGACCACCAAGATCCCGACCAGCGACCTGGGCTCTGCTGTTGTGACCTCCAGTGTGACCTCGTCGCCCGGCCTCCTCATTGTGTCGCTCCAGCTCAGAGACACCTGCCGATCACAGGCCCATCACGCATCATCATCACATGCACGTCACACACACAACTTTATGATCACATGACCAGCAGATCACCTGGTTCTGTAACGTTTGGGTGACGGGTATCTGCATCACGTCGTTGACGATCTCTCCGCTGGGATGCACACAGTAGGCGATGATGCAGGCCAGAGGAGCCCAGGTGATTTCTGGGACCAGAGTTAAATCACCAGAACTTTTTCCAGCAGAAACCACCTGACCTCTGGATTTCACCTTCACACATACACACACACACACACACACAAAACTCTCATAAATTTTGCATTAATTGATTTTTTTGGACACTAATAGACAGAAAAACTCAAAATAAAAAACAGACGATATTGATTTTCTAAAGTTATATAACAAAGTTTATAGATTAGCATTAGCATTTTAGTTCTGTACCACTGAAAAATATGTTGTGTTGGAAGTGTGCAAAACAAAACAGAAAACATTGCAAAGTGTATTGTTAAAAATAACTACACAATTTGGCAACAGGAAATGATTTATAAGATAATAGACAGATAACAATACATAGAAATGATGATGAAAGTGTGTTAATGTGAAATCCAGGTTCATTCTACAGTTTCATTTAATGTTCGTCACTGTAAATGAAGACCGAAGAGTTTAAGCGAAACTTTGTTGGTACTCACCACATAGTGAATTTCAGTCATTGGAAAATTCCTCTCAATGTGCAGCCGGAGGGGTGAACCAACCTAAAGTAAGAAAAGATAAAGAGATTTTTTTTGTGATTTATTTTATGTCTGTTGTTTTTTGGAAGTGTGAAAAAATAAATGTACATTGCTACCAAACAGGTCTGTGAACTCTGTCCTTTATGATGCTCATATTTACCTGTGGAGGTTTGGAGGGTCTCTGGATCTGCAGGTACGAGTGACTCGGGGATTTGTAGCTTCTGTACAGTTGTAGAGTGCTGTGGCTGTCCTCAAAAGAAGCCTGAAATCAAACAAATAAAAAAAGGAAAATATATGTCTCTCCGTGATCTAAATAATTATTTTGGTATTTGCAGCTAATTTAAAATACCCTGTTTCCACCAAAGTCAAAAAACAGGTTTCGTTGCTGCCATTGGTGCCATAAATTTGTAAACAACACAGATTTTTGTTTCCGTTCTATGCAGATGATACACTACTTTACATTTCAAGGGCTGTGCTGAAATTTCAAATAATCAGTGATTATTTTTCATAATTATTGAATAATAAACTTTTGTAATATGTAGCTTGGCATTAACTGTTTTAATTTAGCTGTATATTTACAGTCAGAAAAAGTATTCGTCATACATACATTTAACAGTGCAGAAACGTCAATGTTTTAAAGTGATAAAAAGACCATCTTACATCAATTGTGAGTGTTTGTGTGTCATTCATAATCTCGATGTGGATGGGTATGACTCCGTCTGCAGGGACAGGAAACTCCATATCCTCAGGCAGCATCTTGTCCGGATGAGGATGTGTAATTCCTGGAAAGCCCGAGTCATTTGAACGACGAGGCACCATTTCGTCACCTTTGTCCATCTGCACACTCCACGGACTTTGCTTTAGCTGCATCACTGAGACTTGAACGGTCTTTTGCTGATCCTCCATTGACAGCGGCTGATTGTTGTACGTAGATATTTTCAGCTACAAAATCAAGAAAACTGCTGATTTAAAATTTCATTCTTTATGAAGAAACATAAAACAGTGTGCAAAAAGTACTGTAAAAAAAAGTTTTTTCTTTCCTTACCATGGCGGCAAAGTTCAGAGAAGGCCTTAATATTTGAGGATAGTCCTCAAAGGAAATTTTGTATCTGTGTTTTGCCAAAGACACCGTTGCTGTACTGTTATAGGTGAGACCTGAAACATGAGAAGCACTGATAGAAACTGACTCGTGAAAAGCATCAATCTGTGGACGGCTTTGTACCATGATCATAACACATGATAGCTTTCTCAAGTTTTTATATTTTTAAGTGCAGCCTGATTACCTGTCAGGTGTTCAGTCACGTGAACCACAACCATCAGAAACTCATAGCTCATGTAGTCGTCATAGAACATCCTTTCTGCAGCTTGTTTCCTCATCAAATGGTAATCAGGAATGTCAAACATGAAGTCTTCTTTGCCGTCAATCTGCATCAAAACAACAGAGATTTCATAAAACACCATCCATTATCAGTTAAACTGTTCATCAGTAATATTTGCAGTCGTTAATTGACTTTATTTACTTGTGTAGATCACAATTCACCAGATGTTTTATGTCCCAAAAAATCTAAAACTATTTCACATGCACAGATATAAATGTAAAAATCACAGTAAGGAGCTTTTAATAAAGTTACACACCTCTCTGTCTTCATCATAAGCTTCTTCGATCCCATGAAAATGATGAATGAACGTTATGTTCATGTGTCCCTGAACAGGCTTGCCGTACATGTACCTGAGGATGAAAACACAAAAATCCTCAGGCTTTATCCACAAATAAAGTTTTTTAATACACAAACATGTAAATTAAAGTAAATAAAGGTCTCACTTTGCTGTGACGGAGCCCCACAGAGTGTCCTCGTGATAAATCACATCCGGAGCTTCAATCACGACTTCAAACTTTGGCAGCACTGCGATCAAACATATGAATGAAATGATAAAATATCGCAATGTGGTGTGGAATATATGAAATATATAGATTTAATGTGAGTGTTTCTATACAACCACACAGCTTTTATTGAGAAAAGATGATGTTCAGTTCTCATGTAGATTAGAAAACGAACCATAATGAGCCACGTTGAAATGCTTCTCGCTTGAAATGCCCTGTAAAAAAAAACAAAGAGGAAAACTTCCTTATCTTTGTGTCACCGAACATTTTATTTTCTGTTTTATTATGATTATTAAACCTCAAGAGACTACTTGTGTGACAGTTTACTCTTGTTAAAGTAAAATTAAATGCATTATTTTGTACTGACTGTATTGGAAAGAGTTATTTTCTTTTTCCCATTAAAGAAATGGTGTAACTGTGATCCATCTAAAGTAAATGAATGAATGAATAATTATGTTATGTTAGTAACTGGATGAGATGCAGACTTACGCCCACAGTAGTGACGATGGTCCATTCACCCAGCGGAGGGTTTTCAGACAGCTGAAACTCTTTGGACACGACGCCGAGGACGCTGTCGACAGCCAGCCACTGTCTGAGCAGGTTTCTCCTCGGATCCTGGACCAGGAACAACGAGGATCGAGAGAAAGATTCAATTATGAGAACTTTAGTTTAGTTTTTTAAGTGTTTTCATGAGCTATTCCTTCATAAAACATTCACATACAGACATTTTTGGGAATTGGGATAAAAAACATTCTTCTTTTTTGAACTTTAAATACAAAATAAGACACCAAATGTCCTTTAACTGCTGGATAAAAATCTATATAAATAAATAAAAATAGTAAAATGATGATCTGATGATTGTACTCGTGTACTGTGAAGCTGTTGTAAATAAAGTTTACTGCAGCTGTAGAGGATTAGTTTGGTTTATTACAGTTTGTTGTTTGGTTTTGTTGGCGAGGTGGATATTAGTCATGTGTTTGTGTGCTGTGGACTAATATCCTGATTACTCATTTCTCTCGCATACCACACGTGTGACAAACACGCTGCTCCTTTAAATCCATCATTTCACACAGATACAGAATAAAGAGGATTTTTGTGGATGCTTGTTTCGATTGATGGAGATGTTTGATTATTGATAAATATTGATGAGAGACTCACTCTGATGACGACGTCCACCGGGCTCACGTACGGTTTCCCGTCGGGGTGGACGGACACCGCTCTGATCTTCACCGCCTGCCCGGGCAGATAGTTCAGTTTGTCGGTCTGGATGAAGGTGGAGAGGCCTTTGGGGTTGAAGTGAAGCTGCGTGGAGTTGGAGAAGACCTCCACGCCGCCCACGTGACCTTTGACCTCCAGGCTGTAGTGGTGCCAGTAGCTGGACTCGCTCTCCTGGATCTGCATTATGTTGACATCAGAAACATTCGTAATGCTGAAATGTTAGAAACCTCAGATCAGACAAAAGGAGAACCTGATGAAATCCAAGAAAACTAAAACCTGACGGACTTTTTTTTTAGAAATCTGTTTCTGAAGCTGCTCCAAAAGCTTAAAAGCTTCTCAGGTGTCTGTAAACTGAAGTTGCAGACTGAAAGCCGGGCCGCAGATAAGAGACTTCAACTTCGGATCTGCTCAACATCTGTCTGAATTTCACTTGATGGTATCTGTTTCTGTTCAGAAGAATCAGTTTACGCTTCACCTCTCTGCTCCGAAAACAGAAAATCAGCGATCGCTCTGGTTTCACTTAGAAAAACAGTTTCAACATCATTTCAAACGGTTTCCAGAGGCGAAGTGTTCAAATCCTCCGCGAGAATCGTAATTAAAAGGAACAGCAGCTTAGTGCCGGACAAGTTTTCATTTACAGATATTTTCTGTAAGTTCTTCATTGTTGATGTTCTCATTAGTTCTGCAGGTATTCGGTCATAAATCAACCTTTTGATGCC
>JBAJHX010000031.1:19810907-19832057 GCA_037176925.1 Amniataba percoides | reverse complement strand
TCGTAGAGCTTCCTGCAGCGGTCGAACTCACGCAGCTGCAGCTCGAGCTCGATATAACCTTTCAGCAGTTTGTTCTTCGGGCATTTACCGATCGCCATACCCTGAAAGGAGACACAATGATGAGCAGGAACCACAGATACAAGACTGCTTTTCACAGATTCAACATGAAAAAACCTTTAAATAAACTAAATATGTGAAAAATGCAAAGATATCTTCAGTTTTATGTGATTTTATGTTTTGCCCAACTCTTATTGTACATTAAAATAACGAACATATTTTATATATATTTTAATATTACATATTAATCGTACCATGATCTTTCTGGCTCCCTGCAGGTTCTTCTGTCGGATCTCAAACTGAGCGCAGAGCAGCCAAATCTTTGCAAATGTGAACTAAAAGGAAAAACATGAAACAAGTTTACTGCAGTGGGTAGAAACTGACCAGAAACAACATCAGAGAGGAAAAGGAAATGTCTAAATTACCTTTTTATGAGGGATGAGGTCTAAACAGGCCTGGTACACCTGCCGTGTTCTCTCTGGATCCTGACACACACACACAAAAAAACATTTATACAACATAATTATGAAATATTATTGGTGATTTGTTTGTTTATTGAGATTAAAAATGAAGCTGGCTGGTTGAGAGCGCAGATCAGTGAACCCACCTTGACCTCCAGCTCTTCGTACAGCGCGTAGTTGATCCACAGGTAGATGTAACGCTTCCAGTGTCTCTTCTCCTGGATGGGGGGGATGTTGGCGATGGCTCTCTCGTAAACCTCCCTCACCGTGTCGGGGTCGGCGTCGTTCTCCACCAGCCGCAGGTAGTCGAACCAAGCGTCGTAGTTGTGTGGGTTCGCCTGGCGGGAACAGGAGAACGTCAGTGATGGCGACAGGAAGTTACGTTTTCTATTTCTACAAACAGAAATGAACTGGAAGCTACAGAGAATGTGACATTATGGGTTGTTTGTAGCCTTAGTTTTGATAGTAGGGCTGCATATGATTACATAAAATACATTTTTAATGACAAAGCTCCAGATTTCTTTGAGAAAAACCTGAACGTGCCCCTCTTGTTTCCCCACAGTAAATACCTTGACCTCCTCCTCGTACTGGAACCTTCTCTTGCTGACGATCACGTCCTCGATGCCTCTCCGGTCTCCAAACTTCTTCTCAAACATGGTGTAGTTCTTGAAGAGCTCCTGAGCCTGATGTTTCGGGATTCTGTCCAGAGCGTACTTATAGATCACACGGACACGCTCAAACTGTGAAGGAAGGGATATTTTATACGTCATTAAGAGGCACAAACATAATTATCAAGCTAGTTCCTCAATGTAAGGTAGAATATCAACATTTTAAATGACCATCGAGCACAACTGGAAACCAAATGAGTCTCTTAAAAGTTGGATCTTTTCTAAAAGGGAAAAATACAAACCTCTTTCTGGGTCTCCTCAAACCTGGCAAAGGCCACAAAGAGGTTTTCGTCCACATAGTCCTCTCCAAAGAACTCCACCGCCCTCTCGAACACCTTCCTGCTGTGAGCGATGTAGCCGTGCTTCTCTTCAAAACGGCCGTACTTGATCCAGTTTTTCACTTCAGGGTGAACCATGACGAGTGCAGCGGAGTTAAAGAGATTTAACAAGACGGACAGATATGCTAAGATTACAAAATACAAAGAATAAACATCTTTGAGTTTGAACTGTTGGTTAGATAAGACAAAAGCATGTGGAGATGTCACATTGAGTTCTGGGAAACACTGAACAGGACTTTTTCACCAGTCTAACACCAAGCCGTTATATAAAATAACTGGGAAAATAATGGAATATTAATGTATAATTGACTTTTTTTCCCTGTTCATGCTTTGTGGCAGAACTTTCAAAATCCTCTGTGAAATGAAATAATGTGCCATCCTGTGTAATAAGTTTGCTTATCTTAAAGTTTTTTTTCTGTACAGTCTTTGCTGCATCTATTTGCCTCCTAACATGCATTGACTCTGATAAACGTGTAACAGAGTTTGAGTTCACCTAACAACACCTCCTCTCAGTAAACACCTTCAAAAGGATATATCTCTCATAAATGCTGCGAGCTTTGTCCACTTCCTTGTAGCGCAGCTCGAAGTTGATGTAGGAGTGCCAGGCCTGCTCCTCAGGCTCCCACTCCATCCAGCGCTCAAACACCTGCCGGCAGCCGGCCACGTTCCCCAGCATCTCCTCCATGTACGTGTACTTGTACCTGTCAAAGGACAAAGAGTTAAACTCCACTGAAGCACAGGTGGATGTTTGGATAGCCATGAATTATTAGCATGAACAATTAGAGAAATTCACACCACAGATTCTCCATCTTCACTTTACAGAATATGTAAAGTACACATACATGTGTTTCAAACATTCATTCTGAATCAATCCAAATGTTCTTTTTTTCTGTATTTTCTAATGTAAGCTGATCACCTGTTTCCTAGCAACCCAAACCAATAAAAAAATAATCCACACTAGCAGTCCATTTCTCCAAACATGTCAGTTGGAAAATTGAATTTACACATATTATCACTGGTTTTGTGGAGCTTTTTTAGCTCCTTAATTAAATATATTCCAAAGAAAACACTGTTGTATATTCGTACCAGAACTGGTTGACTCGTGGGAGGATGGTGATGGCTCTGTCCCAGATGTTGCGGGCGTGGTTCACCTGCCGGCTCTTCATCTCCATCTCGGCATATTTCAGCCACAGAGTGATGTTGCGGTGGTCGACGTCCAGCGCTCGCTCGTAAATAGAACGAGCCCTGAAATCAGAGGAGGCGTCGATGAGGGAAAACTATACAGCAGACAGGCGTGTGGCTGTTTGATGTCACAAAATCTGCAAAACACACTAAATTTACCTGTAATTTCAAAACCTAAAGACTGATCAGTTTCAGATAAAGCTACGGTACCTCTGGATCTCCTTCAGGCTTTCCTCCCATTGTGCGTATTTTATCCAGTTACTGATGACTGTGCGATTCTTTCTGATGTTGTCCTCAAACCCCTTATGGAAAAGGCAGACGACAGTTTAACAAAACAAAACAAAGTATAAAATATTTTTCAAAACAAGTATGAATTAGAAATTCTCAACTCTACTGTTTTACAATTTACTTTTATTTATACTTTAAAATCAAAACATGCAGTCAGTGATAAAAGATGAGACGTTAACACTCACCTTCCTCTTCTTGAGTTTGTAATCGTTCAGCTCCTCCTCATCTGTGATCTTCTGTTTCGGCGGTGGCGGCAGAAGTTCGAGCTCCCTCTCTTTGGCTTCTCTCAGCAGCTGCTCAGCTGTGATCTGAACCTCTGCAGGAGCTTTATTCTTCACCTGAAATACAAAAACAAGTCTCTTAACACCATGTTGCTCCAGTGGTGAGCTTAATGTCTAATGCTCATCAAGCATTAAATCTGTAAAACTGTTTTATCATATTATATTTTACAGATAACTGTAAATATTTTAGTAGTATTATAAAAACTTGTAAAGAAGAATGGTGGAATTACTATGACAGTGAATGACTTGTTCTATATGAATGGTAATGCATAAGTGGAGGTAGTGCTACTACTATTAGTGCTACAGTAAATATTAAAACCTTGTATTTTAAATCCAAGTCTCTTGAAAACATTTTCAAACATCTTTAAACACAAAGAAGAGAAAGCCTCCCGATTATTATCAGTATTAAAAGTGTGTAACGGTTGAAGAAAAATAGGAAAAACTGACAACATAAGATTTAAAATAATAAATACAGCACAGCATTGCAGTATGAATACGTTGTGTAATAATGAAATACATTAATAAAGTGT
Organism: Amniataba percoides; assembly: GCA_037176925.1. Lineage (NCBI taxonomy): Eukaryota > Metazoa > Chordata > Actinopteri > Centrarchiformes > Terapontidae > Amniataba > Amniataba percoides. Next base: position 19,828,252 of record JBAJHX010000031.1, on the reverse strand, counting down.
ATAAACAAACAAGCGCAACGTGCTTGTGAAACAGCTAACAGTTAGCAGTTAGCTCATGTCGTTAGTTTTACATTAAGTCCTAAATCAGCATTATAATGTGTATTCTGATCTGAGCTTACAGATGATACAGATACAGATGATCAGTTATGTGCAGATGTTGATACAGATGTTTAAGAGGCAAATTTGTTAAAAGAGAACGTGAACTTTAAAAGTTTGTTCTGCAGAAGAAGTTAGCTGTTAGCATTAGCTCACCTTCGCCACTTTCGGGATCCGCTGCTTGCCCGCCGCGGTGGAAGCCATTTCACCGGCAGAGGTTTATCCGGAACTTACCAAAAAAATAAAGCTTAACTTGTGTCGCCGCCAAACGAGAAATTGAACAAAAACACGCGGATAAAACTGCAGCAGCTAACAAGACGCTTCACTTACGGCGGCCACCATGACAGTACCCACAGTGCTCCGCGCTTCGGTTGGCCCCGCCCCTCCGCGCCGCGGCGTTGTGTTACCATGGTGACACAGTTAGCATGCTAACTGTTACATGCTAACTGAGGTGCCGTCTCCATGGAGGCAACAGTTAACTGACTTCTCCAACAAGCTGAAGGAAATAAAGAAAGATTATCTCCGTAATTTACCACCTGAACACACCTGGAGCAGGTAAGTAACCGGTGGTCCGGTTTACTTTTACACTGTTTTACTTCTTAAACTGCGTAAGGCTACATAATGAGTGTTTTTGTTGAACGTGATGATGATAATCGTGTTGTTGTTGGTGGAAAGTAACTAAGTACAAATACCTATCAGGAACGGAGTATTTTTACACTTTGGTATTATAATATATACTGGAGTACAATCTTCCAATTATGTACTAAGTCAAAATAACAATAACACAGTAGAAAAAGTCTTGTTAAAGTGCCATTAAAACATATTTAAAGTACCAAAAACATGATGGCATATTTCAAAATAATATATATATATATTACTGTATTTGAGTTATTGGTGCATTAATATGTTAATCCAGTTAATGCTGCAGCCGTGGAGAGAATGTTAAATAGTTTTTAATGTACAGTAAGTACATTTATATAAATAAATATGTCAACATTTATTAGCTTATGTGTTAGTACCTGAAATCTGCCAAGTGACTGATCTGTCAAAGTAAATTTAGTGGGGTAAAAGTACAGTCTTTCCCTCTGAGAAGTTGTTGAGTAGATGCACAAAGTGAGAAAGTAAGTACCTCAAAATTGTATTTAAGTGCAGTTCTTGAGTCCAGCACTGCTCTTCAGTGTTGTTGTTGTGTCTGAAGTGATCCTGTCTGGTTGTTCTGGAAACAGTCTAAGTGACGATGAGGACGATAACTTCAGCCTGCGGCCACGAGGAAGCTGTGAGCGTCAGGAGAAGTGAATCAGCAGACGCTCAGGGCATCGACAGCCTCATCGACCGCGCAGTTCAGGCTGTTTTTGGACATGTCAATGTGATTCATCTCCTGTAAGACACAGCGTTTATTTTTCTGTCTTAAATACAGCCAATAATTAAACATCTGTCAGACATCAGAGCTTTAAATTCTGATTGCCACAGATTTATCTGCTATTTTAGTCAATCATTTAGTGTATAAATACCAAAAACAACAGCAACAAAGGAAGATTTACTCTGAGCCAAAGTGAACTGGTAATTGTGCATAGAGACTTCTTCAATAACCAAAATCAGAATCAGCTTTATAATAGAGGAGGTTCACACATAGAGGAGTTTGTGTTTTGGTGCATAACAATAAAATATATTAAATGAAACATGTACAGTATATCTGTCTGGGTATACACGCAATGTACAAGTGTATTATTCCTACTTTACATATTTTAGATACATTAATCGTACCATTTTTATTATTTACACTGTACATATCAAAGTCATTGAAGACTTGTTATCCATTTCGGCACATTTCCATATGTATATGTTCAAATATCTACACTATGAGCACTTTTCTACTCTTTGCATTTTCTGGTTTGGTGCCATTTCTTTATACTGATACTTAATTATTAAAACATATATGCAGTAATCATATGTTTTGATTAGCTGCTGCTGGTAATCATGAGAATAAGGATTCTCTGTTAATATTCACATATGAACTTGCGGTGTAGGTCAAATAGGAAATTACTCTTATCAAAGTAAAACCAAAACAATAATTACATCAGTGTCTCATTTTATTTTTAACTTGTTAATCTTCACAAATACTTTTGCAGATAACCAACAAGATGACCAACTTTATACACAAAACTGAATGTTTTTCAGTTCCTGATCAATTGACTTGATCAGTGAGAAAAATCCAGTCTGTTTGCTTGAATTTATCGAGCTCTTCATCAGAAAAGTTTTTATATTTTTCCTCGAGTTTGGTAACTTGGTGGTTCAAACTGTGATTCGACCTGTGACAGAAACCCTGAACTTCACACAGCTTCACCTTTGACCTTTGGACAGACATATTTAGCAGTCAGTCAGCAGACACTTTGATTGACTCCTAACCAGCCTCACCTGTGCACACACGCGCATCTGTCGCGCTTTTCAAAATAAAAGCAGCACAGTTGTATTGCGCGCGCAGATAAACAGGAAGTCTTCGACTGACGTCAGAGCTCCTATTGACGCGAGGAAACGCGATTTTTCTTTAGTCAGAGCTCACACACACACACACACACACACACACACACACATGAATGTTACAAACTTATTGAGGCGTTGCCGAACAAACAGACGCAATAATGAAAGTCGAAATGCTGTGTAGCACACACACACACACACAAACGCACACACACAACTAGTTCCCGCGCGAAATTTGTTTAACGTCGCAGACGCTGCACGCCGGAAAGATGGAACAAGATTTCTTGATAAATTCATGACGTAACCATGAGACGCCGCAGGTCGATGACGTAAACCGCAGACTTTTTCATTTATGTTGTAATTTTTGACTGACGTCACGCGGGCCAGACAGGGACGCACAAAGGGCCGCATATGGCCCGCGGGCCGCAAAGCGCCCAGGTCTGCTTTAACGCGACTCTCTGTTTCCTCTGTGCTCTGATCTGGCAGAGAGAAAGCCAACCTGGCCGTGACTCTGGTCAGTGAGAAGGAGGACATCCTGGCTCACGCTGCCTTCTTCGACCACCCGGCTGCAGGGCTGGTGGATCAGGCTCTCTGGGAAACTTTCCTGCAGAAACACTTCAGCGCAGAGAAATGCACAGTCTGTATCCATCACAGATTCACACTGCAGAGTGTGCTCACACAGTTAAACGGGATCACATGAATCTTTGGGCCCAACAGACCTGTTCTGACTTCATGTTCACACTCATAAGTCTTTTCACTATTTGACATTTAAAGTGAAGCTGCACCTTCCATCAGATGTAATGAAAGTAAGCTGACACTTCTCTCTTCTGTCTGCAGCCTTTCAACACACTCTTCCTCCACCTTTTCGTGGCACAGCCGGATTTTGCCACAGAAAGTGTGAAAGAAATAATGAGGTATGAAAAAAAGAAGAAAAATTCACCTTTTTTGAAAAGGTTGAGTTAAACTATTGTGAAAACTTTCCTAAGTTATAATAATTATTCTTTATCTGAAGAACAAAATATAACCTTGTTATTGTGTTATATGGAGTTTTCAGTTAACTGGACTGTAAAAATGAACTACATGTGCTGAATATTTACCACATACTGTAGATTCATAGAGGTTAATAAAGAGTCTGCAAAATTGTAATTCCCTTGTCGTAATGTTTTCTTTTAACAGGGCTGTGTTTAACGCTGTCACAGAGCTCGAATACATCTGCCTGCTCAGCCCGAACGTTGGTGATTTAGGTGAAGAACTGCCTCAGATTCATTATAAAGTGTATATCTTATTTTTAAAAAAATCACACGAACATGTCCTGTGGTTGCTGCTTGTCCAGAGCCGGCGCTGGAGGAGACGTTTGAGCCCCTGCAGCGCCTGACCGACCCCGGGCCTCCGTGCTCTGCATTAATCTGCTGCAGAGAGGAGCACTGCCCAAAGCTGCACCTCCGCCCAGCCAGGTGATGACTCCTTCCTTTAACTCTTCTACATACAGTGCATGTGATGAAGGTGCAGATTGGCTGAAGCACACCGTGTGACTGTATTTAAAATCAGTGGATGTGGATCTTCATCATGTATAATGTGGATCTGTTTAAACTGGGTAACGTTAATGCTGCATTAATTTATGTGTCTGTACTGTATATTTGGCCATTTGGGGGCAGAAGAACTCCCCCCAAGAAGCTGGCAAACCAAACCCAAAGTCCTTTAGGCTAACAGTTGTCTATTTACATGACCAGACACTGACGTTATTACTGTTGTAGTTTGTGTCCACCTGATGAATGTAAGTCCTGTTGGAAATGAGACTGAACGATTAAATAAATGTGCTGTAAAACAAAATCTCTAATCCCAAAGAGGCCAAAACGTTTGTGATAATTATTGATGGATCTCTGGATGCTTTCATGCTCCAGGAAGTACTTTGGTTCATTGTAATATAAAATGTGCTGATTGATGGAGCTTTGAGGTGTTTTTGTACTTTACAGGGTTGAAGACCACGATGACATCATGCTCATATTTTCAGAGCAGACAAATCTTGCGTCGTTAAACCATCCCTTCTTCCTGGCAGAGCTCATTGAGGCCCAGAACGAGGAAAATCACTGCGCCGTTTGTGAGGTTTGTTCCAACTTTTGGCCCTTTTCTCACTTAGACAAGCAGAATTACATGTTTTCAGGTTAATCTTCGATCTTGGCCCGACAGTTTTGAAGTCATCCACAGAAACTGTTAAACTGAAAAAGCACTTACGGCTCTTCTCTCCTGGTTGTTTTGCTCTCAGTCATTTCTGATCCGCCGCTCCAGTCTGAAAATCATGTAATAGCAGCTCGCTGATGATGCTTAGACTGATTGTCAGACACCCTGCTGGGTTCGGTTCCCTTTGGACGCTGGAGACAACAGATCCTCTCTCCCCTCCCCACCAGTCGGGCTGACATGTGTTCATGGCAGCATATGGCAGATGCGAGCTGATACTCGGCCAAGACATGCTCTCACTGAACATATTGTGTCCAGACATCTGAAGCATTTTGGGCTTTTTGTCTGAATATGTTCAGCACTCTGAGAACAAACAGTCAAACATTGTCCCAGAGGGTTGGGCAGTCAAAGTTTTTGTAAAGCTACAGAATAAATTTATTTAAGCATTTATCATCCTGATAGATGATCAATTAACAGACACAACATGTCTGCTTGAGTTTTATATGTCCACAGTGTGATCAAAGCAGCATGAAACACACAAACAAACAAACAAACCTGTTATTAGATTCCATCTCATGAAAAAATCTCAGGATTGTTGAATGATATATTATCTCAAGGTCCATGCAAGTGTTGCTCTGGTGCGTTTAATTATATAACATCATCTTCAACAGCAAAATCACTTTGCAACGGGGGTGCAAAAAATCCTCAAAGTACTAAAAAACAATTGAGTTTGAACATCTACAGTTTTTTTGTAACTTAGCCAACCCCATCTGCTGAGGAAGATCATGTGTGATGTGACTGAAAGCTCCAGACCAGTGTGTTTCCTCCACAGTGTGACGGTGTGGCCACCAGCTTCATCAGCATCACGTCTGACGTTGATCTGAAACGGCTGAACGGCAGCTTTGACCTGAGTGACTTCGATGGTTTGTACAAACAAATAAAATGCGACGAACCTGCAGCTCAGTCGGACTCACAAACCCAAACCTCAGATTCACAGCAGGTAACTGAACTGCAAACATTCATATTGAATAATTGAAATCATAGATGAATAAATAGAGAAAGAAATTATTAAACTGTCACTTTGGTTTCAACAGGAGGACACACAGTCGACTGAAGTGACACGTTTTTCAGGGAAATCCAACGCTTTCTGTATTCAGTTCTTCATTATTGACAAGAATTATGAAATGAGGTGAGGCCAGCATGTATTAATGAGAGAGCTGTCTTGAGCCTTTACAGTTTTCTACAGGTTTGATCTTTATTTAAATAAAAAAACATTTCTAACTACATGTTTGGCATGTAATATAATGTTTAAAATACTGATTTGTGTTAAACAGAATAAGTAGTTCGGTGAATTTAAACATTTACACCATTAACATCAAAGAAGATATATATGCATGTGTTTACTAAAGGGTTGCATGCAAATTCAGCCAAAATATACGTTGACAGAATTAAGTTTCTTTAATTCACACACTTTTTAAAAAGAATTCAGTGTTTGTAAGTTAAATATTTCTTCACTTTCATGAATTTTTGAGGCAGCGCGGATGGCAGCCGTCCAGAGTTACATCAGTCATATGTTGTGTTAAAGCAGGGAGAGTGACTGTTAGTTGGCTCCTGCTGAGCTGCTCTCACCGCCGCCTTACCTCCCAGCTGTTACTGAATACGGAGTCGAGTCGCTTCCTGCCGAGAGTGAGCATGTTATTAATGAGGGCTGCGCTTAAAGTGACAGCGTGACAGAGCCGAAGGCGAGAAGTTGAGCTGGAAGCAGCGGGCAGATTGGTCGGCCAGTTGTTCCACCGCCGTGATCAACAGCTTTGGCAAGCAAGAGTTTGATTCTGAAGTTGGCACAGACACATATTTTCACTTAACTTCCCCCTCCTCTTCTTCTTCTTCTTCTCTTCCAGATCAGTGGACTTTATTCCATACTTATTCAGACTTTTCCCAGTGAGTATCATCTTTGCATGTTACCTTAAAGACAGTAGACTGATCTCTATCACAAAATCAGTCTTTGTTTACGAGCTGCACAAACAGTTTTATGATCACTGTATGAGGGAAAGAGATAAATAAGAAATAACAGAATATACTGGAAATATGGAGAGAAAGTTTGTTTGTCCCAGTGTGTAACTGTAAAAAGGGGATTCCTTTACACATCAGGAGGGATTTAAAATGGTTAAACAGACGTTGATTTCTATGTTCAGTTCTTCCAAAGTGTTTATGTTTCTGTTTGTTGTTTTTGTGTCTGTCTGTCAGGACCTGGACTTCTGCATCATCACTGTACCGACGTCGTCCCCTGAGTTCCCGTTGCTGCAGAGCTTCATCAGAGTGCCGGCCCGCAGCCCCAGCTCGCTGCCCCGCGAACTCTACGTCTTCCCTCGGGCCGGACTCAGGTGGGACATCCTGTGATAGAAAAACACACAGATCCTCCTGACAGGTTTACAGGTCACTTTACTCACAGTGCGACAGTCAGGTCAGCATACGCCTGCCGAGACAGAAAGTTTATAACAGGCCGTACAAAACCACATTCAGGTTCTTTGTCCTGAATTAAAGATGTTATCTGATAACGGGAAAGGAGAGAAACTTTTCAGTACACATTATGCAGGCATATTTAAAGCTCCTACAGGGATGAACAGCAGCAGAAAATCTGTTTCCTGAGACACACACTGAACACACACTGCTTATGAAATGCACTGTCAGGTCAGGTCAGGCTCTGCATCAGACTGATTTTGGAAATGGGGCCATAAAAACGTGATCAGTACCTTCCTAAAATGATCTGCTGTGTGCTCGTAGCATCTCTACAGACAGGTGTTCCTTCTCGGTTTGTGGTCACATGCGGTTGTTCTTACAGGGTTGTGGAGGTGAGACCGGCCGCGGCTGCAGACCGGCCGGCGGTCTGTGATCTGGTGAAGGGTCTGAGACTGAATGAGTCCCTGCTGCAGGACCTGGACCGCTTCTACGAGACCCGCAGAGACCCGGTCAGCCAACACACACTCATAGCGACACAAAAAACTGCTTTCCCGTAGTGTTTGTAGTTCATGTTAGTAATGTGAACATTTACCGGCTATAAAAAAACCTTTTCGGGTCAACCTTTCTGGGTTAATTAATACCCAAATGTACTAGTATTCAGATTTACATATTCTCCTAAAACGACACTTAAGTTGAACATCAATGAAATATGATAAACCAAACATACACCTTTGTTCATGTCGTCACTCACTATACATACCAATGAATTCACTTTCTACTATTTTACCCATCTTTACTCGTTATTTTTCACATTGCAGTCTGTAAATACTATCAGGTTTTTACAGCTACCATTGTTAAATTCTGCAAAAAAATGTAAGAATTGTATTCAGTATCAACTGATTTTCTCTGAAAACCACAGACTGGTCTGTAAAAATGTTGGTGTTTGGGCATAATATCAAGGTTGGGATTCTGACTGGGCCCCTTTTAACATTTAAAATGAAATGATGATTGTTTTGGACAATCAAGTGTGACTGGAGCTGGTGATGATGATTGTCTTGGAATAACGAGGAATATCGCACGTATGCCAGGGAACAGATTGGTGAGAATTCAGTTGAACGGATTTTCCTCTCTGACTGACACCCCAGCTGTCACTGCCGCAGCTCCAAAACCGATAATTACTTCTCAGACGAGGATGCAGCCACTTCATGTGTATTCATGGCGCTGGACTTTTACAGGAAGGTGTGTTCAGCTCAGATTCAGATCAGTGTACAGGCGTAAACTCACACATATTGTGTTTTATTTATCAGGACGGGGTGCCGCTGCAGGCCTTCGTGGCACAGGTGCACAGTCAGGTTGTGGCGATACTGATCATCAGAGACGAACAGGTAGGTGCAGAAAGGTTATGAAAAATCATGAGCTGCATGATAAAAAAAGTAAGAAGTATATTGTGAAGTGTAAAATTTATCACACAAATTTTACTGTAATTCAGCCTGAAATATGTCTGATTATGTATTATCTTTGAAAGCATGTTGATCTAGATGATAAAGTATTGCTACGACGAGAAAGAATTAAAATAAGGTTTCAAAAATGTTTGACATGTATAAGTGCTGGTGAGGCAAAAAGATGCTCTTCATCAGCAGAAACAGGGGGACTGCATTAAACAAGAGAATTTTATCATTTGTCCTGAAAATGTTCCTCTGCCTACAGAAAACTGACTTCATCATCTCATTTGTCTTTGTCAGGACATCGAGTACATCCGTGCCCACTTCAACATCGAGAACTTCATCTACTTCAGCCACCACCGCTACGAGGAGCACGCTCAGATACGCCACTTTGTCCTCAAACCCTCCTTCCAGCACTTCACCAAGCACGTGTTTAAGGAGGTCCTCCGGCTGGCCCACAAATCCTGCTTGTACCACAGACTCTGCCCCCCCCACCGCAGTCAGGAGGTGGGTGCACAGGGACCCCCGGGCCCTCACTGGCCCCTCGCCTCTGGGCCCCTTCCAGCCTCTGTGCATGTCTGCTCAGATACACATTGTCATTAGTGTGATGATGCTCAGTTCAGACACTGCAAAAAAACATCCCTCATGACAAGTCAGCTCAAATCCAGAGATGAGTTTCTCTCACTTGTTGACAGAAAAGGCACAACACAGATTGTCTGTATGTAAAACAGGCGAGTGACTCCAAGATGACAGAAAAACATTGAGGAACACTAATAATTTATTTAATGTGTCATAGGAAAACAAAGAATTGGACATTTATTTATATAAATTAATGCTTGACTAAATCAGTGAGTCGCTCTGAAGAACAGGGAAAGTTAAAGTGCACCAAAATGTGAGGTAGTTTTTTTACCAACTTTTTTACAGTGATGTTTCTTGTCTTTTATGACAGTGAGGGAAGAAATTAATTAGTAAGTTTACTTCTCAGAAAGTGACTGCCGTCAGCTTATTCTATCTGTTTCTTTATAACAGCACAAATGCATCTGGGAATTTGAGTATGTGTTGGTTTTCTCTAAGCTAACTATAAATAGCTAGATGAGTTGTGCAAAAGGGTCACTAAAATCTGATGGGAAACATCTTTTTCGTTTTAGGAAAGATTTAAAGACATGCCTAAGTGCTGATACCTGATGGAGAACATTTTAATAATCTCATATTTTCATCATCTGTCAAACAGCAGCTTTGATTCATATTCTTTGAAATTTGGCTTAAATATTCTAAATTAACAGTCTTTATTTTACTACCTGTTGTTAGTGCAGGTAAGCTTAAGTAGCTTTACCCTGTATTTATTAGTTTATTCATTCACCGTTATTTGATAAAAAGCTTTTCAGATATCTGTCAGGCTGTTAAAAAAAGAGTCAGAGGTGTTTTTTTGCAGAGTGTGGCCCTCAGCAGGCTGCCGTCCCCGGGGTCGGGGCAGCAGGTGCCGACAGCGCTGCCAGCTCCACCTCTCCACACCATAATAAGACATTTCCTCGACGTGTAGAGGCCTCCACTTCCTCTGCTAATTACCTTCCACAAACCAGCACCAGATTGGGAGATGATGACGTGCAAATAGAATAATGGTAGAAGATAACTGGAGAACGAGCTCTGTTCAGGCAGAGGATGAAGCTCTGGCCGATGTTTTTCAAGCGGCTCATGTCAGTGTAAAGCTCACATCATCATAACCTCTTCACCGGAGCTCATTATCACTTTGTCGCCCTCCAGTTGCCCCCCCCGAGCCTCCGAGTGATGCTCTTTAAGCTCACAGTGTTTCTTTTATTTTTCTCTTTGTGAGCTCCGTGCCTTCTTCTTCCACACCCAGAATTCCTGCATCCACCATCTGGATTTCATCCTCGACTGCGCCGTCCCCGTCCGCCCGCGACGCCAGATCATCTACCCGCTGGAGGAGCTCGGCATCAACGCCCCCTCCAGGCAGATCACAGAGGACCAGGTGGGCACGGCGGCAGCTGGCTGACAGGGCGCAGCCTGCCAGGGAATGTAGATGAGCCCGGCAGGGTGTTAATGTGGCCACAAGAAGGTGCTGTTTCAAAGGGAAAAAAGCTCAGTAACACAGTGAGCATCGTTTGAAGGTATGGAGGGAAAACTCCAGTACAGAGGGCGACGAAACAGATGCAATGAACTGTCAATATTTTCTAGATATTATACATCTGACTTTGTTTGTTAAACAGCAAACAAGTTAAAAACCTCTGATGTTGAGTTTGTTCAAATTATTTAAATATACACAATGGATCTCAACTAAAATATGAAATAATGTTTAGCTGATTTGAACAACGCTTGGTTACACAATAAGTATCTGCAGGGAAAAATCGGTGCTTAAACTTGGAAGCATTTCAAACTTTCAGGAATAAATGGAGCATAAAAAACAAGTTGTAGAGAAAGGCCTTGACAGATTGGCAGTGTTGTAGCTGGAGTGTAAGCACTGTAAAGGAAGTGAAGTGTGAGCTCAAGTGTAAACACACTTTTAAAAAAGGATAAAGCTGAAGAAGGAAGGAAAGAGAGAGAAGATTGACTTTAGCTTAACTTCAGGATAATACAATTGACTGTTTGCACATCATTACATTAAGTTTCTAATTGGATGATGATTGTTTTATTCCTCTTCTCTCTTTAACAGCATGCTTTCATCAAGTGTCACTTTAAGAGCAACTTTCCTCATCTTTCTATTTAGATAAAAAGAAAGTGGTAAAAGAATGACAATGACAGGTAAATAACAACAATCCTGAGTCTTTTCTTTAGTTCTCCTGTGAGTCATGTGCTCCGGTCTTAAATCTTCCCAGCCTGGTTGACCTTAATGTGGCTGTGATTTATTTTAATGCCCTGTACTTCAAATATTTACAACACGTACGTCGGCGCTCTGTGGACCCGAGGCGTCACCGTGTAAACTCACATGTTCATTTCACTCCATCAAACCCCGTCCTCCTCCCCCTCCTCACCTCGGCAACGCGGCACTCATGATTTCCAGGCTACCGTGCAGATCGCCTCCGAGCTTCGCCTCTGCCTCCTGATGTCGGCCTCAGGATGATTAATCAAATTTAAAGCACCTGTTCCCTCTCTGTCAATACAGGATCATATTACACTGAGCTGCCGCCATTGTGTTTAGGGAAGGTGAGGCATCTCCAGCGTGATAAGAGCCGCTGCACCTGCTCCACCGCACATGCAGATGAGACAGGAGCTTTGTTCATCTGAATACCTCGTCTGGTTAATTCCTGCAGTATTCGGATGGATGCATGTAGGCATTTAATTATCCTAAGATACAGGGCTTTTACATACAAAGCACTCCCTTTAAGAAATGTCAAAATACAACAGCTACGCATCTCAAAAATCTGATGCTTTCTTCATATTGTTTTGATAAAAGTGTTTTAATAGATAACTTCTGTAGGAAATAATAACCAACAACATTTCCTTTAAATATTTTTTGATGATCTCTGACTGTTGTTACTCAGCAGTGGTCCAGCTTCCAGCAAAGTGAGAGCATTTTGCAATAAAGTTCATCACTACAGTTGTTAAATTCATCCAAAACTGACCCAATATCTTAAAGTAAATTGCTGAATCTTCACTGTTTACCAAAACGTTCAACAATTAAAGAAGTTTGCAAAAGTATTAAAGACAAAGCATATTTTTGCAGTTTAATTAATAAATTACTCATTAGCTTCTTTTGTTTTAATGCTACAATTAAAATATTCCTTATTTTCCTGATGAGTGCACTCGTATATTTATCATATAAAATAACCACATGCTCTTTTGTTTTCCTGCTAATCAAACCCTGAGCCACAACATCTCTCAGCATGTGACAGATGTCGGGCACACGGGCCCTCCTGGAAATTATTTGAATATTACACAAAGGTTAATTTCACCCTCGGGTTTCCCCTTTTTCGCTCTGCGCTGTTTTCATCCAACAAGGTGCATTGTGGGGCCAATCTGCCTAATTATAGATGATGAAGGAGCCATTAGCTGCTGCAGATCACAGGGCGAGGACCAGAGACGCCTGGCGGTAGAGGAATTGGGAAATTAGGACGCAGTGTTCTTCTAATTCCTGTGGGACTCTTTTGTAATCACTGTGGAAAAGTGTTCCTTAACTGTCAGGTCACACGTTTGACCCCGTGTTTCCATCTCATTTGAATGTGGAGCTGCACTTTCCGCAATTCTCATATTTTTCTTCCTGTGTTTATGGATTTTTTTAACCTATGAATACAGAGGAAACACATGATTTATACACAAAGAGCAGTACACATCAGGATAAAGGTACACCAAGCAGAAAATATGAATAAATTAATTTGAAAAAGGAATAACTCTAATAAGAGTACAAGAACGGTCACAGATAACCATGATAAAAGCCACAAATACCATGTTAAATTCACTGGACAAGGTTTAGCGTGTGGTGTTACTCGATTCAGAAAAGCAAACAGACCCTGGGGACTTCCTGAATGGACGCTTTTCAACTTGGTAGATACCCTTACATGTAAAACACATAACACACAAATTATTGTATTTGTTGGATCTGGTTGTAATGAGTATCTACTGATCAAAAGTTCTGTGACTGTGTCAAACTTTCACTGTTCACAGGTGGATTTTCGTTATATTTAGTAATGTGATCGTAAGAGTAACTCACTTTAACGTTTCACCAAAGAGGGCAGCAAAACGCCGCTTTTCAAACTGTTACTCTTTAAACTGAGTAAGGTCACATTAAAAGACTAATGCTGTTATATGAAACATACAAAATAAGTAAAGAAACAGACTTTTGTTTTGCACCCTGGTGACCGAGAGGACAAGGCGACTCCAGCGGTTCGTGGCTTTGATGCATGCCATTCCCGTTTTCTATCATCTCCCCGCTGTTTATCTAATAGATTCATCCAAAAACACTCAAATAAAACAACATTTTTGTATGGGAAGGCCAAATACGAAGTGGAGCTTTTCTGTTTTTTAAAGAGAGAAGTTTAAAGATGCAGAAACCTTCCTTTTGCTCGCTGAGAGCTTCAGCTTCCAAAATACACAAATCCTCTTTCAAACGACTGAATGTAAAATATCTCAGCCTCAAGGCTTATCTACAGATTCTCTGATTTCCAATAATCTTTCGGAAATTCAGAATATCCTGCAGAAAAAAAATGGTTGTTTCACTCTGCACAGACTTCAGAAGTGTAAGATTTAGACTGTAAAGGGTTTTTTATTTTTTCCCTGAAAGCTGAACTCTTCAGCAGGCAGATTAAGTGCTTAAATGAGCGCTGGTTCCTATTTCATCCTGTGATATTCAAATTGGACACATGATTTTGTAATGCTTTTAGCGGGTTAATAATTAAGGCTATGTGCATTTGATGAATTATTTAATTTTCTGGAAATGGCACTAGTCATTTTGCGAGTGAAAACCTGTGAGCGTGGCTGACTGCCTCCTCTCTCTCTCTCTCTCTCTCTCTCTCTCTCTCTCTTCCTCTCAGAGACCCTTCGCTCTCTCCCTCATCAGCAGAAAGTTAACCATGGAGCCAAAGGTCACCATTAACGCCAGGATTGTGGTGGTGGGGGCGTCGGACACGGGTTTATCTTTCCTTGAGGCGCTTTGTTTCTGGTGAGTGCGCCTCTGAACGAGCTCCTCAGTGCCATTTTTCTCCCACATGTGTAGTTTGCTGTGCGAATATACCAGCCTCTCCTGAATCAGTGGCAGCAGAGACAAATAATGTCACAGTTCTTCCTCTGTTTCTACAGACAGATTAACCTCTTAAGGGGGCCCTGGGGCAAAAATTTGCTGTTGGGCCCCTCTTAAACCCCTCACACACACCTCTCACCATCTGTGCATCATGGATATACGCTTTCATTCCCAAGTTCCCCTCAAGAACAACAATCTGTACTGTCTGTATGTGGTTTCATTTTCTGACCCAGAGCTCAGATACAAACCGGTGCGATAAAACTAGCTGCTCTTAAAGTTTTCTGTGCCTCGACTAGTTTGTGTAACTCAGTTAGAAAGAGTGAGTGTGGTGATTTTGTTAATAAACACCATGAAAACACCAAAACTAACAGTAATCATATCTAACAAGTATTCTGTGTGTCACAGTCTGATGTCTCCTCCTCCTCTGAGGTATAAAAAATATTAAAACTGTCAGTCTCACAGTTTTTCCTTCATCACCATGAACACACACACTGTAGTTTATTTTGACTTAATCACACACAAATTCTCAGTAGGTCAGAAAGTACTTTTTGGAAGATGGAATAATTTAACACCAGCCTTTTCTTTTATTTAGAAATCAGCACAACAAGTTAAAGTAATAGCTGATGGTGTGTGAAGTAATGAGGCTCTGGTAGGAAAATGAAAATGAACAAACATTAAAACTTAAGGCTATCTGTGTACTGGTCTCATAATATTAATGAGATAAGTGCTTTTATCATAGTAAAAACAGACACTATCAGGAGTCACTGTCTCTTGTGATCTACAGTACAAATAAATCTGTGCATCTAGCTCAGGCAGGTATCAGAAGGACAATCACTTTTATCTCCAAGTGCCAATAAGAGCAGAGTACTGAGCTGCACACGAACGATGCAGGAGGAATAATCTTCATCTGGCAGCTGCTGTAAAGTATTCACATGATCATGTTTATCACACATTCTTACATCAGTAGAGAAATACTCTGCTGTCCCCAGTAACACCAAATCCAAGGACAGCAGTCCCACAATGAGGCTCCTCTTTCTTTTCTTTATCGTCTTTTATTCCAGGAATCCAATCTCTGGAAATGTCACTTGACTCCAGGTCGGACGTCTTACATGTTTGCCTTGGTCCTGGCTTTGTGAGATTAACTGCTCCGGCAGATAATAAGAAACGCAGGGCTGCCGATTCAGAACCGGCCGATAGCTGCCAGGCAACCGGCGCCGTTGTTTTGTGCGAGTGAGATCTCACAGCTCTCAGAGCTGGCAAGGCTGGCGTGGCGGTGGCATGGCGCACGCAGCTGTCTGAGGCCTGGCATTCAGCAGGGCCAGCGCTGGCCCCCTTTAATTAGCCACTCCACAGTCCCCCCCCCTCTGTTAGGGATCTGCTGCGGCGATCTGTGTTTGCTGTCACTAATGAGTTGACTAATGAGGCAGTTAGTGTCCGCTGAACTAATGGTGAGGCGGTGACGCATTGAGAGGGTGAGTGATGGGTCAGTTTCGGCCTGCTGGGGCCCCCCTTATCAGCCCTGCCCAAACGTCCATCCCCCTTCACACCCCCCCACCCCAACACCGCTTTCTGCTGCGCTCAATGAATCCAGCAGCCCAGCAGCACCGGCACCAATCCCCCCCCCCCTCAACTCCATTACTGGTTGGGACGGGGTCAGACAGATAAAGAGCTCTGTGGCGGCTCGGCCCTCTGCTCGCCGCGGTCAGGCTGCAGGGTCACCGCGGCCGTCTGTCACCGCCTGATAACAGAGCAAATCCAGGGCTTCTGATTCAGCCACATCCAGACACCAATAATGGGCCTTAATGCCTCAGTGCTGCGGCATAAATCCACCTTCTGGCACAGATTAACAAGGAAAGTTTGACTGCAGTCATTGTCTGATGGCTGATTATTATTATTGTTTGCATGTTCGTGTACAGATCAAGAATCAAACACTGATGACACAAAGAAATGACAGTTTAGGATCCTTTGCTTGATCCATCTCTAAACTCTGGTTTGATCAGTAAGTCTTTAGATTTTACTGGGAAAATGAATCCTCAATATTTTTGTTTTTAAACATCCTCATTTTGGGTTAGGGTTAGGGTTAAGTGAGAAATATGATTTGTTAAGAAACAATTAGCCAATTAATCGATTAGTTAGTCAACAGAAAATTAATCATTTGTTATTCATATCATTTTTATATAATTATAAATGTCATTTCTTTGTGTTTAAGACTTTGGGTCGGACACAAAAAAAGCCAACACAGGCATTGGAAAATGTACATTTTGTGGACCTAATGATTAATAAATCAATAAAAAATCAGTTAAATCAATAATGAAAACTATTGTTAATTGCAGACCTAATTTGCAATACATTTAATGATTGTTTTACACTTTCTGCTGGACAGAAAGGGTGTGAAATGTGGAACATCTGATCATATGTGTAATTATGTATATTGCAATACACACCAGGTAGCTGCTTTAATTGAATGTTTGATTTCAACATGAATGCAAGAATCCTGTTACGTAGTTCTTCTCACTGTAATAGTCCACAGTGGTCTAAAAATGTACCGAATCTCTGCTGGTTGACACATTTTTTATCACGTCTTTCTACCGTGTATATCGTCACATCGTCCAAGTGAGTCATACAGCAGAGCGGCCATCCAGCCTACATCCAGCCAGCTCAGCAGCGTTTTGGTGTCTGCTGCTGGAGATCTGTGCCGCTGGGCGTTAATTTAGCAGGAAGCTGAGATAAGAACAGCGCAGGAGGCGATCAGAGGCGTCCGTGTGATAAGGCTGAACACACTCTGCTATTCACTGGACGAACGAGCCGGAGCTGCCGTTATCGGCTGTGTAATGTCCTGTAGGCCGCCACAAAAGAGGCCATTTGCATCACAAGAGATGCTGTATATTGTGGGCAGTAAACACACAAGAGGCAGGAGGGCAGTTCAGGATTGTTCATGCTCAGGAAGCACAAATACACCAGTAGGATGGACGACTTTTTCTCCTGAGGAGATTGAAACCACAGAT